>OU893333.1:19794842-20394842 GCA_918026875.4 Diatraea saccharalis | reverse complement strand
ATTTCCAAAGAATCCATTAGACTACTGCGTTGTTTCCTCAAGGCAATATTTTTATAAAAACAATTATTCTTCTTTATCAATCTCTCAGTTTTCTGGATAACTTTTCCAATTTTAATATATTTCTTAAGTTTCCTAGTACTTAAATTAAAATTGATCTGACTCTTAGAGTGTATATCACAGGCTGTTAGTTGATGCCTCATCGACTGACCTCCAGGTGATGCTACCAGTTCTTCAAAAAGACTTTGGGTGTATTCTGCTTCATGTTCTTTTTGTTGTTCGAGCAGTAGTAGATTCAAATTTGAATAAAATGGAGGGGCAGAAGTAAGTATTTCAGCATATGATTTATGTACAGGTGGGTGAAGTTTCAAAGCCTCTGCATAAGAAATGCAGTTCTTAGCCATACTCTCCTTAATACATTTTTGTCTTGAGAATTCAGGACACTTTCTACTAGTAGCCATATGAGAACCAGAACATAGACAACATTTAAAATTTTCTTCTTCTACAGCACAATTATCACCAGAGTGTCCTGATCCACATTTGAAACACCTTGAAACTGACCGGCATTGTGATTTTATATGGCCATACCTGCAGCATTTGTAACATTGTATGGTAGGGAAAATATACAAGTCCACAGGAAGAGAATTGTAACATAAGAATATCCTTTTAGGCAAAACTTGCCCATCAAATGTCAAAATCACTGTTTCTATAGGAATAAAATCAGTTTTACCATTATTTACGACTTTTTTTTTAATCCTTCTAATTTTAAGAATATCTCCACAGCCTATTGGTACTGAAATGTTGCTCATTATATCATCATCTGTCCAATCTATAGGTACACCTCTCACAACTCCCATTCGAGTAATATTGTGAGTAGGAATAAAGGCCTTGTAGTTATTCAATTTTAGATTACTACTATTAACAAAATTATTAGCATCTTGGAAATTTGAAAACGAAATTGAGGCTTTATTCCTACCGATTTTTTTCAGACTACCGTTGATTATGTTTTGGAAAGAATATTTTTTCAAAAAGCGTCCTAATGAAACTGGGTGTATTGTATTATTTTCACTACTAGATGTAGGTTCTCGTTGAATATATACTATAAAAGGAGCTGCATCTGAAGCTTGATATTGAATTCTACCAATAGGTACACGAGAAGTGTTATCTAAAACTTGAGATGAATGTGGCAGAGACACCTGTTCCGGTACCGAGTGGGAAGCTTCAACATCTTTTATACCAATAAATTTATTACTAGGTTGAGAAACATCACAGTGACAGTCAATATTTGTAAGCGAAATGTGATCAGAAACCTTGTTTTGACTTCTCTTCTTCCTTTTATAGCAGTGTTTGCATATTTTTCGTGATGACGATCTTTTGCGCTTGGGATTATGATTAGAATCAGAACAATTCGTATCAAATAGAGATCCTTCAGTATCCATTTCAGAGGCATTGGTGATCGTAACAAAATTAGACGCCTGGGGGGCTGACCCCCCAGGGTCATCTGGATCGTTCATGGAAAACAATATGATAGACTTACCAGAACTCGAAGTATTAATATAAAAATAATAGAATATACACAAATACACTAAAATAAAATAAATTTACACTAATTATAAGTTCCACTATCCAAATTATTAATTAAAAACTAGAAATCAAAAAAAAAGACAACCCGCTTCTTCAAAGTTTCCCGCGCTTTCCTACAGAATAGAGCTGTAGAAAATCGTATGTATTCGGTACTGAGTAACGGGTGCGCCGTCTAGTACCGAGTAACGAAACGTTACTCACGAATGCATTTCGTTACTCGCATTTTTCGTATATACCAAGTACCAATACTTTTTCAGTTTACGTACTAGTGCCGTTGATGCGCTTGTTGATGGTATCTGCCTACCGATATTACGCATGCGGCCTTTGCGCGCGCTTATTCGAGGAGTTTAAAATGTAGGTACGTTACAAAAAACGACGTTTGTTATAGAATAATTTGGAAATTACTCGTCCAAGTATTTTACTGTTGAGTAAAAGTATTGTGTGTATAAAAGTTTGATTTTGGTACAGAAACAAGTTCAGAAAGTATTAATAACAAAATAGAAATAGGTATATGTTTTGATTTATTATTATTGCGTATTTTCTTTTTTAATTCTTATCTTTTAAGGATTATTATGATTAAGACACTTGAGTTTTAACTATTTATTGCATGAGGCAATATCTAGAAGAACGCATTATTTTTTATACCCCGAACTTTCAAATATGTCTGAGAAATATTTATCAGTGATGACTACCTCGGTACCATTTGAAAGGATTTTTTCCAAATCGGTCCAAATATTAAAGGAAAAGATTTTATTTTTAAATATGAACTATAGATTTCTGCCCTAAAATGTCTAATTTTATTATAAATAAATGATTTTCTACTCCCATTTGGTGCTTTTGAATTATAACACTTTTCAGTACTTATTTAAGTAACGTTACTACAAATAACGAATGTTGCGATATCATATTGTACGATTCGATTCGTAGCTCTGACATAAATATGAGGTATTGGAAGTAACGTGTAACGTAACGATACGAAAGTAACGAGTAATGATTTTTAGAGTAACGAATACATACGGGTACAGATTTATTCGTTACTTTTACAGCTCTACTACAGAAAACCTCCGCTCGACTTTGGTTATGTTTTTTTTTAAAGTTTTTAATAAAATAACAGAGTTTTGTTTCTGAGCCAATCCAAGCGCCAACATGGCAAATATTTGACCAAATATACGATGTGTAAACATAACATCAGTTGAAATATTAGTAGAGATTAGCAATAAAGAAATACATAACGTAAAGTTTCTTTTATTTTATTAGGGTGTGTGGTTCGATTCAGATTTATCTTTTACACAACACTATAATATAATTTGTTACAAAGTTAGCAGAATGCTTGTTTCTGTAATGGGACCATTCAAGTAATTCGGAAACCCAAGCTACTCAATATTGTCCACGTCTTTAGTCGGAAGTATATTGGAATATTGTTCTAGTATTTGGTCACCGACGTATAACAACCACATCAATAGAATAGAAGCTATTCAGTGCCGCTTTTTGAGAATATACTTTATTAGGTTTGGTGTGAGACGTAGATTACCAGATTATAACGATCTGTATAAACATTTTTCATTACTCAGCTTGGAGAAGCGCAGAGGGGTAATTGATTTGATTATCTTACATAAAATAATAAATGATGAACATTGTGACCAACTTCTAAATCAGGTTAATTTTAAAGTATCTAATAGATTTCTAAACCGTTTAGTGTATCGGGTAATAACAATAACGTCTTAAAAATGACGTCTGCCTCTTTCACGTATGTGTCATACGTATAATAATTTATATACTTTTGGAGATGTATTTGATCTATTTAATTGTAGTTATCGTTCTATCAAAGTTTCATACGGTGTGATATTTTTTAATATGATAGTTTTATGTTATTTCAGGTTTTCATTTTCTGTTTAGAAAACAAAAATCTTGAACTTGTGCTGAAATAATTATTTGTTTGATGTGGTGTCAGTGCTGCTGTGTCATTCTGTTGGGTAGAATAAGCAATAATTTTCATTTTGATTTACTTCGATGTTCACATGTGATATGGAAAATCTTGTTTTGCTTCTGTGTGCTACGATGTAGTGGATATACTTCTGTCAAATCACTTGTTCACAGAGTATAAAATCAGTTTTCACACAGAATTGGAACTACGTTTATTCTGATTTGTACCGATGGAATTGACAACGTCTTCATTGATTTTTTTTATGAATTATACAAAACAATTATATTTATTACGATTATTACTGGAACATAGATTTATAAAATAACCTGGAAGATTTAAGTATAATGAACATTTAATATTCTGTTATTGTACCTCAAACAATAAAATAAAAATTATATAAAACATAGTTACCATCTCTGGCTTTCGCAGCGAGCGCATTGATTGCTAGCTCAATTCTTGGATAATCCATAGACTCAACATTCCGCAGTACTGGTACGACTAAACCTCTTGGCGTTGCTACAGCTACAGAAATATCTACGTAATCCCTGGTGAAATAGATATATTTCAAAGATAACGAAAGAACAATCATTTTGTATGAAATAGCTGAGGGAAACAGAAAATATCAACAACATAACATGCTTAATTGTCGAAGGAGACACTTTCTGTGTTCTGTACACAGAAAGATGAAGAAGTGTTTCTAATCATCCTTTATTAATACTCGTATAATTAAAAGTAATGTGAGGTGTAAAAATGTTGGCAGACTTTAGAAAAAAAAAAAAAATTAAGGGTGAGTGCTATTCTGTTAAAATTAAAGCGTTGAATACAGCGTTATCACAGCCTTATGAATAAATAGGAACATCTTTCGTACTTTTCGTACTCTAGTAAAAAAAAAAATATTGAGTTACTCCTGCTTGGTTTCATACAATTACCTACAGTGTTTGGTGAATTTAACTAAGCACTAGTTCTATATAAAACAGCCTTCAATAAATATTCTTAATTTTACCTATATATAATATCTTCCCCTATAATGACACTATTGATGACGGGCTGGTCCATTAATGCGTTGGCACATGCCTTTAAGAAAGGAGACATGAAAGACAACTTCACGCCATATTTCTTCGTGAAAGCTTCCAGATTCGCTTTGCGGAATGCCATCAACTTACTGAAGATGACAAAAATTATTTAATCTATAAAAATCCATTGATAATTGAAGATTGCAGACTCTTTAATATAATATATGCAAATCGCATAAAAATCCGTTGTGTAATTTAAAAGATGTCAGAGTACAGGCAGCAGTCAGTGACTTAGTTTTACGGTAGTTCATTATTTTTTTCTTTCCTTCTTTCTAAAGTTAAATTATTGAAAGAATTTCGAAATTGACATAACGTCTAAAATATGGTAAAAGCCATTTGTCAGCCACTCCAAAATCAACCATTTCTAGATACTTATTGTGGTATGAACTTATAGAAACTAATAGAAAATTTAAAGGCATATCTTTGTATTAACTTAAATGGCGGGAGTGCCTATGTTAAAGTTTTTGATTTTGGTATTGAATTACCGAACTAAGTTTAGTTTATGATGTTAATTTGAATGTAAATCTCGCCTCATATCACATTCGTTGAAGGTGGTAAGCATAGCTGTAGTATTTTGCGCTTCTTTCAACCTCTCAGAAATCCTCTTGCGCATCTTGTTCATCGGTACAGGGTGCTCTGTACGAGTCCCTGATATGGTCTTTGTTGGATCGCCTATTTTTATAGAGGCAGCCTATAAAATGATATAAAGAAGCAAAATCAATTAAATTCAACTGAAAAAAGCATTTAAAACAAAGAGCTTTTATAAGCTTTAAAAGATACGGGAATTTCCATATAAAAATTATGGAATGCTGATACTTTTTAAATCTCTAAAATAGTTTAGCTTCTCTTGTTTTCATTTAAAAAGGCTATATAATTCACACATGGCTCACAGTTGGTCCCGCAGCCTTCTTAGCAGCGGCTGGCTTGGCGGCAGCTTTGGCAGGCGCTTTGGCAGCTGGTGCTCTGGCGGCGACAGGAGCTGCCGCCGCTGGTGCTGCAGCGGGTGCTGCGGCCTTGGGTGCTGGCGCAGCTGCTGCGGCTTTCACTGGTGCCACTCCAGTCACGTCCACCTGGCAACAACAGTTTTGAGATTCTTATTATTATAATCTTTAAGGGCAAACCGTTGCAACAAAGGTAGCAGTAATTCCGAGAATACAAATAGATAGAATAAAACATCATAACAGAATTAAAAGTCGTAACTTAAATAAAACACTCCTGCCTATATCGAACTAAAACTAAAAGAAACAATATTGATTTCTTATATATTCACGCGCACTATCCATAAATTAAACAATTTTTTCATTTATTTGAACACGGAACCTGTAAAGGATCTGAAACGTTTAAAACTAAGTACAAATGCGATGAAACCGTTAAAAAGTTGTGGCAACCCACATCATATCTATTATTTTTATTACCATTATAATATTACAATTTATACTTACAAACTAATATACAATAAAATTAACTTACACTAATATTTACAACTTACATTCTAAAACTTAATAAAAACTTATATCTATATATTTACAGTATAACAAATATTCATTAAATAAAATCTATATATAATACACACATAATAAGCAAGAAAATAAGTAAGAACGTAATCTAATAAAATCTTTGGCATAGCATTATAACGCACGAACATAGCTTGGCGCGGTATAGTAGCCGCCTTACGCACTTCTATTGTTCGAGTTTTTATACTTTCAAATGGTAGTCCGGCGGCGCGCGACCCTCCGATCGACAGTGATAAACTGACCACAACGCGAAGCGCATATCGCTCAGATCGATACGCAACACACTCGTATGCTCACGCGCCGACATTTATTACGAAACCGTATTATTATTTCACCTCCTTTTGCACACCTTCCAAAACATCGGAGATACCTCAACACCCAGCCATCTCCAAACTTGTGACCCCGAGCAGTACGCGAGTGCATAATGGACGGGGCCGGTAGCGGTAAGAATGTTCACGACAAAGGGCGCGACTACAGCACAAGCGATGCGAGCGATGTTTATCGCGTTGGTGTACGGAACATCCCATTCTACCCGGACAAGCCATCACTATGGTTTTCAATGATTGAAGGTCAGTTCGCTTTGGCAAATATTACCTCTGACTCCACAAAATTTTACCATGTCATCGGCATGCTGGACCATCAATATGCAGTAGAGGTAGAAGACGTCATCGAATCTCCACCTGAAAGCGATAAATATGGTAAACTTAAGTCTGAGCTAATTAAGCGGTTATCAGCGTCCAAACAGCGCAAGGTCAAACAGCTTCTGGACCATGAGGAGCTAGGTGATAGGAAGCCATCACAATTCCTAAGGCACCTGCAACATCTCGCTGGTTCTGGAATACCAGAAGACTTCATCCGCACCATATGGAGCAGCAGGTTATCCAGCAGTATGCAAACTATTATCGCTTCTCAGCTTAAGCTTCCGCTAGATAGTTTAGCCGACCTTGCTGATAGCATACATGACATAGCGCCACCATCTCCGCACGTAGCTTCAACTTCCGCTTTACCTTCTGCTTCATCATCTCACCACATTCAAAGCCAAGAGGACAAGATCGACAGGATGGCAAAGCAGATCGAAAGATTATCGCAACAGGTACACGCACTAACAATGAAGAACGACTCATCTAGATCCAAGCATAAAGGAAACAACAGGTACCAGAATCGTAGCCGTAGTAGATCACAATCGACTTACCGGAAGTATCCTATTTGTTGGTATCATGCTAAACATGGTAGGATGGCTAGCAAGTGCCAGAAGCCATGCGACTATGAGTCGGAAAACTCGCGGGGCAGTCGATAATGGCGACTGACGATTGCCCTAACACCCATGGTCGCCTCTTCGTCACGGACCGTCACTCAAAAGCCCAATTCCTAGTTGATACCGGGAGTGATTTGTGCGTTTATCCTCGCGCGGCACTTAAAGAGAGACGATCAAAATCAAAATATGAGTTGTGCGCGGCCAATGGCACTGTGATTAATACGTATGGGCATGCTAACTTTAAATTAGATTTAGGGTTAAGAAGAGACTTTGTTTGGCGTTTTACTATTGCTGATGTCAACAAACCAATTATTGGCGTCGATTTCCTATCACATTTTAATTTAATTGTAGACGTTAGAAATAAGAGAATACTTGATAATGTTACATCATTAAAAGTCACAGGCGTGTCAGCAGACAAGTGTAGTAGCGTTTCATCCGTCAAAATGAACGTAGGCAATTCGCGTTATCACCGAGTTCTTGCAGAATTCCCGGAATTAACCCGACCGGCAGGTACTCCACGCGTCACACTGCACAAGACCGTTCACTATATCCGCACTACCCCAGGACCGCCAGTAGCTAGCACACCCCGGCGTTTAGCGCCTGATAAATTAAAAATCGCGAAACAGGAATTCGAAATAATGATCCAGAATGGTACTGCACGACCATCAGACAGTCCCTGGTCATCTCCCTTGCATCTGGCTCCCAAGAAAGACGGTTGGAGGCCTTGTGGAGATTATCGGATGTTAAACGCCCGAACTGTCCCCGATAGGTACCCTGTGAGGCATATTCACGATTTCTCTCACAACCTCGCAGGGTGTAAGATCTTCTCCACCGTCGATTTAGTGAGAGCTTATAATCAGATCCCAGTACATAGCGATGATATCCCCAAAACGGCGATCACCACACCCTTCGGTCTCTACGAATTTCCCTTTATGACCTTTGGCCTGCGTAATGCAGGCCAAACTTTTCAGAGATTCGTAAATGAGCTGACGCGGGACATGGATTTTGTTTATCCTTATTTGGATGACTTTTTGATATCCTCACCTGATGCTGACACTCATGAAAAGCATCTACGCCAGCTTTTTTCTAGGATGACCGAGTATGGCATATTAGTTAACACCTCAAAGTGCGTTTTTGGGGCATCGGAGGTCACGTTTTTGGGATATCGTTTATCAGCCAACGGCATTAAGCCGCTTGAGGAAAAGGTTCAGGCTATTCAGGAGTTCCCAGCACCTACAACCGTTAAGGAGCTTAGGAGGTACCTGGGAATGCTTAATTTTTACCGGAGATTAATTCCTCGAGCAGCTGAAGTACAGGCACCTCTTAACGCTCTGCTAACTGGTTCCGTCAAGGGTAACCACCCTGTCCAACTCAAAGGGGATTCACTAAAAGCCTTCGAAGCGACGAAAACCGGTTTATGCAATGCAGCACTGTTAGCGTACCCCGATTGCAGTTGTCGACTCGCTCTAACCACAGACGCGTCAGATGTTGCTGTAGGCGCTGTTCTCCAACAACGTAGAGAAGGCGCTTGGCAGCCACTTGCTTTTTATTCGTGCAAGTTAAGTCCATCACAGCAAAAATATTCCCCGTATGATCGCGAACTTCTGGTTATATACCAATCGATCAAATACTTGCGACATATGTTGGAGGCTCGAGACTTCACGATTTTTACCGACCATAAGCCTATCAGCTTTGCCTTCCATTCCAGGAAGACAAGCTGCTCACCTCGGCAATATCGGTATTTGGATTTCATATCCCAATTTTCCACCGACATCCAGCACATCGCGGGAAAAGAGAATGTTGTCGCAGATACCTTATCGCGCATCGAAGAATTAGAACCCAGTGTCGACTTCGATTCTATCGCTAAAGCTCAAGAGTCAGATATTGATCTCAAAAACATCCTCGAGAGCGGTTCTTCACTTCGGCTTGTTAAGATAAAAGTACCCGGGAGCCGGTTCGAACTGTATTGTGATAACAGCACCCAAACTCCCCGACCATTCCTCCCTAAAATGCTACGTCGTTAAATTTTCGACAGTCTGCATTCTCTTTGCCACCCCGGTACTAAAGCTAGCGCAAAACTAGTGGCGCAGCGTTTCGTTTGGGATGGTCTCCGAAAAGACTGCAGAGATTGGGCTAGGGCTTGTTTACCTTGCCAACAGTCTAAAGTCAATCGTCATGTGTCCTCACCTTTAGGTACTTTCCATCTGCCTAGTGCGCGTTTTAAGCACGTGCACATTGACCTGATTGGTCCCCTCCCCATCTCGCACGGTAACCGGTATTGTCTTACCGCAATCGATCGTTTTTCGCGATGGCCTGAAGCAATACCCATACCGGACATCATAGCCGGAACTCATTGCTAAAATAAACTAAACGAAATTCTCATTGCAGACTTCAAAAGAATTAATGATGTGTCCACTTTCTATGTTTCGATGTAATAAATAAATATAAGGTTATAATAAATAATTAAATATCAGATAAAAATTTGATGGTAATTTTTTCTTGTTTTTCAGTTATTTCTGTTTATTACGATTTTTTGAAGTCGGCTTAATTTTTTTTTAACGAGTATTGAAAATAAAAAAACATGTAATAAAAACAGAACCTAATCAAGAAATTGTTATAACGTGTCAAGCCGATCATTTCATTAATTTTTAGGTACGGTAAACTCTGTGGACGTTGCACCTGGAAGAGGGGTTGCTGCGACTTGACTGCATCACCGTCTTTGACAAGCATCTTGACTATGGTGCCGTTACCCGGGGACATGACCGGCAGTGCTGTCTTGTCTGTCTCTATCTCCAAGACCACTTCGTCCATGCCAACCGCGTCACCTTCTTTTTTTACTAATCTGCATCAATACAAATCTATAATTAGTATCTCTTAGTATAATTATTTAAACTTATACTACCGTATTTTTTATCTGCATAAACGAGTTATATAAGTTATATAAATTGCTCACTTTTTTTCTTATGCTAATGATACAGCTGGCATCTTCTCTGGGACATCGTGGATTGACGTGTAGAGTACACGTAGACAGAAAAGGGACTTCCGCAAATAGGTAATTGGTTGGACTGGAATCTACTAACCTTAAATGCTTCCGAAACAAATTACATCTGTTTTACTTTGACATACAATGCGCAACCATCAAGCAAATTTAAAATCAAAATACATAAGTGTGGCGTGACTTAAAAAATGACACCTGTAACTGCGACATCATTAATAAAATGAGTTCTCATAAATACTTGCGAATAATGTTAGACCAATATTTAAACTGGAACGTACATCTGGATCTGGTAACAGCCAGAGTAAGAAAGCCTAAAGTGAATTACAAAAAAGTAAGATATGTTGGAGACAACTTCTTCTCAACAAATTTACTTGGCTCTTGTACAATCTGTATTGGGTTACTATATCCCTGTATGGGGAGAAAGTGCTCAAACTAAATTATTAGAAGTGGAAAGGGCACAGGGATTGCTACTTAAGGTTTTGTACTTTAAAAAATTTAGATTTCCTACTACACAATTGTATAAAAATCGGTAATCTATTAACTGTTAGAAAATTTGTATATTTATCATACAATTTTGAGAATGCACATGTCTTTAGAATATGACCCTAATATTCAGACAAAGAGAAGACAAGGAATTGTTGCTTAAATTTCTAAAACCAAGACAGCTTTTGCTAAATCCCAATTTCAAAACAAACACGCACATTGTCACACTGACACACACACACACACACACACACACACACACACACACACAGAGAGAGAGAGAGAGAGAGGGAGAGAGAGAAATACACACTTACTAGTTAAAATTAAAAAAGATTGTAACTATTTTATATTTTAAGTCTTTTGTCAATACTGAACAATGTATGTTTTAGACAATAAAATATTAATATAATAATTATTAAACTTCATTGCATGATTAGATCGTACACTAAGCGGGCTTAATGCCATTATTATCTAAGGTTGTATATGATTTAGCTAGTAGCTTTACATTATTATGGCAGTAGCATGTATGTATAACATAGTTCGTTAATATTACTTATTCCACCATTTTCACCTCGCTATAGATATTATTGCCTTTTCATTATTTGCTAGCTTTTTCCAGCGATTTCGTCCATGTAAATTATAAACTTTTTATTTTCACGATCGGATCAGTATTTTCAAAGATTACTCACTACGAACAAATAGGAGTTAGAAAATTTAACTTTTTATTACATTATTATAGGTAGTTTGTTTTTCGTTTCATATTATTGTACTTATTATTTTTCATTATACCTACTGTGTTTTATTATATTCTTACTTGACATCTCCTGATGTAACAGAGTCGGGAAAGGTCGGTGCTTTCACTTCTTCTACAGCTCGTAGCTGTGGACTGGTGAATATATCTCGCTGCAATGGTAGGCATGATCTCCAAATATCCAGCCGACTCACTTTACTGCCACTGTCATGTTAAAAGATACATTATAAATGTCGGTATAATGCTAGAGAAGTTCAGTGATCTTAAAAGGCATGTTAGGGTAATCAGATATTGCATCATTTTTTCTGATTGCCAAAAGACATGAATAGAGAAATTCACTGGTCCTAGCAATTTTAACTGGCACCTTTTTTAATGACGCTTCACCGATAGTCTGGTGCGGAGGTGGCAGAGACACTTAGATAAAATATCCTCTCACGTTCGACGACCAATCGGGTTCGAGGAGCAAACCTAGGCTTACTGACTAATCTCGTAGACAACTTAAACGACCTTTTTTTAATTCTATGTTCGACGGCCATGTATTTTTTTTACTTACACTTAAAATTATTAACGAGGTTTCTGGTTGGTTGGATTCTACAAAATTATACAGAGTTATTAGTAGAACACCAGCAACCTCGTAAATAACAATGTTTCATCAACGAGTTTAACCATAGCACAATACTTTGAACAAAAATGATTAAAAAAAATTATACTATCGAGACTTTCATAGGTCTATTTTATATAAATAAAAGGACAGTAATATGTTCGCGCTGATGCTGAAGCAATGTTGGTGATACACGAATAATAATTAACATTTGAGTGGAGAATAAAATTAATGTTTTTGAAATGAAGCGAATGGGTTGGAAACTTTTCTATTTAGTCCGTCAGTCAGATTATAGTAAAATATTAGATACGTATTTTTTTACTTCAATTTAACTAGAAATGACTTCGATAACAGGCATTGGAGTTGAAGACTGGGAGCTCGCTACGTCATAGTTTTGTAGAAAATGTACAAAAGAATGACGTCATGTGACATTTTAACGCAATGTATCATCGCAATTTAATGATAACGAAAAATTAAAAAAATACGTGTTTAATATTTTTCAACAATCTACCTGACTTGCCAGTCATTTTATATGCATTACATACTAATCCTGTATGTCTTTTAACAGCCTTTCTCAAAGTGGGCGATAACGACCCCCTCTGGGCACTGCAGTCCTAAAGGAGGGCCGTAAAAAATGGTGGCGTTGTGTAGAGACTTGGGGGGGTGGGTGATTTGTAATTTCATTTTGTTAGGAGGCCTCTTAGAGTCGGCCTGCATTAGCTCTCGACTCTCAACTACAACTTGTGAACATCAATTAATTGAGATTGCTCAAACTCGGTTCGATAATTCTTTCCGCTTAGCTCATACTGTCTTATTGAATATATAAAATAAAAATCATGTCAATCGGGCACTTCATTTCGACATAAAAGTAGACACAAAGAAACAAATAAAAAGGCAACAGACATACTTTCTCGTTTCAATAGTTATTAGAACTCTTAGATAGGTGATTTTCTTAGATAGTATACCGCGGGCAATCTTGTTATAACAATTTTTTGTTAAATAACCCGTATTGTGGATTCCTGTATCAATCATCTGGTTCATATAATACTTGTTGTTATTTGTTGAGTAAGCGTCGAATGAGACAAACGAGTTTATGTATGTTTGTTTTATTCATGTCGGTGCATGCTGCTTATGCAATCCTATATCAACACGTAATATTTATTTTATCAATCAGTACCTACTTAAGTTCAACGCTTACTTATGTATTTCACAAACAAAACAATGTCGGAAGTAAAAAAGAAGAGACGGCATTACTGTGCGGAATATATTAAATTCAAACATTGAAAATCCCACTAACCTATTGTCGCCTTTGTGCCTTCTATGTCTAAAAACATTTTCGATTGAAGCAATGAAGCCTTCAAGACTACAAGATCATTTGAATAAAATGCATCCAGATAAGAAAGACAAGAATGTAGCTTATTTTTAAGACCTAGAGAAAAAAAACATAATACTCAGCCAAGTGTAGCAAAATTATTTTAGGCGGCTGCTAAGTAAGATGACGACGGACTTCGAGCTTAGTACAATATCTCTTTGTTAATTTCTCAATAAGGTAAATCATATAACATCGGAGAAGAGTTAAATTTGCCAGCAATAAAGAAATTTTTATAGCTACTGCGCTTCACAGACCTGTGTAAATTGTTCAACGAGATGAATGTCCAACGGCCACGAAGATGAACTAAATTTAATTAAAACCAAAAAATCATTGCTGCTTTCGCAGCCAAACTGCTGCTATACAAAAAGAATATGGACAGACGTGAGTTTCACAATTTTCCGAATTTATCAAAATTCTGCAGTAACGACGATTTATTTGCCTACTGCAACCATTTGGAAATCCTCCTTATATATTGACTTTACCGAAATGTCAACACAGTAATGTGACCTCAGCTGGAAGAAGAACTTATAGAATTGACAACAAACGAGGAAATAAAAATCAAGTTCTAAAATGGTTACCAAGAACTTTGGATACAAAAGCCGATACCACAACCCCAAAACCCTGGTTTTTGGCCAATCGTTCAACGATTCTTGATAGCATTCCCATCGTGTGAACGTGGATTTAGTGCTGTGGCAACACTGCTTACTAAAAAGAGAAATCGTTTGCATGTTATCGAACGTGGCGACTTGCGACTGTTCTTGAGTAAATTGGAATCTGATTGAGACTTATTAAACGGCATCAGATTCATTCTGCGCATTATTTTTTAATTAAAAATAAATTATGTTTGTTTAATTTTGAATAAAAGATACTCTGTTTTAATACTATAAAGTTGCGTTTCAACAATCATTTTCATTGGCAGGTGTAGCCGGTAAGAGTTAACTTGGGACCTGAGTGCCGTTGTGTGTTACCTACTGCGCTCAGGTTTCAAGTTAACTTTTGCGAGTTATAGTAAAAGTCTCGTTTAAAATTAATGTTTAATCTTCTCATATAGCTAATAAGCTAGTATAGCTTACATTAATGAATTAATTTAATTTGAAGTTATAGTGGTTTTTAAGTAGGTGAAAAGATGCGGGCGTTAAAAATAATTTATTATCAAAGTGGGCAGTAGACAAAATAAGTTTGGGAACCCCTGATCTATGGGAGAAAAAAAAAGCCCTTGCTGAGTTTCTTGCCGGTTCTTCTCAGTACAAGGTCTCCCGCCGTAGTTTTGCGAACCGATGGCGTAGTTTTCGACTTTCACAAGTGCTCTGTAAAAGCCTAAACTGAATAAATAAATTTTGATTTTGATTTTGATTTTTGATTTTATAACGATACAATCACAATTATGTGGTTATACTCATAATTGATATATTACGTTTGACTATATTTATGTTTTATCATTGGTGATAAATAAATCCAGTTGACTTTTTTTATACTCACATTAATATACGATTGTGCCAAGAAACTGGTGTTATATGGAAATGTTGTGTTTGTATCTTGTACACGTGCTCTGCTCTATTTTTACTCTGTATCACCTGCAAATGTAAAAATTCTAAATGCGGGCAAGTGCAAGTCGGACCTGCGCATTAAGGTTACCGTACCAATAACTATGAAAAACGCAAAAAAATCACATTTGTTTTATGCGAGCCCCTTTAATTACTGTTTTATTTTTTTTAGTTTTTGTTCTTAGAGTGACAACAGAAATAAATCATCTGTGATAATTTGAATTGTTTAACTATTACGGGACATGAGATACAGCCTGGTGTCAGACGGATAGACAGCGGAGTCTTAGTAATAGGGTCCCTTTGGATACGGAACCCTAGAATCTTTTGGACAAATACAATAAATGCAAAAAACAGTCAAACAATTGGCACAGCAATGTCAGAAAAAATACCTACCCCTTATGTACCGTTACCTAAGTTTTGTAAATTATGGACGATTTTACAAACAGGCCTATACGGCCTTCATGAAGGCTTCACCAATCAGTCATATGCTTCAATTCCAAATAAATGACATTTATTAAAGTTCAGAAAATAATTGTCTATTGACTTACAAAACGTATGATGCGTCGTCTGAGCATTATAATATGTAATTTTTAAGTATTTAATTTCAGTTAACAATAATACAAATATAATAAATCAAAATCATAGCTAAAAAAGTCACTGACACTGAGCTATTTGAAGTTAGAAGAAAATTACGCAAAGAGTAAATGTTTTACTTCTATCATGTTATCACCTAGTGCGTATGTTTTTGTTGTCATTAAATGGTTGTTTATTTTTATTTAAAGCGGTTCTATTTAAATTACATAGTTTATGGTTATAATTTCACTAATGGCTTCTAATTTGCCTTTTAACACTGGTTACCATTTAAGTAATACAAGATTACCTAAATAAATTCTTTTGCCTTCATTCCAATAGAACTAAAATTAAATTTTATTATAGTAATTAGAGTCGAATGAAGTTTATTAGCATTATTATAATATTATTGGAATAACTGATTGAATCACATTTCTACTGCGCCACCAGCGGGCAGTAGCGGAAACTAAGGTATATGTGTAGCTAATTAAATTTATTAAAAACGATAAAAACGATAAATGAATATATATGAGAAGTACCGTGATTTTACGAATTAATTTTATTTAGAGGCAGTACGGGCTATTTTTTTCAACAAGTAAACATACAATTATGTATTTAATCATGGATTATACTTTGATTGCAAAATACCAAATTTTACGTAAATAAAAAAGTTATTTAAAGTAACGATTACTACTTTTTCATTAGATAGAATAGTTCCGTTTATTTTCTCTTATTAAATCTTAAAATTAAAAGTATTCTACTGACCGATAGATGGCAGTACATGTATTAATTTTTAATGAACACTGAGGGAAGATAATGTACTCTTATGTTATAAAAGTCATTGAGTTCGAATCGAATATTGAAATAATATCGAGCTCATACAAAGAAAATGAAAATTGGTTCCTTAAAATATAAAAGATATTTTGTGGTCGATATACCTATACAAATTATTATTTTTATATAAGTACTACAACTGAATTTTATGAATATCTATTCAGAAATATAAAATAAATTGTGGTATACCAAATATCTGTTTATACATTATTTATCTACATAATTATAATAGTTAGTTACAAATAGAGTACAATACGTACAATTGATTGTAGAGACTTCGTTTTCCTTCATGAATATAATTAACGGAACTACAAACTGGAAAATAAAATGAGGTATTATAATGTGTGGAACGTATTCCACGTTATGTATTTTAATAATATAAAAATTACAGGAATATCTTTTAATGTTTTTTTTCGGTTCTGCATAATAGGGAATAAAGTAGTTCCAACAATCTAGATGTCACTACGTATTTTGAAAATTAGTAAATACGTAAAAAGTATTCAATCAAGTTATCTATGGTATGTGTTCCTAATTCTTATTTTTATTCTGGTGTAGGTAATCAAAGTAACCTTTTTTAAATACTTCATCATTGTTACAATTAGACCGATAGAGAAACTATAATATTGTAGAAAATATAAACAATGTGTCGAATTCTTTTGTCGTAGACACGCATTTATTTTAAGAGAGTTAATTGTTAGTGTGGTACATTTTGTGGGAACAGAGGGACAGAGCCCTTTGAGACGTTATAGCGGTGTCCATTCAAGACGTACGAGTATCGTGGAGCGTCTTGATATCAGGGTTGCCACAGTCTACATGAAATAACTTTTATTTAAAAAAAAAACAGTAATTTTTGTTATGTTGTAAGATGCGAGTTTCACCCTTTATTTCTATCCATAGATAAAGACTGTACGGTAGCCCCAGCACTACTTAAGGATTTTGGTACGCATAAAAGTAAAGAGAAAACTAGAAGAAATCAGTCAGGAAAGACGATGAATATCATTCTACAAGAAAGGACTATGGTATAACAGAAAACTAGGTAATGAAAGAAGAATAATGTTTTCACATTATATCCTTATGGAACTGTCCAGCCTTGTTAAAAATGAGGTGTTGAGTTGGTAAAGTAATGGTCAGTAAGGGTTAATGGCGCTAGAGTTAGATGTTTGACTCTAGACGAGATTTAATAACTTTTTGATAGTGCGAGTTGAGTTGAGCGAGTTGAATGAAAATGTTTTTTTTTTGGGATCTATTGATCCAAATTACTTGTTATCCGTGAATATTTAATTCTTTTTCTGAAACCTCATTTCAAATACAAGATTAAAGCTAGAGTTTAGAACCATACTCTGATAATGCAATAATATATAAAAGAATATTTTTAATATACATTTATTAATCCATTTGACAACCCTAAGACGTCTACTGAAGCTTTTACAAGGCCCGATAACCCTATTGGCGAGGGAGGGTCCCCCACTAATTTGCTAAGATTCTGCCCGCATCTTTGATTACGAGTGCAGACTGTCCCGGCTACTGCGATGTTCATTTATCTACTTGGCCAATTTGAAGATGAATATCTAATGGACAAGGGTGCAACATCGATTGCTGATTGAAACCCTGTACTTTGGGACAATTAGGTACATCACTGGGTAGCTTTTGATTAAAATGAAGGCACTCAACTCGTTTTGAATGTATTTTACGGTTAAATTTATGACTATAATTTAAAGAGTTTTTTTTATTAATAAACTATAATAAGGTATTGTAATAATTACTAAAAAGTAGGTAGGCAGGTTAGATATAAATGCGAAAATAATTCTGTCCGTCACTCTTAAACCGCTGAAATGATTTTAAATTATATAGACCCGAGACAATATAGAAAAGTTAATTTTCTACATTGACCCGATCGGGAATCGAATCCGGGACCTCAGAAATGGCGACACCTTGAAACCAGCGTGCGAACCACTCGGCTACGGAAGTCAGTATGGCGATTGTATGATAATAAATAATATAAATAATAAATAAATATTTAACAACATCACATACATTGCTCAGATTCCAAGATGAGTAGCTAAAGCCCCCGTATTATGGAGTATCTGAGACAACGAAGGTACCACAACACCCAGACCCGAGTCAATATAGAAAAGTTCATTTTCTACATTGACGGGAATCGAACCCGGGACCTCAGAGATGGCGACACCTTGAAACCGGCGTGCGAACCACTCGGCTACGGAGGTCGTCGGCTACGGAGGTAGTTTTTATTTTGGACATCATTATACAAGGATGTGAAAAGAGGTAGAAGTTTGTATGAAGAATCATTCGCTTGCATTGTTATATGTAGATTTTTTTCACTATCAGCCTATTAGTGTTACACACTTATAATAATAAAACATATGCCTTGCCTATGGATTGGGTCAAATAGGGAGAACGGGCCATAATCTACCACGAGTGCCCAATATGGATTAATGGGTGTTGGGATGCGGCTGGGATCATCGGCTAAAGTGCCTTCCAAAGCACGAGTGCAATTAAGATAACAACTTTTTTGTCACTCATCATATAACCGGCCCATGGAAAAGTTTATTAACCTCTGCATGTTAGACTAAACGCGCTAACCGCCATTAAGTACCTCATTTAATTACCTGCATTTACTGTAGAGTTGATATATAGTTTTAATTTCAACTCAATATCTTTACGCCTTCCCGAAATTAAGGGGCTTGGCTTGACAAACAGACAGACAGAGAACAAAGTGATCCTTAAAATTCCTTTTGAGACACTGTACTCTATCTATTAAAAAAATCTGTTGCCTCTATCACAATAAATACTCAAAACAGAATAAAATAAATATTTAAGTGTACTCCTATGCAACAAACATGTTTCTTTTTTGCGTTTTTTAAATAAAAAGTAATGTCACGAAACCCATCGTGCTCGAGTTCGACTCTCACTTAATCGCTTTATTTAGATTAATGTAATTTAAAAAATAAGTACTTTTTGATCCAGCAAGTTACGTTCTTATATATTTTTTATAATAACGACTGTTCTAAAATTATAAATCATATTATAATTTAACCTTGTAAATAATATTTACACAACAATTTATGAGCTGAACAGGCAAATTGTCCTCGTGTTGGGGAACTTGCAGAGTCTTTAAAGTTATTAATACTTAGTTTGGGAGAGAGAACCTGGTTTACCGCCAGTTCTGAGCAGACACGCAGAGGGATGTAGCTGAAAATTGCCGTTATCAATTTTAATAATACATACTTCAAGACCATCCGTAGGTACTCTAATAATTTAATGAGGTAAAGTTTTAACTTTTCGGAAGTACTGATCTGATTATGGAAATTCTTTTATCTACGGGAAGCCTTATGATACACGGGTGATATATGCTATAAATTACGCTGGCAATGTCATATACGCTGGCAAATAGTTATTAATGAATACTATAATACAGAATTTAAAAACAGAATAGAGTATCAATATTCCGAATAGTACTTGTATAATTGTCCGTAAAATACTAAATAAAAGTATCCATACTCAATTGTGATTTAAAACAAAACTAAATTTACATAAACGTTCTTTACGGAGGCCTAATGATAGACAATTATCATCATATCATCCATAATTTGTTATCGAAAAAAATAAAACCTTCGAAGTTCGTTCATTTAAACTTAAATTGAAGCGATACTTTCTGGATCATTGTTTGGAATATTGTGTAATTGGTTTATTGTGTGGTACTGAATTATTGTAGCTTTTGTTTCTTTTTTTTTTGTCGATTAAGTGATTATTATTTATTGTAAGAGATTTTCGATATAACTGTGAGCGTACCTTTTTTTTTTTTACCAGCAGAGCATTATGGATATGTTTGTATTTCTCATGTAAATTAATATATGTAGGTCTTTTGAGGAATAAACGTCTTAAACCTTAATTTGACAAAAACACACAGAGAAGTAATCATCGCGTGGTTAATAACTATTACTATATAATGAACTTTCTTTGTTAACAGAAATATTATATAAAGTTCTAAGATACCGGCATATTATATAAATCTAAATCGGTCGCTGGTGCCATTCAATTGTGAAATTAAGTAGAGATAATTTAATAAACAACAATAACATCACATACATTGCTCAGATTCCAAGATGACTAGCTAAGGCCCCCGTATTATGGAGTATCTGAGATAACAAAAGTTCTACACATAAGACACTGGAGCTTAGAATTGTCTCTTTTCCATTGCTTTTCTAAAGTTCATTTTCTACTTTGACCCAAGCGGGAATCGAATTCGGGATCTCAGAGATGTCGACACCATAAAACAGGCATGCGGACCATTCGGCTACGAATGTGTTATCGTCGTCAATAATTTTTAAGAAATATTATTTTAATTAGACATTCCAGCCTTACAATTGTCATAATACGAAATTTCATCTAAATCGGTTCAGTAGTGTGAAAGAGTAACAAACAGTAATTTTCTTTTTTTTCACTTTCGCAGTTATTATATTATTTAAGGGTATTTGGGTTATCTGTTTTCTGTAAGTAGAAAAAAAATACACATTAAAGAAGTTAATTCATATTTCATTGACGTGCTTATTTCACATAAACGTAATAGCAAGTTACGCCTTCTCAGGTAATAAGTAAGCTACTGTTTCAGCTTAAACGATCTCAACTTACGGCTTGCAAACGCAAGTACAGTTGTTTGAAAATTTCGATGTAAAATTTTGACAAAAATATCGATATTTCTAATGACTTTATTTACTTTAATACAATATTAATAAAGTTGGTTTATCAACGTCACTAATATTACAGCAAAATCAGGTTCCTAAAACATTGTTTTTGCCACCTAATTATTATACTATTATACATATTTTCATCATATATTTACACCAATTACTCGTGTTCTGCTCGTTAATATGCTAAGGATGGAATTACAATATGATCAAATTAGTTTTCTTATGAAATTAGCAACTTTTTACAAGGACAAACGACGTCAAAGCGTATAAATAGAAGGATTTGGGTTAGACATTCTGTTTAGATCTTTACGAAATAAGATAAGGTTTGTATAAAAAAATAATAATTTTATAAATAAAAAAAAACAACTTACCTAAAAAGAGGTCAAACAAAGAATTTGAAAATATTTGTCATTTGTGTTATTATAGGCAAATCGATAAACTTTAACGAACAACACTAGTTAGGGTTGGCCAGTAAGCGAGTTGTATACTTTCTTGGGCCGTAAGTCCGGCCTTCTCAGTTGGCAAGTTGTCGATTTATTGGGCACCTACAATAACTTTGAACAACAGATTATTAGTTTGTCTTGGACGGACAATGCGCTATAAGCGTATTGTGAAGTCAGTTTGCCTGTCGGCATAAATCTAAACTTAACTATTTGACTTACGCGTTACTTGGAATTGGTCAGTAGAAATGTAGAAATCATACCAGACTTTATGAAGGCATATTTTGGCGCTAACCTTCCATATTACGATTTAATGTCCGTTACTGTATCGGCAACAATAATATTAGAGATATAAATCCAATGGACAGGGAATGCCATTATTTATTTTTATAATCGACCTATTAATTTTCTTGTCGTGTTGTGCTGGAAAAAAACACAGAGAGAATGAGCAATTACCTTCAATGCGGTGGTAATGCGGATTGGTGGGTGATAATAACTGCTGGAGAGTGTGCTAATTAAAGAGCGATTGTGTTCATTTCATATATAAAAATATGTTGGTATTTATGTCAAGTTTGATTACTACAGCATTGACTGCATACATAAAGAATAAGAATAAATTAAAGAATCAAAAACAAAAAATATAATTTTTGCTCGTTTTCAATTAACTTAGGAGTCACCAAATCTGACACCTAATTATTTGGGCATTGTTAAAGGTTTCACTAATGACTAGGAGCCACCTGACGACTTTCATACAACGCATAAATTTAGGCCATGCTTTGTGCGGTGGCTAGCGCTGGGCATTTGTATAATGTGACATTATACATTTACTCTTAGCCTTAGCGGATGTGTCAAGGAATAAAATCATTTAGTGAATTGGAATTAAGGATTAAAATATTAAAATTAAGGTATAAATAATGCGATTTTTTGAATTTTCGGACTTCTTATAGATGGACAATAATGACTTGGGTGCTCAAGACCACATATATTTTTCTTGTTTCATTATCTCAAAATATATGTTTTTGTTACTGTCTCTTTACATGTCAAGGCTACTAAGGCGACTTTTTGGGAATTGTGTAAATGCCAATATGCCATACATTAAAAAAAGAAGGGGAACTGAAGCATCAAAAAAAATAGACTAACATTACCTATAATTAAGCAAGTGCTTAGTATGGCATTACTTAACGTTACATGTTTGGTGAGACGACAATGCTGCTTAAAATATTTTTAATATTAAGTGATTTCTAGTGAAGATATGCCTTGTTCTAGGTTAGTGAAAACGGGCATGACTCATTTAATCTTAGCGTTCGAATAATGTACAAACGAATGAGCATTCTGCAATTCATTAAGGGGAAGTTCTTAATGTATTCCAACTCTCAAGTGTGCACCGGAAACGGATCCAGGAGCCATTGTGACGGCGCCGGAAGTAGCGAAGACTTCCGCCTTGAGATAAATTTGCGGTGGTTTTGGCAAGCATTGCTTGTGAGATCTTTGGTGCGCCGCCGGGCAATACCTACGAATTTTGATTAATTATGATGTTTTACTAATTGAAATATATAATTTACACGATCCTAAACGTTCTAAAGTAATGTGTTAATAATAACATGTACATCATTAATGCACACACTTTTAAATGCTGAAATTATATGAAACTGTACACGCATACCTTAATGGATAGATATATTACGTATACAGGAGTCTGTATATTGTGAAACATAAGACAACTCTAAAATAAACAACAATTTCTCATCAATCATAGTAATAATTCCATTAATATGGACATCTGTCTGTTTAGAGTCTTCTTATTACTTTACTAGCTGTAACCCGTGGTTTTGCTTACGTGGTCCGAGTGTGTGCACACGGGTCTTTGGCGTTTAAGCTAATCTCAATATAAAATTGACAGTGAGCATCTACTTAGCTTATTTACAATAACCATAATGACATGCACGTAAATACAACAATTGCATAGTAACATAATTTTCTACATACATTATATAAAATATATAAGATAATATCACATTATATATTCTTTAGATTTAGATTAATATATTTATTTATATAACACGCTCATACCCATTTTCAGTAACCTAGAACAAGGCATAGCTTATCTAGGAAACGCTTAATATTACGTATCGCCTAAACAGATTAGTTTGATTTCAAATAAATACAATTTTTTTATCCCTTGACATTATACGAAAATGCCTAGCGTAAGCCGCCGCATAACGAATAACAGACGTTGCTTTATTTCATTATGAAATATGAAAATCCATGAAATGCGTTTATACCTTAGGCGATTTCTAAATATTTAGTCGACAGATTTGGGCGACTCCTAATCTAGTGAATTTAATCATTAGGATAACGAAGTTATCTCTTTGTAACCCTAAATTTACTATTTTTCCATTCCTTGTTGTAATTATACCCATTTTTGTAGGTAAAAATTTATTAATATGTAAGTCTTTTTGTAGCTGAGGGAATCGTAGAGCACTTTTACAATATTTTAATTTTGTAAAAATTAAATCCGTCTCTCAACTCGCCATTCTCTGGATCTATCTATCTTATATAAGGACATTCTTTTGGCATTTCGCCCCCCTTTTATTGAACGCTAAGGGCATTAATTCCGAATCTAATGACAGTTTTGAGATATTCAACTAGTTGTGCGATTGGATTATAGACCAGTAATGATATTCTTCATTAAGCCATTTGAAGCAAAAAGAAACATTTTTTCTATATTGAACACAGTATCCCTTATTTAAATAAGAAAAAGATTACGACAAGACAAAGACGGATACCGCCATTTTGTATTTTCAAATATCGAAGGGGAGTAATGTTTATATCGGGAAATGTGAATTTATTGCGCTCGCTCAGCTCTCGTCTCATTGCGTAATTTTGTCGTGGGGTGTTTTTTTTTTAAATCCCCTCTTCAGAGTTTCTCGGTAATTCGTTAAAGTTGCACCGTTTGCTTTTTTATTATTGCACGCCTAAGGTTCTTGTATAATGTTATTTATAGGCAAAACGAATTTATATTGTATAGCTTTGTGTGAAAAGAAATAAATTATATTATTATTACCGAGACTAATAGTTGAATATTTTTTAAAAAACATACATATACAGGTTGTAATTCGTAATTTAAAAAAGATTCCAATCATTATCGAATCTTTTTTAAATTACGAAGTGAAAATATTGTTGATCAAAATTTTATTAGAATGCCAGTTACAGCAAATTGGGTTGTTACACGTTTGCAATCTAACTAAGTTTTCTTCCATTATTTTTTGAAGTTTCTTCGTAGATTTATATAGGTATAAAAAACGCTTTTCTATAAAAACTTCTAATATATATTATTAGAAGTTTTTATAGCGGCTATCATACATACGGTACACATTACTTTGGAGTGCTTATATATTATTGGCTTTGAAAAAAAACCACTCATAACAAAAACAATTCGACGACGTTGACAGTTTTATTAATGGCCGGCAACGAGCATAATGTATTTATTGTATTTTAAACCAATATTTTTTTAATGTTTCATTCGAAATACAAAAATGAGCTTTGCGTATCCTTTTATAACAGTAAACCTTTCTACGTTGACATAAGGTGTATTGTAAATTCTTGTGAATATTAATTATATGGTGTGCGTGGGGCGAGTGACAATTTCATCTATTAATAAATTTGTGAGAAAATAATATAAGGTTGGTCACGTGGTCTGGTGTGTGGACCACTTTATCATGTAACTATTCTTTCATGATAATCAGATTTTCAAGAAAGTATGTGACACTATTTATCCCTAAACAGATATTTGAAACTACAAACGTGATCAATAGTCTAGTTTATTACTTTGTTATTTTATAAATGAATAGTCCATTAAGACTGAAAAATAATACAGAGTAGATAATATAGATTAGTAGTTTCGGAGATACGGTGCTGAGTTTGTGGACTTGCTGCTAGACGGCCTTATGGCTCCATACATATTTCAAGCCACGAAGGACGTCACACCAATAGTGAGGTAGCGAAATCATGATAGCGTCAAGTCGATCTTTGTAATGAAATTTTTAGTTATTTTTACGTTTAGTTGAACTGGTGAACGTTTTTAGATTTTATAATTAAATGAAACAACTTTTAAACGTATTTAATTTTATTGATGTTTCGGACCTTTTACAGGTTCCGTTTTCACATAAGACTAATATTGTCTTCTAATTAAGAGTATAGCTACCTTCAAAACAATACTATTGGACATATTCACAATAGGTACATATTTTTATAATTCATGAAAACGTTAACGTTTATTAAATTAAATTGGTTACCGGAATCTACCACCAGTTTCAAATTTGGGGTTTTGTCTGAGAAGAACTTGCGAAATAAATTCCACTTGGTCCCTGTCACCCTGAGATGGTGCCAGGGACCAAGTGGATTTTTAGAGCATTTTTCATTAAGAATATAATTTAATTTTTTTACTATTGATCTTTCTTGAAACCTTAATGTTATTATATTAATTTTATCCGATGTAATTTAACTGTAAGAACTTTTTTAGTGTTCCGTTCCGAAAGGGTAAAAATCGGGACCCTATTCCGTCCGTCTGTCACCAGGCTGTATCACATGACTCGTGATAGATGGTTGAAACGACCACGGAAACACATCATCACACATTGAGATGATGTGTTTCTGTGGTCGTTATAACAACAAATGTTTAAAAAAAATGGAATAAAATAAATAAAGGGGGCTCCCATTCTCGTTTCCGGTGCGGTAACATTCGTGCGCGAGTCTAACTCTGACTTGGCCGGTGTTTTGTAAAAAATAAAATTATTTATTTTAGGTTACTTTTATTAGTAGTTAAGTTTATTTAAATGGAAATGCTCCAATTGGTAATTTATAGTTTAATGAATAGTTCCGTTGATATTTTGGCGGAGTGTCTTGGAGAGGGCGGACGGGCCGCGACCGGAGGGGCGGGCGACGTTTCCGTCGGAAATGCTCACCTTCCCTTTAATTGCAGGCTGGATATACGAAGTCGATAGGAAATTCAGTTGCACGCCTCGATGATTTTGGAATATAACATAAAAAATCGTTAATTAGTAGATTATTATGAGCCTGTCGTAATCATATCACATATGAAGAAGAAGCAAAGTGGACTCACCTTGATTTTGAAGTTCTCTCTAGGCTCATATTGATTGTTTTGTAGTTGTATAAAACAGTTATATTTTATGTCAGTAAGTTGAAAAGCTATTTCAAGCTAACCGTTTAGTGAATTGTACGTGTTTTTGTATTGGTCTACTTCTTTTATTATTATTTTACAATTGGAATTATGATGTTAATGTGTGCCTTTAATTGATTTTGCTTGACTTTGATTAAAATTTTGGCCTGTTATAAGAAAGGACACATTAAAAAAGATTTCGGAGGTCAAAATTAACCAAAATTTTATAATTTACTCGACTGATGTCACGGGATAACATCTAGTAATAATATAAAGGTAAACGCGTCTAAATGATCATCGGCAACGCCGAAAAAGGGTGGAAGAAACATATTATAGAATTGTTTGTATTAAAACATATGAGGTTTATATGTGAGGTTCATATGTTTTCGCACAATCCTATTCGATGAGAGAATATTCAAAATTCTAATAGAATCTGTTATTTACTTCAGAGGTGCAAATAAAATTTGTTTCTTACGCCTCCATAAATTCGAATTTATTTAGATAGAGTAATGTATGTTTAATAATATATTTTAGTTGGGTATATGGTGCGTTCATAATGTTATTTCTCTGCCCACGCGACAGGCTGGACGCCACTCATTTGCAAAGACTGGACTATATGTGTGGCCCATGGTACAGACTAAAAGATAAATAACAACATTGTTGCCATAAAATAAGTAATTGAATAATTTACAAAGTAATTAATTAAGTACTTCAGAAGAGCAGTTTGCATTTATTTGATGAGTACTTACTGATTGTGTTGGATAATGCGCTTATAGGAAAGAATAGTTTTCTAGTTTCAAATGTTTTGTTTTTATGTGCTTTATACTTTACTAGCTGTTTTCCTGCGAGATCGCTCGCGTAAATTATAGCCTATGTCACCCTTGTGTGGTGTAGTTTTCCGTAAGCGAAAGAGTATTTTAAATAGTTCTAAGCCTATACGATGTTTCTTAGCCTATACGATGCAAACAAACAAATAATCAAATCTTTCATCTTTATAATATTAGTATAAATTAAAGTAATAAATTTATAGGTAGAGTTATATTCCTTATTAAGAATATAAATAATTACTAGGTATTAATATAACAAGTTGGCGCCGGGGTTGTTACGTTGGCGCCGGGGTTGCCCGAGGAGTTTAGTTCGAGGGGGAGGCCGAGGCGTCTTTTCAAGGTGTTCGTCGGACGATAAAGGGAGTAACGATAGCACAGTAGCGCATCGTTTATCCCTAACGGGGGAGCGAGGGGGATGATTGCCCCCTTGTTCATTGCACACCCCAGTTGTCCGGGGAGGGTTCCTCGAAATTATCCGGGAAACCTCCTGGCCGCAGAGAAAGAAGACCATTCAGTCGGTCCCCCTGGTCTGTAAAACCTGGGTTTCCTTGCCAGATACCAGGTTCCAGACCGATGTGAGGGTAATATGTGGGGTTTTGCACGGTAGACCTGCTGGAGATAGGGGTTCTTTAACCTCCGCAGCAGGAGAGCCCGCGTTCAGTCGGCCTCTCAAGGTCATCAAGGTCTACGGCATGTTAAGGTCAGTTCACCTCGGTACAAAAAAAGGTATTAATATAACAGAAGAATGTTTTAATCACTAATCGCTATATCTTATAACTTGGTCTGGCGTGTAGGTCAGTGGCAAGTAGATCGTCTCAGCGGGTAGCGCCTTCAATACCAGCTGCGGTGGAAGGATCATTACACGCTCCACTTGTCAACATAACCGATATGTAAAGAGGGTTCCATCTGATCGAATTTAAGATGATATACACATAGTTCTTGTTTGTTTGTGTCATCCCTTTCTTTAAATGCCACAAGCAACCATTAATTCATATTAACTCACTACTTTATATATTTTTTGAAACCCACCGTTTAAAAAGAAAATATCTAAATTTTAGAAAATATATAGGTTTCTGTTTTTATCTTATCTTATATAGTAAGTTTTTTTTTACTTACATTTAGTCTGATAGTATTCTAAAATATGAATATAGATAAGTTTCTTTAATGAGAAAAGATAAGAAATTTAACCAGTCTCAGGCACCCTGAGATGGGACTTGGGGAAATGTAGCATTATGACTGCAAAATTGATGAAATATAACATAGATATGTTGCTTGTGCATTCAAGAGAATTCTCGATAGATTCTAAACCGTTAGTAGGTAATTTATAGGTTATTTCTTTCAGTCGAAGGGCTTATCATCACTATGCGATCTAAACGTGTATATCTACCGATAATTTTAATTCGATAGAATTACACGTTTGGTTGTCTAAGTCAGCTTTCTCGTACTCTAATATGAAGAGGAAATATTTAATTCCTTTTTTACATTGAATAAGCTCTAAAACTACTGGGCCGTTTTTATAAAGGCTATAATTTATGCGGGTAAAATCACGGGAAACATCTAGTTTTAATTTGCAGTTTATGTTACGAACATTTTTTATAATGATATTCAAGGCTTTACCCAGCGACGGCTCAATGAAACTTCACGCCTTAAGCAAAAAACTGGAATGACGCCCATAAAAAAATCAGAACAAACTATAAGACAGATGTAGGTATACAGATAAAAGAGTGTTATTTTTCCAATGACAAAAAATCTCCTTATGTATTGTTGGTCTGAAAAATTTGTACTTTAGAATACCGGACAAGGACTCACGTTAAGAGAACAAAAGTCATTCTTTACGGTACTGCATTTTTAATTTTCTAATAATTAGAGCAAACCTAATTTGTTTTCTATAACATGCCACCCCGCAATCACGAGCGCCCTAGGCGCTTGCCTAGCCATTGTAGGCCAATAGGCCGATGGTAGACATTATTTTTTACCTTGTCCTATGTAATTGATACGATAATTGTTTTTTGTAACATTTAATAATATTAATTTCTTATAACATTCTTTAGTCATTATCGATTCAGTCTAGTCGTAATGTAAACAAGAATAATATAAAGATGTTGTAATATATGTTTGTTTAGAAAATTTATGAATACGTATACTACAAATCGGCAATAAAACCTCCCCTAAATTCCTCTGTCTAGTGGGTTGCGGTTTCTATTGAATTTATTATATTAAAATCGATTGGTTCCATGTATCTATGTAACATAGTACTTTCAGTTATCTTCTCTATAAACATTATAGAGAAGAGTTGTAATTGGCTGATTATCTTAATAAAAATATTGTTAATTGCTATCATAAATAGCGATTTTTATATAAAAAAACAACTAATGTAATTAATTTAGGCATTTTGGTAGGAAGTGGGATTTCAATATTCAGTTTTTAATTTAATACCTGAAATTAAGTAAAAAAAGGAAACAATTAGAAAAAATCAGTGAGTGAAAATGTAGGTTCTCTATATTTTTTAAACTTAGATGTCGAACTCTACTTGAGGTACTAATATTTGAATAAGACTAACTTCGAGACAATTTACCCTTTGTTGGCAAATACAAATAAAAAAGTTTATTCCACAATTTCGCGTTTTCAAATTTGAAACATTGCTCCAAATTCAAAGTCATAACCAAAAATTCGTAGCCCCCTCGCATTTATCTTCAAGACGCGTTCACATCAAACGGATTCCAGCTTGGGGTTACTTTCCCCTCTAAAAGGGAGTAAAAAAATCACCAAGTGAAGACGCAATTACTCCTAGACAAACATACACAAGCGTGTGGTGAAACCATAAAAAGATTTCGACCATCAACATAAGGTTCAATGTTCCATAAATATTTTTTTACTGCCTGCAAGTTGTACTACTGGCGTTCGGTTGCTAAAAGCCTGGTCGTATCAAAGAAACACGTCTAATGATTCTATTGATAGCTCAGGCTATGTGTATATGTGTCAAGTATTTTTTAAATATACAAATATACGCGTGTGTGCAAGGAGGGGAGGCCAAGAGATGCTTTCTTCGGCCCCTCGCTTTTCTTATAGAGCGGTCAATAGGACTTGGTAGTTTACCATCACACGGGCGTTACGTGGACTTGATAAATAAAAATTTTGAAACTAAAAGATGGTATATATTTTTACACAGACTTAGTCCATAATAGGGCAGCCAGAGCAGGTGATTCAAAACTTTTGATAGATTAAAAAAAAATAAGCTATACTCTGTTGATGATCTTGAAGCTTAAAATGCGGGTAATTTTTTGGTAGTCTGAGGTACTACTGCGCCTACTAATCTTATTTTATGTATATTAAATCCAAGTCTGTGAGGAGCTCGATGGCACAATAGTTATCGTGATCGGTCTGCGATGCGGTCGAAAAGAATTAGTGACCAAAAATTTAATATTTCAGTTTTTTGTTGGATATATTGAAAATGTTATTAGACTCACTGTGTGTTTGGAAAACTTAAAATATATAATATCAGTTTGATTTTGTAAAATTAATAAGTATATATAAAAATATACTTATTACGCTTTAGGAGTGTGAAATTTGAAACTATAGCATTGGTTTATAGTAATCAGTCAGAAGATTACTGATGTGAAAAACACCTCTTAAGCCAAGTCGACTGTATACTTTAAAACGTTCATAAAAGACCAACGTTAAAAAATATGAGTACAAATCACCAAATATTTGCATGCATTTATTTGATAGTTGACTTTAGCAAAACAGTTTTTTTAACTAACAATATCGAGTTATAAGTACCTCTATGTATGAAACTTTATTTTTGTAATAATCTATTACTTAGTAAAAGGGTTATTAGTCTTACTTGAGATTTTCTATAAAAGAAAGCCTCAGTTAAGTGCCTAATAATACTTCATTGGGTAGTTATGGTTACATGCTCATGGTTACACATTATAAATAGTAAGGAACCAATTTTTTACCAGTTTTATTTATTCGTACTTATTAGGGAAAAATTTGGAATACAAACTTAGCTGAGGATAATTATGATAGTGTAAAGCTATTATTATTATTATCAAGTCAGAGTGTTTTTAAATGAGCTCCAGTGATATTATTGATACATCTATAAAGTTTTAACCAGCTCTTGTTATTCATGTGAAAAAAAGCCTTCTCCTAAATAATTGTAATTAGATATCATTCTTTTGTTACATTTAATTAAGTAACAATTTGGTTAGTTTTTTTTTAAATTAGCGAAACGATCAATCTCATTCAGTCGTAGCATAAATCAACCCCTATTTTAGCCGCCGTGTCGATCGTCTTGCACACAGCCGCAAGCGGGCGAGGGGTACTGCAAACTCCTCCTTTGTGCTTTCTTTGTTATATAAAAAATAATAGAAAAGGGGATCTCAAAATCGATACCTAGAGGTATATGTATTTGCGTACTTTTTGCGCGTAAACAATGCGCAGTTTCGGACTGTAAATGTTGATTGGTTTTTTTCGAAAGAATCGAATGGTCATTTGTTTCTTTATGAGAATTATTATACCTAATCAGGGTCATGTTTCAATTAAAAATTATATTGTTGCTTTTGTTAAATGAATACAATATAAAATTATATAGTTTTTGACATGCATAAGTGCTTGTATCAGTCTGAGACTGAGTAAATATTGTATTTGAATTTATAAAAACTACTTTGCATTGAAATTTGCTTTTGTCATTTTTTGAATACTGTGAAACCTTTGTTGATAGTTTTACTGTTTTACTAATATTTACTACTTACAATAAGTATATACTTGTACTCACCTTAGATATTAGGCAAAATGTTTTGATGAAATAGCCGTTGAGCTTCCTTCTTTTTGCATTCAAATTAGAATCCTATCGAATTAGATTTAACCTAAAGATATTTTTTGATTCTATGGAATCGCGTAAGCATTTTGTGTATTATATCTACCAATTTTCTATCATAAAACTATGTCCAAATTATATCTACATTTACATATAGATAAAAGGTACAGTTAAATATGAGCAATCAATTATTACCCGTGATTAATTACACGTTTTATTTAGTAATTAGTATAGAACTGATAAATAAGCAGTTATTTTTTCGTTTAACACTAATCAAATCAAATCAAATCCAAATTTATTCATTCAGTTTAGGCTTTGACAGAGCACTTGTGAAAGTACACATATTAACACTGAAATTAATTAACACTTTTTATTAGTTACATTAGTGAAAAATATAAATTTATAAAAGCTGCGTCTGTTGCAGTACTCCAAATGAAACTAACCCTAAAACGCGAGCTAGCCGTTAGTGACCCGATTCTTAAAATCCACGACCGACCGGTTCTTGTTCCTTTTGTGAACGCACAAAGGTGTCCAGGGCCAGATGTGGCGGATGCTGGATGAATTTTAGTGTTAAAACGGCTCCTCTCCCTAGAAAAAGAACTGGTTTAAATTGTTGAAGAGCTTTTGTTAGGCGATCGGTAATTTTGATTTATTCGATTTTTAAAATGCGATCGCGGGGTAATAAAAAGATGAGCCGAGCAGCTCAACAGGTACTGGCAAGTGGATCAAACTTACGATTTTTTCTATAATTTAACGTTTTTTAACTATTCTTACTTTGTCTGTATTATTATTCTTTTTCTGTATTGATTTCTTCTGTTGATAGACTTTTATTATATACGTAATAAAAATATTAAACTTTATTATAGAATTGTTCAAATCCAATCTTTTGTTTCTTTGTTAATACTGAAAACAGAGAAGTCATTCTATAGGGCATATAATAAAAACAATGATTATACAATTTATGAAATTTATTAAAATTACAATAAGCAGTGTAGGTTTTAAAAATAGATGTTACAATTTTATGCATACAATTATTATGAAAAAAGAAACCTTATAACTAAAGAAAATGATTTAATCATATAAATTCGTTACAGTAGTTTTCAACTTGAATTCACAGCCAAATATGTTATTTTTACATTGAGCTATTCATTAATTTTCCACTCGTATTAAAAGAAATAGTTCAAATAAATAAGCAAATTACATTTAATTTATAAATTTATTAATGAATAGCCCATTACAATAATTAAAGGGGTATCACATCAAGCTCTAATAATTTGTTTGCTACGTCCAAACATTCTCAATAAAAATTCAAAGCCGAATCAAACCGAATCACGTTTAGAAAAATTTATAAAAAAATAATTTTATAACTCACATGATGATCACCGATGTTTTGAATTTATCACATTTAAAAAATACTGTTACAATGTTAACGACAATGTGCAATATAAAATGTTTGAAACAGTTATTTTGAAAACTTTTATTTCAGTTTAATACAGTTAGCACTTGTGTGCTTGGCAGTGCCGGTCTACTTTTTAGTCGTGTCTTTGCTGGTTGCGTATAAACGTCAACATTTTAGGGTATACCGTGTTAACACGTTTGCTTTACGTATTGGAAAATATTCAATATGATTAAATATTCAATATGAATAAAAGAGAAACGGCAAATAGAGCTTTATATTGAATTAGAATTCTATGCCATCATTAAAATGGCTTATACACGTTAATAAATGATAAATATTTAAAAGTGTAATTTTTCCAGGCTTCATAGCTTTGTTAAAATTTTCATAGTAGTATAACTATTTTTTAAATATCTTTAAAGTCCTTAAAATTACTTTCCCTGAATAAAGAAATAAGTTACCGATATTTGTTTTTTAATCTATTGTAGGATGTTTTTCATTAATTTATAAGAAAAATCTTTTAAGAAAATCTGTGATTTGAAAATAAAATTTAGTGAAAAAAGGAATAGAAAATTTTCCATTTCGATTAAAGAAACTACAATTCTATAATTGTCAGTGATGCCAATTGAATTGTGCAAAAAAGGGGGATTTAATGTTGGCTTCATAAATTTTATATTTCAATGAACACAAGGACATCAACTATTTTATGTCGAATTAATATTGTGTGCGTGTGTTGTTTTCATATAATAATTAACTAGTTTTGTCTTGTTGATATAATAATTTGTTTCTATGAAAATTCAACTTTGTTTTATATTAAAAAGACCATTATTCAGGGAATTTTAAGTCTCCCTCATCTATGAGACCGGTCTGGCAGCTGCGTTTATTCCAACACAGTTGTGTCCACTGATTAGGCATACAATCGGAACATGGTATCGATATCATTTGAGTATTTTAATAACCCGTTCTTAAATTAGTGTATAAAGATTTGTAAGAACTGATTTATCGATTTATAATCACATTAAAATCATTTACTAGTTTGAAATTCGAAATAAAATAAATAAAATAATAATTAGAACCTTTTAAGGGGCTTAATGATTTATAGAGATATTGAAATTTGAAATCTGTATTGGATTAATTATTCCATATTAGAATTTCAATTTTATTATTATGCATTAAGTAGCCTTTTGGAAAATAAATAAACTGTTCTCTTCTTCTTTTTTTTTTAGATTGCTATTATTATAGAAGTTCATGTAACGATTGTATAGACAACTTTTTTAAAAACACATTTTGGCGATTCATAATAAGGTTGATAATTTATATATTTGGGACAATTTTAAAATACTTTTCATAAGTACCTTTTTCTTATTATAGAAAATAACGAAACTGTAATGTGTTAAATCTCTTGAATTTAAAGAAATGTTACCGAAATGAAAATTTAAAAACAACTGTGAATATAATAAATACATTTATTTTTTTTAATATTACAGTACAGTGTCTGTATTGAGACTACTCTACGGGGTTCCTTCTGTTACAGACATGGGCGTTACATGAGGTTTGTTATTAACAACGTATGTAAATAACTAAATATGGCAGAAAATAAATGCTTCGGAATTGAACGGAGCTTTACAAGTCGTCGGGACATGCCATGCAATAATAACATTTAGAATAATCTGTATTGGATATTATCACATAGTTTACTAAATTATTTAGGTAGATTTAGTTACCTGCAGTTTACTAAATGCTATTGAAATAAACATGATAATGTTTATAAATTTGTCCTATATTGACTGGGAAGGGATTGAACCCGGTATTTATGGAGAACATTATAAACCGATTATATAGGCTAATATTAGGTATCTATCAAATTAACCCAATTTAAACAAAAAATAAAAGTCAAACATACATTCTATCAAACCAATCGTTCGGTCCCTAAGTAAGCAAAACTTGTATTATGATGAAGATATTAAATGTAAAATATTTAAACCTATTTTTGTGGATTCCAATCGCCGTCTTCCTATTTGGGAAAACGTTAGTTTTTGTTCTGTTTTCTGTTGTGCATTGTTTACTTGTTGTTATATTAATTAATCATCAGAAACTTAGTTCAAAATTAATACGTCGTTCGAACTCGTTACTTATTAATGAAGGTTTGAATAAAATAATTGTTAAAGTTATTATTATTTCATAAATATCTATTTTTTAAATGAAATACTTATATGATTTTAAACTTACAATACAAAGTAATACAAAAAGTAGTAATAGCAAAGATGATCTCTAAATTCGGAACAAGATTAATTTTGTTAAATTTTGTTATACTACATAATTTTAAGCTAAAAATACTTATTTTATTTTTATTTTAAAGAGCAACTGTAAAGGGGTTCTTCTACTCATCGCTAGATGGCACAAACGACGTAAGTGATCACTAGCTCCCCTAGCGAATTAGTAATGAACTGAATACATATCACTGGCCACCTTGTGACAAGTTTCTGAACTTCTGAACTAAAAGTTTTTGCTATTGCTCGTCAGAGAGCAGAACCAGCCTAAAAGTAAATTTAATTTTGGCATAAAACATATTTCGTAAGGTTTCTTTTGATGAAGAACTTTATTATATTTTTTCGTCATTTTTAATGTTAACGTATTTATAATACCTAATTACTGTATAAGTGTTGTAATAAAATTAATTTCAGTAGCTTTTGTAAGTTTTCATAATGTGCTTGTAGTCATTAATTTTAATTGATACAAATACTATAAATGGCTATTGATTTTGTATAATTCGGGTGAGTAATAACTCAAATCATTTATATAATTTGTCCAGCTTATGCCCTAATTATGTCACGCCTATTTCAAGCAGTCAATCTTCCAAAGAGTTGGCAACAGTACGCTCCTTTGAAAAACACAATTTTTCGAACCACCGGAGCGCTCTAAAGAAAATTACCGAACATGTTCAAAATACTTCGGCAAGGATATTTTTTTCACGATGCAAAATTGAATGTCCTTATTACGAACGTTTAGAGTTTAATTTTGTTCATGATATTCTTCTTAGTGTTTTAGCTTTATTTTGTAGTGTTTTAGGCATTATTTGATCATCCATGATATACTAAGTACTAACATACCTTTTAATATCGTAAATTTTTAATTACGATCATATTCTGATAAAAAATGTGTAAGATGGCTAATAAGAGAGTGTAAGATAGAACTAATTTAATATATTACATTATTTTTATATAGTAGGTTTTATAAGTAGGACATCAAAGCAGTCGATGAACAATTGTCGGGCAATGTACAAATCCAAAATATTAACACTAGGAATTTGGAAATATTAGTATTAACAAAGGGCATGAAAATTCATAATGAGTGTGTATTATATTATGAAATTCCATTATTTTTGAAGTTAAAATTTTGAATAAATAGTATTAGCTTTTGATTCCAAATAAAGTTGGTATAGGAAATAATATTTTGTATAAGGATATTTTTAAAGTTTTTCATATTTTAATTATATTTCAATTCTTATTTATTTATTAGGACAACTTAACACTTAATAAATTAAATGTTAGCCGCAAATTCATATGCGGCTCATTTTTAAGTGCTGTTTAATTTACAAGTGGGATTGGAAACAGTAACTAGATACTACACATATTAATGCCAATTCTGTTTTATAGACATGGATGAATTTGGTATTTTATGGTAGTTCAATTATTGAGTTAAATATTTGTTAATAGGCAAAAGGTATTATACCTCAAATAAAGTATGTCAAAGAAGAAAGCTAATAAAACCTTCGTCTAAGAGCTATTTATAATAATTGATCAATTTTACAATCACAATGCTATACTAAAAAATATTCCTAATAATGAAAAATACTTAAAAAATCCACTTTGTCCCTGATACTCTGAGATGGGAAATTTGGGTGGATTGCCTGAACATTGATGAAATACGTTCTGCAGTAGCGAAAAGAGTAACAAGTGCTTGAAAAATTCATTCAGTCCTATTAGGTCTTGGGAAGTGTAACGTCCGTGCACATTACTATAGGTAGGTTTACTCTCCGGACGATTTATGGTCAATGCTGGACGACAATTTTGAATTATTAATTTCTCGCGTTCGAATTCGCGTTGTCCGGTCTTGATCGTTAATAATTTTTCTGATGCCTCCACACCGAAGTGAGCTTAAAATATATTAAGTTATAATAATAATAATAATAACTAAATATTGTTAATACTAGAAATAAATTAAAAATCTTACAGAGAAATATCTTTCATTCCACAAAAGGAACCCCTACTTTTGATACAGTTCCATAAGGTGGACGCAACGTTTCGAAAAAAAAAGGATAGCTCTCATAAGCCAAGCAAGAAAAAGAGAAATCATGGAGCAACACAACGGTTTACAAGGTGATATGGCTGATTTAGTTACTCGATTCAATATTCTAGCGGCAGTATCAATGACGAAGCGACGAAACTAGTGTTGGCGGCGTATTTATCGGTGCCTGCACTATTGGTGTATAATAAGATTAAAGATAATTACGAGACATTTCAGAACTTTCAAAAATCAATCAGCGAGGAGTTCTCATCAACTGAAAATCCTACTTCAAAGTTTTTTGCTAGAAGACAAGTTGTAACGGAGGACCCACTTAATTACTTTTATACTCTAGATTATTTAGCTTATAAAAAAGGGGCAGCGATTGATGACAAATGCTTCATCCAGGATTTTCTCGGGGCAGAAAATTTTCAAACGAAGAGACGCTTGGTATCACAATTGTGTTCGAATAGGCAAGATTTTAAGGGGGTGATCAAACAATTGAGAGGTATTTTATGACAGTGGGTCCATACAACAGCCATGAATGTACACAAGGTAGACAATGTGATCAGCGACCTTCACCATCGATTCGTCCCATGAGAACCATCCGTTCTCCATCATTCACCTCTCATAAAATTTCACCTCCCTATCAGATGATGCCCCCCGCTCTTATAATTTCAGACCAAGAGATAATACATGCAGCTAATGATGACATGATGAATAGTGAAGGCCACTCAAAAACAACAGAGGCGGTAGAAGTGATAGCTGAAAACACACAGGCGCCGTCAGTCGAAGAATATATTATACGCACGTGAGTTTGAACCGTTTATTAAAGTGTCATGTCGCGATAAAAAATATTTCACTCATTGATACAGGTGCGCCATTTTCGGTCATTTCGGATCGTGCCGCGAATGAGCTCCCACACGATATTGTGCCATATGATATATCACTTCGGGCAGTGAATCTTAGTAATCGGTTAAGTTAATTTGAAGATAATAATTGAACATGTCTTGTTTATTCATGATTTTTATGATGTAAAGAATATTGATCAAGACACAATAATAGGGCAAGATTATCTATTTTTCAATAATGTAATGTAATATTAGATTTTAGTAGACATCAGTTATTTGTCAAACATGTGTAAAATTTTTTTTCGATGTCTCTAAATACAGTTATTAATATTCTTACAAAATAAAAAGACAAAATTAGAAAAAATTGTATACTTAACTCATGTGTAGTGAACGCAAATTAAGAAAGTGCTAACTTTTTTATTTTTCTTATATGAATGAAGGAGAATATAATACTAATTATAATATAAAGAATTTTGTTATGAAAGCTAGGTCGTCTTTAAAGAGAGTAAATACAAATAATAATAGTTTTGTTCATAGAAAGACTCATGAAGAACATAACATAAGTTGATAAGGAAACCGTTGACATTATCTAATAATACTTTAGGGTATGGTGTCAAGTTATCACATAATTCTATTGATATAAATAACAATTTTCATTTGAGATATTTTGAACAAAATATACCAAATCAATTTCCTTATAAGAAAAGACTTTATGATAGGAAGGATAGAATAAATTTCTTAGATTGTCCTAAGATAAGGCTAGGTTAAATAAGTTAATGGTGGACCAATAAAAGCAATATAAAAACAGATTCCACATCAGCCCTGCGATTCTGTAAAACTCCAAACCCGAATTCGAATTCTCTCAGGTGTCTGAATTGACTTCAAAAAGAGGCATACGCTCAACCTTGAATTGGTAATAACGTTTCGTAGCATAAGTGAAGTGAGTTTTGAAATGATATAGGAATAGAATATCTGAGACACGTGTATTCAATCAATTTTGTTTTGTATTTTTATACAAAAAAAATGGAATCAATAGAATTTTTACACTAAATTACGTGAATTCGGACACATGAGTGAATTCGCATTCGGGTCTGGATTTTTACAGAATCGCAGGGCAGGTAATATGTTCGATTAGTAATAATAATTGTTTATTAAAAAGATTAAGAAGTTATAAATTAAGGTAGTTCATGCTAATAGAATTAAACCTTTTAGAATTCGAGAAAATAGGTATTAGATTGATATATTTTCATTTTATTATAATCATCCTCATAAATTAGGTTATATATTTTTAGGATATATGAATTCCTGAGTTCTCTAAGTTATATAATGATAATGTTATGTTATGAAGTTGTTGTTTCAAGTTCCTTTTAATTTATGGATTATAACAGGATTCCCTGTAAGAGCTTTTGTCTGATAGTGGGCTAATTTCGAATTGTAATGTCAGTGTTTTCCCTTAATCGAGTTTATATTTAACTTATATTGTTATGTAAAATATTTATTTCTTATTATCTATTATAAATTTTCCAAACATGTTTGTTAATATTGTTTAATTGCTTCATGTTCTACTTCATACGCGCGTCGTTATTATTGTATCGCATGCAGTGTTTTTACATGGACATTGCAAGGGTTCCCCAAGAACCCTCCATAAGAATTGGATTTCGTCTTGTTTGATGCTGGACGTACGTAGGCTCCATATGTTAATTTGTTGTCAATGATTTATCATGGATGCTTATAGGTCATATCCGTATCATTTTTTTTTGGTGTATATTAAATATAATTGAGTCAATTTTCATTGATTTTAATCACAGGAATCAGGAAAATAAATATGATTGCTACCTTATAATATAATATAATATGTGACTATATTCATTCTAGATGATTGTGGAAATAAGAATGGAAAATAAGTTTTGTGACGTTTGGATTTATGACGACATTCAATATCAATTTAGGGTTTTAATGCCTGTAGACAATTACGAGACTTACGGGTGCTTTTATTGAGGTTTTGCTTCCGTACAGTTTCTGCAATACAAAGAATTTTGTAAGAGAAGTCTTTGTACTATAATGTAGAATAAATTGGAATTTTATTACAGAAGTTGGTTTGTTAGTAAAAACTGTCTCCTCTAATTTTCTCAAGGAGGTAGGACTTAGAATTTAGAGTTCTGTTAAAATTATTCGAATAATATTTTTTTAGGCAGCCCGGGCATGTAACGGCCCTGCACATTACTACGAGTATAAGTAGGTTTACTCTTCGAACGAATTATTATCAATGTTGGCCGATAATTTTGAATTACATATTAGTATTTCGCGTTCGACTTCGCGTTATTCGGTCTTGATCGTTGATTATCTTTCTGGATGCCTTCACACCATAGAGGGATAATAGCTTAAAAAAATAAAATTATAATAATGCTAACTAAAGATTGATAATAATAGAAATAAATTAAGAATATTACAGAGAAGTATCTTTCATTCTATACTAAGGAACCTATTTTATATACGGGCGATTGCTCTAACTACTGAGCGATAGTTCAGGATTGCGACAGGTCGTGGTTTCGTATCCTATCTCAGAGTGCCAGTGCCAAAGTGGATGTATTCATTGAGAATTATTCATTAAGAAAGAGCTATTTCTTTCGGGTTTTTAGAAATTAAATATCTGTTTTTAATCGAGGGAATTTTTATATATACCGGAAATGGCCATTCATAAAAAAACCATTTTCGGATTTATTTTATTGTACAAGAAAAGTTTATTTCTCTCACAATATATTGTATTTCTAGTATTCATGTTTTAATTCTGTTTTCATAGGAGATAATTTTGTTTGGCAATATACCTACAGTTTGTTTACTTCATATATATAGTAAACGAACTGTAATTAAATAAATATTATATTTGTATTCACATGTGAAATATCGAAAACGATCTAAAGACGCTTTATATTTAATATTTGAAAAAAGAAAATTTTACCATGGAAATTGTTGGTGCCATTTTGTCGTCATAAATTTGTAGGAATTATTTTTTGAAAATTGTTAATTTATTATATTAGGTATGTTAAAATTTTGACTTTTAAGTTTTACTTACTTTCATATGTACTTTAGTAAACTACATATCTAATATTACAAAGTTTTTATTTTTTTATTTAAAAATGATAACATAATTCCGAAACACAAAAACTATATTTTGGCAGTCAGAATACCTAATATATGAGGAAAATGTTATAAAATTACAATACAAAATCTTATTTAGGTGTGGTTTAAAATTTTATGTTTTCATAAAATATTATTGAATCAACAGAAAAAGTTATCAGCACATTCATGAATGTCATTCAAAATTGACAAAAAGGAATTGTACTTATCAATTAGGTGTAATCATAACTTCACTAAAATAAAATTTGTGCCATTAATTTTTATTATGTTGTGAATTTTCATATTGTAAGGTGCTCCTTCTTTTAAATGCCTCGTGGTTTGTTTTTCCTTATTGATTTAACTACTTTTAATAAGTTTCATCTTTACTAGTTAACAAAATTGTTTATTTTACCCCAATATCTAACGATATTATACTATTTGGAAAATGAATAAAATGCAGTGTTCTCATACATTAGTTTTATTATGTTTTAGTTTTAAAAAAGTGATTAAGTATTAAAGAAATTAAAAACGGAATTCTTACAAATTTTGGCGCCAAATTTAGCACACGCAATAATCGCCAACCCTGCTTTCCCGCGCGTGTGAATGAAAAATTAACATGGCGGCGGCGGCTCCTCGTATTAGCATAATGACGCCGGTCGGAAGACGTGCACATAAATCAGGTGACCCTTGCGAATTCTACTCGAATACATATCATAAACAACAGACTTGTCCACTCTTTATTTAAAAGACAATCAGAACAATGTGCAACCGAATTAATATACAACTTTATCTAGGTAAAATAAGCAAGTAGCTTATTTTCAAAGTTTGTAGAATTACAAATTGCAGCGTATTTTTTAAGGTTACGTATAAGAGATAGACACCCATTTGCACAAACGTCCATTAAAATTGACATCAAAATCTATTTTAAATACATACTCCCAAACTATTAAAGTTATTGTAAATTTTCTTAATCTCAACTCTCAGCAACAAAGTAACTCATAGGTTAATCAATTTTTCCTTTCATTAAAGAGCCTAATTACGAGAAATAAATAATTTGTAATTATTTTTTTATCGTGAAAATACGAATATTTAATCATCTCAATTTAATATTTAAATTTTTAATTAGGCGCCATCTTAAGCGAAAGTTACCCACGCCTTATCTCGCTCTTTATTGTGAAATAGTTAATTCCTTTTTATCACGTTAAATTCAAATGATTTTTTCAAAAAGTTAACTTTTTCAACTATTTTAGAGTTATTTGTATAGTTTGTCTAGAGTCGTTTACTGATCCAATCTTATAAAAAAATATTGAAAAAATAAAGATGATTAATTAATTAATGATAAAAAATGCTTTATCAAATTTGCTTTTTAAAATTTAAATTCGTGTAATAGCAATTGCTCGCAACTTCGTCCATTTGGATAATAAAGAAAAACAAGGATAAGGATCTCCTATGTCCTTCCCCGTGAACTGTTCTATTAGAATAAGGAATAGAAAGTCAAAATGTAATTTTAATCAGAAATTGGTATATACATGAGTATTTTACTTAGGCCAGTATTATATAGATCCATTTTGATAGCTAAGAAGATTAGAAAAGAGATAGGTCTTATAAAAATCAAATTCCATTATTAAAACTTGTTTTAAATGACGCCTGGCACTGGTTGGAAGAAATGTGATTATTTAAATTCAAAATCTGAAGTGTCTAGTCTAATTGACGCAAAAAAAAAATAAAAAGTAAAAAATATGCATTTTAAATTTAAATCTTCATTCGAGGTGTGGGGAAGCGAAAGTTCCGGCAAGTTTTAACACTTTTCCCCCACAAGTGGCGCTATCGTGCCATGCCATTCACTGTTTTTTCTTCCCGCCATTAAGCTTTTGAAGTCAAGTAGGTAATTTGTGTGAAAGGTATTTCTTATTGCTCTTTGGGTAGTAAAACTTTTTCTATTTAAAATACTGAAGAGGTTTTATTTATGAATATACCGACATCAAATAAATTCAACTAATACTCTATTAGAGATAAATAGAAAATATTATTTAAGTCAAACTGAGTATTAAAATAAATTTATTAAAGTATATACATATACTTGTACTACTCTTAACAAATCAGATCATGAAGGAATTTTGAAAAATTTAGTCTATGGGACAAGGAAGGACAAAGGATAGGTTTTGTATTCATCCTAGATTTTCTTAAGCTGAAGTCACGGGCAAAGGCAGAGGAGAACAAGATTTGATTTATTTTCGTAATGCTTTTTTAATTATTTTAAATAGTCATTACACAGTATTATTACATACATTGTATATTTAAACAAAAGATCCCCGGCCAACTTTATTGACTAGGCCAGTAATTTAATATGAAATATTTCAAGCAGCGAACTATCACGCACACAGACGCGATGACTCAGAAACTAAACTCACACAGTGACATTTATACACAAATACATCGAAGAGGGGAGTCTTTGTTACATTAAGGAAGAAGGGCATGAAGACTGGCAGGGGGACGGGGTGGGTTGGGCGAGGGGAGGCTGTTTTGTATTCTGCCCACTCGTCCGTTTATTTCGCGGGACCACGGGACTCTTGGAGATCTCCGTGTTACATCACTGGGTGTGTTTGCGATTCGGTATTTCTTTATTAGAAGTGTGGGAGCGGTAGGAATGTCTCCGCGGCGTCAATTACACGAGCAACGCTCAGCGTTTAGAATTTGAATTTGGAACGTGTTTGAGGTTTAAAGAGGTGTAAAGTATTTTGTACCATAGATAAATAAAATACTGTAGTAGTAGATAGTTATTTTAAGATATAGTGATAAATATATTTATTATATTGTCATAAAATGTGACTCGCCTATATCTTGCAATGAAAAAAGTTCATTCTTTCGATAATTAAAAATTATGAGACTTTGTTGTTTTGAATTTGCAATATTGAACGTTCTATTTTAAGAACTTTAAAGAGCGAACCGCGTTAGCTTTAGGCAAATACGCATATAAATCGTTTTATGCTAATTTCTATTGCAAATATTAATAAATTGAATATTAGTCTTAAAAGATGACCATAATTGATTATGCGTAAAATTATGTTTAGATTCAAATTAAAGTTAGAATTGAAACCTTGCTCAGGTTTTATTTTTTAATAATTGATTAAAGAATCAATCTGAAATGAACTGTGCATTGATTTTATACAGTCAGCATTGATAAAAAATGAGAAAGAAAGAGGAAAACAGTTTTAATACTCAATAAAAAAAAAATGTTTTTCAATTTTAAGGGGTTTTTATTCTTTTGAATACGTCAACTCCGTCATGCCATACTTAAATCTAAACTAAGTTTATAACATATTTCACTAGAGATTTGTCGATGGTGATTCAAATGAAATTATGTTTTATTCTTTTTAAAATAAATTTTGTGAAACATAAAAAAGTATTAATTTATATATTTTTTACCATCAAAAATATTAAAATATACAAATATACAATACATATATCTATATGTATTTATTAATTTCAAAATGGCTGCTGTCTGACATTATAGTGGCAAATCAAATAAATTGCAAAGTTTCATTTGATTTTATACCATAGGAAAATAAAACTATTTGAGTACCTATGCATTTCGTTAAAGAATAATTGATATAAAATTAGTTGTAACCAGTAAAAAAAAAAAATTGATATCATCGGTACAAATATTAATGATATCATAATTATTTAAGGTAAAAAATATTTCCCCTATTAGACATAAATATCATGTAAAATCCTCAAATATATTTGATTAGCTATGTAGTAAGATAAATATTTTTTTTGTGTATTCACGAACCTACTACGACGAAAATAACTAATTCTGTTGAATAATTTGTATGAGAAGAGCATACGTTAAATAAAAAAGGAGACGCGCTAAGGCATTAACGGTGACCAAGAAGACAATTTTATGCTAATCTTTTTCCGCCGCTTTAACATTCGACCAACAAAATGTGAAAAACTAGGGTTGGTAAATAACAAAAAATAATAATTTAAGTTTTTATTTTTCTCCTATTTCTAAAACCAACATACGTTTTAGTGGTATCCGAGAATATATATAAGAATATTTCAACAAAAATAAATTTTATTCCGATAGCGAGATCTTTAAATTGATTTTAATTTAAATGCTTAAGTAATCAGTTTATGAGTTTAAGTACGTTGACGAAAATATTTATTTGATTTCAGTTTATTCATTATTTAAGAGTAATATTAATTAAATTACACCTCTAAATTATATAAATATTCCAGCACGTAACAACTTTTATTCCCCGTTGGTTGCATTTAATCTCTTGTTCTTTATTTAAAAATAAATAAGCAGGTTAATGAAAAGAAATATAAGTTATATTGCGGAAATTAGATAATGTACACATTGTTATATGACGTGTTACTACAACTGCAGCACTAGCACAGTCTCTTTTAAATACGTCAAACAAAAGTAATCAAAATTAAAAAAATAGTTGATGTATTAATTGAATTCGTAATTAGAAAGACTATATTTTTATCCAATAATGCACCAGTACTGTATTTTGAAATAATTTGCTAAAGATAATGGGTTCAAAAATCATAGGAATCATACATAACGCATACTTAACTTTCTAATAAATGGGCAAAAATATGTTCAAAATATATTAAACCTAAATATTAATATAATATATAGTTTTCAAGTAAGCTTTTCGGCAGTATAATCTTCACTTTTAACTTAAATTTTTTGCTTTTTGTTTATATGCAGCAAAGGTTTTTCATACATGGACAATAATAAACTGTTATAATTTGATAAGTTTTACATATGACTTAACACATAACACCTTTTTGTTCATTATATGTGGTAGCTAGTGCTGCTCTCTGTGCCGAGCTTTGCGTATAGGGTTAGATTACGTATTAAAATAAAATTCTTTTTAATTGACAACCCTGTGAGTGGTGCGATAAATAATTTTTCAGTTCTACTTTTAAATGCGAGTCGTGTCTCCGCCGCCTTCGTAAGTGTGCAGTTTTATTATATCTCTCATAAAATATTGACTTGCTTTTAACACGGTAAATTTTCAAAGTTTGCGTCCAGTGGAATATTTCTTGAATTTATAAATATGCAATCATTAATTGAATTTATATTAGGTAATGTATTTTTTCGAGAAACATTAAATCGACATCGATCGGTTTGATTTTACTGAGAAATATACTACAAAGTATTCATTCATTAATTTCATCAAGGGATGCTATTTAATTAACTTTAAACGAGGATATTTAGAGATGTATCTACCGTGAAATATTTTTTTATCGATAAAGTTCCATGATGAGGATACAATGAATATAGCAAATAGAAATTTATGTTGAAATTATTTAATGCATATAACATGTAGATACTTAAGGTAATCTGATTTTACACAATTTATTTTCTGACCTTTTGAGTTAGATACATTATCAAGGTTTTTATTTCAGATTTATAAAAATAATTCGAAATCAAGTGAGCTGGAAATATCAAATGTAGTTTTTTAACGTTCGATTAATAAAAGTAAAAATTTATTAGACACGATCAAGTTGCAGGTCAGAGCAGCCAAACGAGAGAGGCAAATTATTAACACAAATACAATTGAATATGTTTAATTAAGGTTACAAAGTCCATCAATAGCTCAGTTTGTTCAGTATCAACGGCCAAATAAGAGGACAAAGCAAACGTCCCCGTCAAACAAAACACGTACAGTAGCGATAACCATCTACTCTAATGAAAAGCTCTCTGCCTCTGATTGCGACCCCACTAACAGTCTTAAAGTTTAGACCCACCCATACACCCCACCCCAACCGCTAAGGACTGGAAGAAGATATGAACGCGACCACAAAACGTTGAGACGCCACCCCTCCCTGTCGAAAGCCGATGTTCGCTTTAAAACGGTCAAAATATCTACGTTAGCAGCTCTTAAACGGCTGGTTGACAACGGGAGCGGGGCGGGGTAAGGAACGAAAGAAGAAAACCCCCGCTGGGTGTGCCCCCGGCCTCCCCGCGAGAACCTTAAGGACCCCGTATCGATCGCCCCCCCGTCTTAATGCCCACTTTGTAGGACGGCTATTAATTATTCGCGGCGCGATCCCCTGGCGTCCGTGGCGATTCGGCTAAATTTGCTGAAAGGGTACCGTCGCTGTGGTTGATAAGTCGTTCTCGATGTTTATACGCTATAAAGTTTTCCTGGTGAAGCTTTTTTCTTTTGCTTTTTTTTGGACTTGAAATGTCATTGTTGTTAATAGTATGATTAATTTCGATTTCTAAATTTTTAATGAATTTATTTATTTTTTAACAGTGAGTAAATGTTATTAATTTATGGTACACAAAAAATACAATTGATAATCAAATTAAAATAACGATTAAATTAAAATTATCACTCGCAATCAACGGACTAGTGTATACTGCATGCATTACCCTGAGTCTCTTTATTCATCAAAACAATCAAATAACTTATATTGAGTGATTTTAACTTAAGTTGATAGTGTTAGACTAATATTAGATGATATTGAATTAAAATTAGATTATGATTGAATAAAAAATTAAATAAAATTGAAATCAATTGGATAAAAGTTATTTAAATTGAAATTAACAATAAGATTAGCTGTTTTTGAGTTAAAAGTACACGTTGAATTTATTTTAAATTAACAGATATGTATAAATGAAATAGAGTAATTACATGCACCAACTCAAATATTGATAAAAAATCAATGCTATGCCACAGATACACATAAACTATATATGTGTGTTATAAGCTATGTGCGTTGATGCTCAGTATTAGAGGTATTTTGGACGAAAAGTCTTATCGATAATAAATTTTAATATAATTTAATAAATTAAATGTAATATTTTCTGAATGTAAAAATATAGCTTCCGAGAATATTTATATATCCCGAATCTTTTCTTCACCGATTGTGGTTAAGTGTTTTGTATATAATTTTTAGAATGCAATTGAATTGATTGTGGATTTATATATCTTTTTGAATGACCTATTTTCATTATTTCAGTGATATTTCTACACACAAATACCTCAAAACATTACCTACATACAAAAAGGTAAAATCATTGTATACATGAAAGTATTGATATTGGCATTTTGCCTTTTTAATAATGAGATGAAATAATAAAAAAAAGATGACGCATTACGTCTTCTCATACACCAGTCAACACGAGCATCTCGAGTGGTGATTAGCGTTAAGTACACACATTAATCACTTTGTAAGACTAGAACGAAAGTATCGCGTTGCCCACCAGGGCTTCACTATTGATGTCGGCTTTAAAAAATCAATTTGTTTACTTATGAAAAAAATCCTGTATACCATAAAAATGGCATAGTAAATTATTTAATTAAGGAGGTTCAAGTACACTTATTGAGATATTAAATAATACCACATTAAATTTTTAGTCTTTAAAAAATAATTAAGCTGAATATTTGTGTTAATGATCGATTGGTGATAAGAGGTATTTGTGGTTGATTCAAGGATTTTTGTTGTTTTCACTGATAAACACAGATATTATAATACTGGAAGTAGCTCATAAATATTCGTATACAAGTTTCGCTTAGTTTGGGACCGAGGTTTTATTTAAATGAAAGCATAGAGGTTGATATACATATTTTCAATTGTGAGATTATAATGACTGATATTTATCTCATAGATAGTAGCTAACTCTAATAGTTCAATTTAGAAAAATATATATTTTTTTATTCAAATTTTTTTTTTACTGCATCAATTTAAATCCTTCTAAATACGGGACAGCTCAATGGTTCAGTTTGATTTACGATTGAAATTGAGTACACGATTAATTTTTAACAAAGACCTGTCATGGGATGGGTGGACACAATTTTATGATATGGAACTTGTTTCTTATTCCTTAAGGAAAGCCTTAAGTATGGCTGAATTATCAGTCGTTAACACCCACCAATTACTTATCGGGCTTACACGGGTAATGATTTTTACGTGATGCTTCCTATTTCGTTTATAGTCATTAAGATGTAATGGTTAAGATTATCACCACACAGCTTTACCTTTGCCCCGCATATACATTCACTCACTCATTCGCATCTTGTGTAGGTATTGTGTCGTACAATATTTTTATATGGCTTTTGTTGTCTTGATATGTCTCTATTTAACTGTGTAAGGCGTAGCGTAGATAGAGAAATATTTTAGTGTATGTAGTAATTACTCACGAGCTATGATTTAATCGCGGCCAAGACGACAGAAGTAGAAAATATTTGGTTACAAAACGTGTAGCGAAAGTATCAGGCATACTGTACATTTGAAGAAGAAGGTTTTTTTATTCATTTTATTTTGATTATTTATAAAATAAATTCTAATGTAGACTTAATGTAAAAATTCCAATGTGGACTTAGTCTCTGTTACAATTTTTTGGAGTTTTAAAATTTTATCTAATTTTATCATGTGTAATATGTGTAATGAATTTTTAAAAGTAGTACACAGTGCAAGTTCGAGTACAATTGGTTTGTATATTCTCTAAAACTAAAATATATTATAATGAAATTTGACAACAAGTGAAGTGCAATTTTCTAAAACAAAAAATATCTGGCAGAAGGGGAGAAGTGAATGAACAACAATCAATTAAAATTAACATTTTTGTACTTTTGGGGATATATTTTTCAAATCTACATTGTACCAACACTGGTTCCTAAAGTATGTTATTTTAAATTTGGTTTGTATCACTATTTTTTTTATATATAAAATTTTTTTGATATTCATCTTTTTATAACATAGTTCGAAATAAATATTCGTTTTTATACTGTTTCATCTTTATATGTTTTTTGACAGACATTGATCATAATTTTACTGACAATTTTGTTATGGACATAGAAATCGATTCAAATTAGGTAGACGTATTGACTATTTTATAATACATACCATTATATAAAGGAAACTATATGGGCAAGTTAAGACACATCTCAGAATTGGGCGCTGAGAGGGGAGCAGGCGCGGGCAGCGGGGTAAGACACTCGATCAATACCGACCCGACTTTCAAACTGCTTTCACCCTCACGAAAGTCGCCCGGACTCTACTCCTATGTACCCTGGGATTTTTATAGAGCTGCTATTACCGTATCATCGATTTTCCTGAATATGTCTTGTGCTGTGTTGATGGCAAACTCAAATCTTGTTTAAGCAACATACTTATTGCTTATATCACAACGAAATCATTTTAGAAGGTTTTATGACACTATTATGGATGTGTTTTGAAGCATAAACTTTTTTGAATTTTCTCGGCATAATACTTTTTACACAATGGAACTATTTTCACTCACTCAGCTGCTTTTATCCATTGAACATTTATTGTGGATTTAACTTGTGTTGCTTAGAGAGGGTATTCTCATATATACGCATCTTTTATATATCAAACTTTTTTCTATCATATTATAATCTCTCTTTCAGCTTTTGCTTTAGTCCAGTAGGCATATTGAAGTCATATGGCTTTTGATTGTTCTTGCTCATTTAATTTATAAATTTTAGATTTCTTTCTTTAGTAAAAATATGTTCGAATTGTTACTAATTACTCATAGTTATTATTTCAGATCAAATCATTTTTGAAAAGCCATTCTTAGCGATGTCTACATTCTTTCAGAGGATTCTTAAATTTCTATTGCCACCGAGCATTAATCTGAAACAAACAAACAAGAATAGTTAATAAAAATATATATATGGCATATCGCATGTATGTGTACACATGTATCACTTAACTTTGTAATTATTTGTAACACTTAACAAAGCTCGAGAATTTATTACATAGATAAGACGGGATTGCTACCATGCACCTACTTGAATTCTTGAATTGAATGTGTTGCAAAAATATAAATAGGTTATTTATATATATTTTTACTCCAACAAATAAAAGTGATGGTCACTTTATGCTATGTGTATCTAAAATATTTTTTAAAATATTTATTATAAAACGTTTTTATAATAGTTCTTAAATTTTTAGTGGTAAAAAGTGAAGGTTATTTATATATAATGATTTAGATATTAACTAATTTTTGAGTATATTTATCATAAATTTTCGCGATTCCTAATAGTATGGTGGTGTTACCTATTGTGATATCAATTACATGGAATATTTGAGTAAAGGTAAATAGCATGCAGTTGAACTAAGGACACATTTTAACCGACATCAAAAAAGGGAAAGTTCTTCGACACGTATGTATGTTTTTGTCTATTATGCTTTACAATCCCATCATCATGAACCGATTTTGATGATTATTTTTATTGGATACTTTATTGCAAGTTATCTCCATAAATAAGGTAAAGTAATGTATGTAACATAGATAAGGTAAAGATGCGAAACTAATAATGACATTTTTAAAAGACCAATTGTTCAGTAAAACATCATGAAACCAATTTTTTCAGTTATCACTTTGTAAGGTTTTTATCAACTCTATATTAATCCAAACACGTCTTCGCTCGCTGTCTTCACGTTGCCTGAGCTCTCCCCCGCGGCTTTTACCACCACCCCGTGTCTTATCGGCCCCCATCTCTCATATACATACATTATATACAGGGAGGTATCCCTGTATACGATATTACATCTTTGCGTTTGAAAATACAGATTTCTGAAGATATTTTCTCAGACATATACTGATTATCTACGACTATTTATCAACAGTTAAGCGTTGTTTAAATGTAATCAGCATCACTAGTCTATTAATATCCACACTACTGGGCTTCTCTATGGATGGAATCAAATAGGAAGATTGGGCCATGAACCATTACGCGGGCCTAGTGCAAATTAGTGGGTATTAACGACTGCAGATGTAGCCAGGACCAACGGCTAAACGTATACCTTCCGAAGCATAAAGGAGCTCAAGATAATACATTTTTAGTCACCCATACTATGATCGGCCATTACTAAAGTTGCTTAACAATTATATTGCGACCGAGTACGCTAACCACTGCGCTATTGAACTTTTCTTCAACGGACTGGATGAAATGTTACACTTTTTTCCAAATGTCTATCTAAATGAGATCCCTCGTACGCTCATAATAATGATCACTTATTACGACTTGGATGTGTTCTCATGATCGGCTTTGTTGATATTACTTAGGTTCTTTAAGACAAAGGTTTTTTTTTATGGGTTAAGGTTAAGTCATAGGTGTTTTTCATATGTTAATCCAAATGGGTGTTTAGTTTTATTTTCAAAACCGTAACTGTTTTTTTGTTTTAGGCTTTATATAAAACCATCACGTTGTAAGAATGTTTTTTAACCTTAAATTAATATTTTTTCAATCGGAATTGAAAAATCCACACAACGATATTGTAGTGTGATTGTCATATCCACACAACAATATCATTTTAATCCTGCGGAGGAAAAAATTTTTTGTGAGTTATCTTGCTATACAAAGTATACTATATTCAGAAACATTTTTGACTCATTGCAATAAAAGCAAATGATCATTTTATCGATGACGTCATGAAACTTCCAAAGAAGAAATATAAAAATAACTTTCCTTTGTGTAAGGAGGTTACTGTACTATCTAGATAAGATTAGAATTTTACTAAGAGATGACTGTAAGCCCCAAGATACTCACATTGTACAAAAAAATCCCTTTATCCAGTCTTCAAAATAAACATTTACCTAAAAAGAAAGCAAAGAATTAGTAGGTGATACTTTCTTTTATTTGAGAGATTGTTGCAATTTTTTTTAAACTATTATGTATTACAGATTGTAATTTATTATATTAAATTATATATTTAAATTTATATTTTAATTTATAATATTAAATAGGTATATAAAAATTGATTTTTATTTTTAATTTTATATAGGAGTTCGATTCGAACAGTTCGAACGCACAGGAGGTTATGTTATGTAATTTTTGTAAGGGCCGGTTGAAATATGATCAGAAAAATGAAGCAAATCTAAATAATATATTTTTTTAATAAGATTATCTAAGCGTTTGATTGAACCCTATATTAGGGTATCTTGTTTTTTTCTTATGATAACAAGTTATCTGAAAATGAATGCTGCGCCGTGAGAAAAAAGAGATGAAGGGTCATTTTGACCTCGGTGTCAGTAACTGTCTGTAGATAAGTAGGACTGATTCTCACACTGATCAAAGCTTAGATTTATAAAATATTCTTAGTCGATCAATTATAGTTTTGCATAGAATAACTTTGCAGTATGGAATTTTTGCAAGTTGACACTGTGTTTAAAATATTATCATCTGAAAAGCCATGATCTTTAAGTATTAAAAGTTAAGGTATAATGTTTAAAGGTAATTATCCCCAACAAAAAAAAAAGCTCTCCTAACCATATGGCAATCGAGGTATATATGCGTAAGCAAATCACGAACAATTTTCAGTAAAGAGTTATCTGCATTAAATTTCTATGGAATTTAAATGAGAGAGCTGTGTCAAATATAAACAATATTTATTTTTGTTCTGAAAAAGTTTTCATTCATTTACTAACCAGTATTTTTTATTTTATAGATTTCTGTGTTCTCACGACATTCTGACCGGATAGGTCCGGGGTCACTTATGACCGTGACCCATAGGTCGCTGCGACCGACAACTTCCAGCGAACGGGTTAAAAAAGGGTGGCCGCATGTGAAAAATAACCTGTTTCTTTATCGCACATTTTGTTAGATGAAATATTATTTCAATCAATATTTTGTCAAAACTCACGTATAAATACAATATATCTATATACAATTGGGATATTTTGTATGCAATAAGATAATTTCAAGTAGCAGTAGAGTTAACGACAGAAAACGTTTGTTATACTCATTACAAATATTATATAGCATAAACAAAGAATCTCCATTCCAGTAACAAAACTATTAAGCCGTTAAACGAAAAAGAAATTGGCGAGACAATACTAGAGCAGAGATAGTAAACCACGTCGAGATTCATACAAATTTAACAGTGGCCCAGTAAGTGATAAATTTTAGAGCAATTAGACTTAATCGTATAGTAGAAAGCGTGCTAGGATCTTCCGGCGAGTCGGCGATCAATATCAGAGAAGGGCAACATTTGAACTTATTCAGTGCAATTTCCATTATATTGTACTTGCAATGTTAAAGACCCGAGATACATTCTTTAATGTAGATTTCTTATGTCATAATGTAATTATGCAGATTAATAAAAATCGTTTGGCATACACTCATATAGCATATATACGAAACTCATATCTTTGAAAGTCAAAATCGTCTTCAGATACACTACTAATACTATGCAGTAGAATAAATAAGCCAAATAAGCTCTGACTATACATACTACATTCAAAATATATTATGGTGCTAATAATTGATGCTCACCTGCTGCTGAAACTTATTTGGCATAACACCCTTAGCATAATCTTCGTTCGACGGACAAGGCATTTTATATTTTTAATTGTTTTATTAATTGTACCAAGTGTGTAGGCCAAATAAGTTTTAGGTAGAAGATAGAAGATATCCTAAGAATATTAAATTTGGTATTTCGAATGCTCTACTATTTAGACATATATTATACGATAATAATCTGATTCAGAATTAAACAGTTAAAAGTTTTTTTTTCTAGAAAATTCATCCATATAAAATGGGATAAAAATATAATACAAATAGCCTCTTTAGTGTGTAGGATAGCTATCTGGCATACAACTAACTCTATAAATATTATGCTAACCGTGATAAGATTAAAAAAAGTCAAAAAGAATAAATATAGATTAAAAAACATCAAAAATTAAAACTTGTACAATGTTCTGCACCCCTGTCAGTAGTTTATGCGGTACTACATTATATTCGTCTCGGCTAGAGGCGTGTAATAAAATCCAGTCGCCGACGGACGCTTTATGAATATTGTTCTGCTGCTGTAAAAGATAAGGAGTGCCAAACCTATCCCGACACTATGTGCTTATAACAAATATTATATATTTAACGTCGTAAAGCTTAGTATCAAGTGCTCATATGTAACACAAAATTCGTTGGTAACTTTAAAACATACTCTCTTCGTATTTCACAATATTGCAGGTTTTTTTTCATAGTACTTAATAGAAATGAAGGAAAGAATTTTCAAATCATGAAAATAATATATTTGTATTATTGATAACTAAGAAAACATTTACACCTTTAATATTTCTTTTAATATCAAAGCTATAACATTTCGAAAACAAGCCGTTATAGTAATGAGCGTTTATATTATTATATATACAGCCCTTGCTTAATGACAAAAGCAACTTGGTACTCAAATATGCGTATTAGATATTCAACGAGATATTAAACTAAAACAACACGATACAAGAGCACTCGGCCGGAAAAGCAGATTTATATTACGACCCAACTAAGATCATAAAACTATACTATATCACCGACCCGAGTATTAATATAGTGCCATTTATCACGACCCTCCCCCCTTCTTTTGTGTAAGAAGACCCCCAACACCCCCTCCGAATAAGTTTCGCCAGCGCCCGTTCAAATGTACGCCGTAAACATCCCAACTTGTGCGACGCTTCTTAACTTCAACGCGCAACGATCGTCAGAATATTTTAGAATTTTCGAACGGCCATAGGAAATAGGACTTACATTGTTCGATTTTAGTTTTAGAATCGAATGGCGGGAATTGATCGTACGGTACAAGGTTGTCGATTAGATGTGAGTTTTATTTCAGTTTCAGTTAGGTCGGCTATCGGTTGTGGCCCTCAGAGGAATTCGGCGGAAGGGTAGAGTCGTAAGGAAGTCGGACGATTATGTTTAGTTAGCACTGGCCGTGTAATGGAAAGGAAGTAGGAATTGGGGCCTGTAAGATGTGGTCGTATAAGGCCACCTTACCGGGAGTGGGAGGGTTTGAGGGGGGGCGGGTGGCGATTTGTTTGTTTCTAAGGTCCAGCTGCGGGTAGGATTTAAATTCGGGTGTTTCCCGGTCTTTGTCGGTAATGTCCCGCTCTTGCCTGATGAGGTGCCTCTTTACAACTTTAAATTGAAGTGAGCTCCGTAAATTGTTTACAATTTGAAACGTTTACGTAACGCCGAGCGTCTCTGTTACGTTGTTTTTGAGGACAATTTGTGTTGCAGTGTGCACTCTTACAAATTTTAATTCTTTTGTTTATGTCCACCTGTTGTTAAGTAAGCTTAGTTTGTATTTTAATAAAAACACATTAATTTAACTAAAAACACATACATTAAAATATTTTATGATATTATTATACAGTACATAAAACCTGATAAATAATTTCAGTATTTTTATGATAGATGATACTCTGTTAATAAGTTAAAGCTGAAATTATTTAATTTTCATATCAAATTGAAGCTGATAGTTATAAATGAAATTAATCTTTATTTTAATCTAACTTGCAACGGAAAGCTCACATACCATATATCAAGTGAGATTTTTATAATCTGTGAGAATGTATTTCATTCTACCTAAATCTTAGAGATTATATATTTGATTATATCTGCTTAAGTTATGGCAAATTGTCAAATTATTTAAAAAAAACTTCTCTCGATTATAGATTCTCTCGATTATATACGGGAGTTAGATTATCTAAAGTAGTAAATATTTAAATGAGCTATTTATTTGTCTGATTGAGCAGCTCGATGGCGCAGCAGCGCGCTCAAGCTGCGAGTAAGGGTCATTTATAGGATGGGCGACCATAACATTCATAAGGTTAAGCTGTTGGTTCTCAGCTTTCTCTGCAGTCGTTAACGTCCACCAATCTGAATCAGTCTTGCTTGGTTGTTGCCCGTTCTTCCTGTTTTATAATATTTATAGGCTTGTGCCCCAGCTGTGGGGAAAATAATAGGCTGGTAATGATGATGATGATATTATTGTATTTAGTATTTATTTTTCATATCATTGAGGTTTTTTTCCATAACAAATTATAACGAAATGTTTATATTTGATTATAAAAAAAATGTAAGCGCATTAAAATGGTATTGAAAAATGTACTTAATACCTTAAATTTAATAAATATAATAATGCGCCATTTTTAATACAAGTGTTTACTTGTGTAGATGTAACATAGACATATTTTACTAAAACTTATTATATTAAATTTGCTGATACAAGACAGAAATTACATCCAGATAAAGTTTTCGACCCAACCCCCGCAGCTATGATGTATCGAAGCCACCCAAGTTTTAATGAAAGCTGAACTACATATATATAATACAGCTACATCCACATGTAAGGCGATAGTTCGGTGGGAGGGTCCAGAATTACCGCAAGATAGCTACCATTCTTTGGGGAGAGGCCGTCTGCCCTAGAAGGTACAATGGACCGGCAGAATTAAATTAAAAGGTTTCAATTCTCAAGCCTTCTTCAATAGGAACCGACCGAGTGAATTGGAAATCCTAATTGAAGCTCTCAAACGGTATTAACTAATAGGTAGTTGGAAAGAATCGATAGCAGGTTTAAAGATTATACTAAACATAAATGAATAAACATTCTAAAATTGTAAACATGATATCTTATCATGTTTACAATTTTAGATTATGATCTAACTTAACCTGAACCTACGACAGCATTTAATCTATCTAGAATCTATCTAGATTAAATGCTGTCGTAGGTTCAGGTTAAGTTAGATCATAATAATTGTGGTCCATCCGATTATAAACTAAATAATATTAAAATCTATTAGTATTCTATAAAGTAATACAATCAAACTTTATTCTATTGTTAGTAAAAGTAATTTAACGTTGACATGTATAAATCGATAAAGCGCTCCGACTTTTCTTGAAAAGCAAATAATTAGATAAACAATTGTTCCATATTTTTCATTTGAATATAAAATGAAATCGAATAAAAAGTTTTAGGATTTTTACTATTTTATTAATTATTAAAAAAAATATCGAGGTTAAGGAATTCCTAAGGAGCAATGTAAAATATAAATACATAAAATTGATAAATCAATATTTCGCACATTCAAATTCAAACTTTAATCTATTTAATTTCTTGCAAAAAATATCTTAAATTTATTTTTGGGACGGATTATGTTCAACCAATGCTTAGTCGATTCGGTTAGTCACAGTCCAAGTAAAAACTATCCGAGTCTCCCAAATCCCAGCTAATTTTCCACTTTTTTCGTAACCAGGCCAACTGAACTTAGGCAGTTCCACGAGCGGAACTTGGGGTTACATGCTAGTGCCCCCTCAAACCCTTCACGGGCGAATGAAGGTTGTCGGCAGGGAACACTCAAGGAAATTGGGTCATTTGTCCTTTACTAGCTCTCAGTTTTGTTCGTTTAAAGGGTTCGGATTGACCACCCACAGGGTTAAGTGTCCGCTATCCTTATTACAATGGATTAAAGGACAGTATCGTGTGCCCCCTCGTTATTTAAATCGGATGAATCTTTGCAGAATATATATGTGGCTTGTGAAAAGTGGGTTATCTTTGTGTTATCAAGTTCGAGTGGGATTCTGCCGAACCTAGTTAGGTGTACTGATTCTGTAGTTATCTATACTAATATTTATAAACAGGAAAGATTTGATTGTTTGTTTGTTTGTATTGAACAGACTCAGAAACTACTAGATAGAACTAGATCATATACGGGTAACATACGCTATAATTTACGTGAGCGAAGTCGCGACAAATCAGTTATATTTAATTAAATATTTCTTAGAGGAAAACCTTGCCGTATTGTCGTAAAACGATTTGAGGCCGATAAAAGATCTAAGACTAGAATATCATTATAGATTTGATACACAACTATATATTAAAAAGATACTTAATAGTAATTGTCAGTGAAGCACTATATATTTTTGTAAAGAAGAATAAAAATGTACTTTTTTCCTCAAGAACAACGTTTAAATTGTTTGTGAAGTGCTTAAAACAATCTATAATGCGTTTCATTTTGAAGTTTTGCATTCAGTAAAAACTTAATAGTTGTATTTCAAATGGAATTTTATCACTAGAGATAAAAAATGCTGTGAGCTCTCGTGTTTTTAATTAAGCATATAAGAAATTCAAACATGCTAACACCCGGTTTCTTAATTGAGCATTTAAACTTAAGAACTTCTCAAACTGTATTTAATAAACGTCACACAAACAGGTTGCCGTGACTATTTTTAAGTTTTTTTTAATTATTATTAATGATAGCAGTTTGATAAAACTAGGACTTTTGCTTGTTAAACGTAAAAAAACTTAAGTTATTGAGAATAGTCAATAGAGAATCAGTTGAAATTTTGTACTCAATTCAGGAAACCGGCTGAATGTCACAAACACATTAGACTTTAGTCTCGAAAAAGTTCACAATTGAATAGTGTTTTTTTATCTACACAAAAAGCAATTTGAGATTTCGTAGTTAAAAAAGAGTATTAATAAGTACCGGAGGAGGGTCGGTAAGATTTAGCCCCCTCATCTCCTCAGCCTATCCGAGTTTACCACCCCATACGGAGCTTTGCACCCCTGTCTTATTTTAACTTTGGGGGGAAACCTTAAAAAAATTAATAATCAACTGTAGTATTAAATGTATAATTAAAATAAATAATTAGAATCTATTTTTAAATTTTGCATCTCTTCTATGCTAAGTAGACAGATTTGTCCCGATTGCCATTCTGGATATAGTAGTGTTTTTTTTATACAATCTTAACAAGCAAGGATTGTTTTAATCTATGTTGACGCAAAGAAAAATGAGCAAATCTGATTATTTAAAAAAAAATTACACTCTCCAAATACAGATTGTTATTTCTAACACACCTGCTATGACACAATTTATTTCTATCAATTCAAACAATAATATGATATAATACTTTATATGTGCCTATACGTCATCTGAAATATTCCGTAATTAGCAAGTTTCCACAGAATTATAACCAGTAAATCAATATAGCCGAAACTGAAGGTTCTCAAGTTGCGAGTAATAAAGCCCTTACGTGACCGAGCAGTTGTTAAACTCTCACGTATCTTGTGTATTATTTACATGTGATATATTACTGAAGTTCGCCGGTAGTTAGCGTGTGGCTTTTGACGCAGCGGAGCTTACGGGGTGGCGTATTTTATAACCAAAAATAGAGAATCGATAATTATACGAATCAGTGAAACGACCTCTTTTTATATTGTCTCGGGTCTCAGTCGGTAATATGAGGACTTTAGTAATTTATCTTGGAATCTGAGCAATGTATGTAAAGTTGTTTAATGTTTATTTATTGTATTAAAATAGTTTTAAAATATTGTGACCAGGAGCTAATCTATTAAAAATACATCGTCAAACGCAACATCGAACACTGTCATAGTTTATTTATTTTTATATCAAAGTCAACATGTTTTATATAAAAGGAGTATCAAATAATAAGTAATATTTTAAAATATTTTATTATGTCAATACATTTTTCAAGTTTAAATAAGTGGACTATGGAATTATATTTCAATAATATACTGAGATTTGACCATTCAAAATTTCATAAAAAATCCGAAAGGAGGATTTTCTATGTTCAACGAGTATGTATATTTGATTTTTTTTTATGAAAGTCGTAGACACTAGGTATCAAAGTGTAAGGTATATAGAAGAGTTGAAATGTTCATAGATTTTTTAAAATTGTGAACTAATTTATATCAAACTAGCTGTTTACCCGCGACTTCGCCTGCGTAATTATAGCCTATGTCGCCCGCGTATTATGTAGCTTCCCGTAGATGAAAGTAACTATTATGTTAAAAATATTACTATCATTAAAAAGCATGAAATAAAAACTTAAAAATAATATTATTTAAAACTTAAGTTTGAAGTCGGTACTATTTTTTAAAAGTTTTTAATATAACCTACGTATAAGCGATAAATTGTGCACACTAATTAATTTATCCTGACACTTGACTGGACTTGTGACGTCAAGATCTAGTAAGACGAGCGTCTCACATGTCTTTGCTATGCAAACATAGTGTTGAGCATCAGTGTAAATAGTGATGCATATCTTCGTAGCAGAGTGGTTCGCACGCCGGTTTAAAGGTTTCTCTATTTCTGAGCTTCCGGGTCCGATTCCCGGTGGGATTAATGTAGTAATTGTATTTTTCTATATTGTCTCCTCTTTTGGATTTTGGAGTACCTTCGTTGTCTCTATAATACGGAGGCTTTGGCTGCTCATTTTGGAATCTGAGCAATTTATGTGATATTGTCTGATATTTATTTATTATCTATCTAGCCGTTTATATATTTATGTAATATCCTTGGCGTGGTAGGTTATTATTATTATTTATTAATGTTATTTTTACTTAAACCACAAAAAAAAGCTTTTAGTCGTCTATTTTCCGCTTCATAGAGGCTTACCGCTATCTTCTCAACCGCATCTTAAGGTGGAGTGCCGATGAAATATGTCTTAGGGTGTGAGGGAGGAGTTGGGGGGTTGAATTAAGGAAGCCTTAAGCCCGCACATTAGGGTCCTCGCGCGATGGAAAACTTATTAAACTGGGCGGGCCTGATGGAAGGTATCAGGTTAGTTTAGGTCTAGGCTATGTTTATGTTTCTACTGTTTAGCTTAGGAATATTGGTTCGATGTTTTTGATTTATGTGTATATTCTAGAAATGTTTATCTGAAATTTATTTTACATAAGGCTAGAACGTTGTTATGATAAACTGTAGTATTTAATAACTGTTTAGATTGTAAACGGTTTGCTTTTTTCTAAACTTTAGAAAAAAAAAACAGATAAAGCAGTAGAAATGATAATTAATAATTCTTAGTAATGGACTAATCTCAGTTACTATTTTATTTATAAGTTTGGACTTTACACCTTTAGATACCCTTAGTTAATGAAACATAATTTTACTTGTAACTGAAGCCAAAATTTGTTTTCATGGTAACAAAACGGTGGGCGCGTTAGATAAGGTTTCGCGTTGAATACCTACTGGCTTGAGTTGCGTAAAGGGTAAATTTTGTTAGAAGAATATGAGTATATCAGTGGTAATCATAAATTAAGATATATTTGTATTATATTAGTTCCATTTTAAATACGTTAAAGTATACACACAACGTATTATTTTAAATTCCCGCTAGAAACCAACTTTGATATAAGCATTGAAAATCAATATCTTATGAAAATAAGCATTGAAAATCAAAATTATGCGTAGCATTTTTAGATTTTAATTTCTACATATCGTAAAGAATTGGTCCAATTTCGATATTTTTCAATGCAACGTTATTAATATTCTTACATTAATAGGTTTATATAAACTCATTTTAAAATTTTGGATGTGTCAAGATTAAAGTTTGTCGTACATCTATAACCAGCCCAGCAGCTGAACGCGCGGTGGTCGAACTAAAGTCGTTAGTGGCCAGCAATTTGTCGCAAAGTTCCTCCTTTCTCTATGAACACTTTGTCTATGCCTTGAGTAACTAGTACAACACCTACAGCTATTGATAGAAATGTATTGTATTGTAGAAACATATTGTATATTGTATGCTATAATATTTTTACTTTTTCCTGTTTTTGGTCTATATTGATGACATATCGTCTTGCATAAAGTATTGTAATTATTCTCTTTTTGCAGTCGATCTTGAAATATATAAAAAAGTTGATTCGCTCCAGGATGCAGATCTTATTCAACAAGATTTAAATGGAATAGAAGAATGGTGAAAACGCAATAGTAAGTCCCTTAATGCAGAAAAGTTATACTAGGCAAAAAAGACCTCTTTCCTCTTCTTATTGTATTAACGACGAAACTCTGCTGGAAGTGAATGAAATCCGAGATCTAGGAGTAGTCATTGATAATCGGCTCAATTTCACAGCGCATATAAACTTAATAGTAACAAAAAGCATCACAAATACTCAGTTTTATCGAAAGAAACTCAAAGTCTTTTCATCCATCCACAAAGCTTCTTTTGTTTAACTCCTTTGTTCGAAGTCAACTGGAATATAGCTCGGTGGGTTGGAATCCATTCTCAGCGTATTGAATCGATTCAGCGAAGATTCACCAGACACTTAGCGTTTATATCCCCAGGTATTTTCCATAGATCTCCTTACAAGCAGCGCCTTGAACACTTCGAAATGACCTCCTTAAGCAGTCGTCGGAAATTGCATAATCTGATGTTTCTCTACAAATGTATGAATATTGTAATAAAATCGGAAAAAAATGTTAATAGTATCACCATTACTGTACCATATAACATACCAAGGAAACCTATATCCAAATAGTTTTCTATTCCCGCATCTCGGACAAATGTTTTTAGGCATTCACCGTTTTCTCCCATTTCTGCTGCATACAATAATGTCTGTTCTTATTTGCCTAACCTAGGTATATTTTTCAACTCGAAGTTAAGTTATAAAGCTCAGATTCGGGAATTGTTCAGTTCCATGGACTAGATTGGGTTGGGTAAGGGACTGGGGTTGACGTGCTCTCTGAAGCCCTGTGGTCTGTGTAACAGGTATTTTGATCTGACTTTTCACTGAGAACCAGAGAGTGCCTTAGCCTTCTTATTTGTGTTTTTATCAGTGGTGGAGTGAATTGTTGGTGTCGTCTATTAAGCAAAGCGTAGGTACTTAAAAAAAATACACATATATGTTAAAATACACATATACATTGCTGTGTTACTTCCATGAAATACATAAATCTTCCTAATATTATACTCATATTTTTATATAACACTGACAATAAATATTTAAAAAATATTATTAAAAAAATCAATAATATTGGCAATGAAATACGACTTCAATCGATATTATTATATTGCGTTAAGTATATTTTGTTTTGAATCCAATGAAAATTTCCATGGGAATATTGCATACCAATAGTCTTATAATTATTTACGAAGCAAAAATATAACACGCAATATATGCAGCAGACTTTTGAGTTAAACCCTACTAAAAATCATTAAAATCCACTCAGAAATACTTTAAATAAAAGTTTTATCATATTAAACCACTAAAAAAAAGTTAAAAATAAAGTTAAAAAATAAAAACTATTTCCTGTAAATTTTTAGTTGGATTTCAATAATTTTCAGTGTCACTATGATAAATAAAAGTAAAATTTGTGAAAAAAGTTGTGTTAGTAATTTTGCGTGAAGGAAATGAAGGTTTTTTGACTTGATGTTTTTTTTATACCTTACGTAGCTAAAATGAGAAGGATTCTTAAATAGTCTCTTGTAATTGGCTCACTAACTCGATTAAAAATATTCCAGGCTTATATCGAATTATTTCCGTTTTTCTCGTATTTGTATCAGGCTATTTGTATAATATGATACGCTGTTGACTATAGAATATTATATTTTTTATTTTCTATTTTCACATTTAAAATCCTGCGTCTTTAAATTAGACCACAACTATCAACTATCAAAAGAGGTAAAGTTTGTATCTTTGTTTGTTTGTAGGGGTGATCTTTGGTAATACTGAACCCATCATAAAAATACTTTCACCTACGGGAAGTTACATCGCGGATGACATATAAGCCGGAGTCGCGGAGCACAGCTAGTATTTAACGAAACAGTACGTGTACGTGGACTTAGTCAAAAAGACCAAGTATTATATGTTTTGTAAGTTGAATGTTCATGAATCTTGAGAATTTAATTGAGTTATTCTGGAAAGTATAAAATAACCATATTTCGCGTTCTTATATTTTGCCAAGTTTGGACATATTATACTGTACTGTGTATAACTAAATGTGGCTGTTTCCATGAAATTTTACGGAAAAATTATAAATGTCATTCCCTATGAATGACATTTATATAAAATGTCATTCATAGGGAATGCTTGTTACACAAAATGGGAGATATTAAGAGCCGATGATGAATAATTAAATTTACTATAACTTTTTAAAAAACATAGTTCCAAAAACTCATCTCAACTAACTGTACAACTGAGTACTCAACTCTAAAGGAAACAGTTAACCGCAAGAATGTGTGTACGTATATGTACTTACAAGTGCTACGACGATCGTAGCAATGCCAATTCATAGCACGACTCCCGTAAGGTTATGTCGTAGTCAGAATGGTTTTGGGGCGGCAAACTAAAGTCTTTAGCGGTGAGCAATTTGTCGCGGAGTCGTGCTCGCCGTAGGCGGCTATTAAAAGATATGTAGCTATTATATTTTGTCATAATATCGTTTCATCTTAATTCGCACTTATGGATTCGCATTACGCAGTAAAAGTATCGTTGTTTGAGGACGACGCCAATGTACAGACGACCTATTCAATTTTGATATTTCGTAAAATGACACACGCTCAGTAGTGCTCTGTAATAAAAACAGCTTCGCACTCGACGTTGAGTATAGCGCTGTCATAACATAGAGGATTATTCAAATTAAACCTATTTTAAAAGGTAATTAAGGCTTTTTTCAGAGCAGATTTCCGCTGAATGCACTATTGGATTTTTTTATTGAATAGTGTACTTATTTCTATAAAAAAATTAAGTTAACAGGTTTTACCAGCATGGAAACGACATATAAAAATTAACCTTTTATGTACTGAGTACGTTAAGTACTTTCGTCTTTCCATCACTCATCAGTTTATAAGTGCCAAGTCTAGATAGCGATATACCGGGCCCGCCTACATTAACTTAATTGAAGCTTAAAACTCAACACCCTACCTATTTATAAGCAGCAAAACTAAAGGTGCCCACCCAAAATGTTTGCAAAGCATTTGCTTAATAACTGAAACTCTGGGAGGTCGGGTCGAATTCTCCTAATACCCAGTGTCGCAACGCCAGCTGCCGCTGTGTGGGTGTAAACTATCATTAAAACTAGATAATGTGAGTGTATGAGTAGCAAGCGTTGCTATGGTAACGTATCTTAAAGATCTCCCTCTCTGACCCGTCTCAGTTTACTCCTTTCTCCTTTGCACGCGTTTCTTGTCGGGAGGCGTGAAATGTACTGTATGCAACACAGTTCAATATAACAATTATTATTTTTTATATCAAGTAAAAAAAAACACAAATTTGGTACCGTTTTTTTAAACATCTATTTGATATGAACAGCAACTGATTGTATTTAAGCGTTATTTGATCGGCTATTCTTCAATACTTTTTATTAATTACCGTTGTTAAATTATAATAAGCATGGCTCTTTAAAGATATTATATTAAAATCTTAAAATCTTAAAATCTTGTTACTATTATTACAAAGATTTATAATTCGCTTCTAAAATTTTGTCTGTGTTGAGTACATACAATTCCGAATGATAACCAATATGCTATTCTAAATTCGAAATTGGCGCTTCATTTGCGGCCCGTACCAAAGGGTTAACCGTGAGCGGGGGCCGAGGCCCTAATGGAGTGGTGGCCCCGCATCCCGCGTCCCACAAGCCATAAAATTGTAAATTAGTGATGAGCCGGCGTTGGCCGACGCCTATCGATTTATTGATAGTTTTACTAGCTGTCCGAAAATATGACTGACCGGTTAAATTTTGGTAATTTTTTTTAGTAAGGTTTTGGTACTATTGCACTTTCTATTTTAATTACGTGTTTAGTATGTTCTTTATTTCATAATGTCTGTAATAATGTTAAAGATATATGGAATAGCGGACACTACACAATAATTAAGAAAACATTTTAAAATTTATGGGTAAATTTAAAGGATACATATCCTACTTATAAATGCGAAAGTTTGAGAGAACGGATTTTGATGTAATTTTGAGGTTAATTTGACGCTGGAAAATATAGGTTCTTTATCGTACTACTTAAAAGTTCCCTAGGTGCATATTTGTACTGTTAAGACACCGTGTACGAGGAAGAATCTGTTGGTGAAAAGATAGTATATAACTATGATAGTATATAACTGTGATTGTATGAATCGTAAATGTTTAAAAGGTTCATTATTATTTTACTAGTCAGTAACAAAAGATGATTAAGTTATTAATTGCCCGTCACAAGTTTTATAATAAAGGGTATATTAACTTTGAGTATATTATTTTTATGCAAGAACTCTATAGTTTTAATTATTTTTATTTCAAATAGATTAAATTACAATAAGTTTTATTTTATGAACATATTACAAAATAAAATTCGAAACTTGAATATCAGATTATTCTGTAATATAATTATAAAAGAGAATAGAATAGTTGTGAAATATTGCAAGCAATCACTTACCTCAGTGTTACATAGGATGTGGTGATTCATTACATGAGCTGCGTCGGAGATCAATTACTGCCAAACTGTATCATCTCAACGACATCTTCCCGAGTACTGATTTGAGATTTGGGAAAAATCACCGATGCCAACATTTCCATAAATATTAATGAGTGTCCAGTTATGTCCGGTCAAGGAGTTATGTTAATAGGCCGTACTATTGTCATTGAACCGGTTCTTACCGGTAAAATTAAGGGTGCTGAGTAAGTGACCACTATTACTTGTACACCTCACTAAAGTGCGCAACCCGTTCCTGATAATATTTAAAGTTGAAATTCGAATAGTTTCGTTTATATTAAATGTTTCGGTAATTTTGTGTGACAGAAAGGTGTGTGCATACGAAATGAGTACGACACTGCAGCATCCCCTAAGTGTGTTCCAAATTTGAACTGTTGGTCTTTCTGACCTCGGCCATTTTTAGTTTTGATACTGGTGTCGTGGGACCCACACTGAGATAAGATTCTGTGGGAACATAACGGTCGTGATGTCTGGGCTTTGTTTCGGATGTCATGTAGTAGGTATCAAAAATAAAATTTACTAAAGTAATTGATTTGCCGTTAGACCATAATAACGAGACTTACAATTCATTTTTGTGGTAATCGTGGTTCAGGTCACGATTCTCAACTTTCTTAATGATAATTTATCCGCTTTTTAAATGCCGGTGTAAAACTCTATAGATATTTACGAGTCTCCTAAGACGACGTTAATAGAAACGTAGATTAGAAATTTTTATTTTTTTGGTCAGCATGGATCATAGGTGTTACAGTAACGTCTGTGGACGTTACATACAGTAACGTCCACAGACGTTACAACGGCCGTTAAAATTTAAAATATGATTTCCTAGTTCGCGTTCGATGTTGTTTTGGGAACCGGTGGAACAGACGTCCCTCTACTATGTATAACGTTTTGAATTTGAAGTCTTATTTTCCCTACTTTTTCTTTAAAATATGTATTTATATTAGACAATTTCATTGCTCAAATTTCAAGATAACCAGCTAAAGCCCTCGTGTTATGGAATATGTAGTTTCTGAAACAACAAAGGTACTACAACACATAAATCCAAGACAATATATAATAGTTCATTTTCTATATTGAACTAGCAGGGAGTATTTACTCCATATGGTGGCGTAGTGGATAAGCAGGTAATGGGTAGTGGATAAGGATGGACAACCAAAAAAATAATTCTCTCGTGCTACTCTGGCTTCGGAAGGCACGTTAAGCATTCTCCTTTACTATCCATATATAGGGAATCGAATATTAGACTGAGTGAGTACGAGTGACTCGACCACGGAGGTTATCACATTTCTTTGTGCCTCTGTAATAAAGTGGAAAATTCAAATAAGGAATCGTTTTCATATAATTTCGGTTTTGTTTTCTAGTATTGTGGGATTATTTCAAAGCGATTCTTTGTTAACAGACGACCATTGAAAATTAATTTCGACAATTTTACCGTTTCTTACGTGTAGAAGAAAGTATTAAAGTAAGAATCATAGTTTATCGATTAGTAAAGATTGGGTTTCTGTAAAGCAACGTCTGATTCTCGACAGAAAAATGGTCCAGATAGTAAAAATGGTTACTTCAAATTAGCTGAACTAATTAAAATAAATACATATTTGATTTTCAATTGCCGAGAAGTTTTCCTTATTGTATTTATGTATTTCTATATTTGACAATTCTAACTCTAATATCATTTGCTGATTCTGTTTGTCGTCGTTCAAAACTCATATTGGATTTTAATAATAGGGTTCAAAGTATGAAACTGCCGTTTTACTGTAATAGATATTTGAAATGGCATAAAACCTTTATGGTGTGAGATTTTAGAGTGAAACTTTTTTTACACGTATATGTATTTTTCTTTAAAACATGTGCAACATTCGATTTTCGAATTTGAAATGTTTTTTTATTTACATTAGGCAGAAAAGATGGATACTTTGAAAATCAGAGTAATCTTTGAATCTATGTCTATATTAATATTATAATGACGAAGGATTTGATTGTTTGTTTTCATCGAACAGGCTCTGAAACTACTGGACAGAATTTACGTGGAAAAACAGATAATATGAAATAAGAAGAAATTCAAATTTCACATACTAATACTCCATTAAATTCTGTATAACCGTAGGTTTTCCTTCTCGGCTATTCTTGGCGAGTCGTTTGCATTCGAGGGGCGTCGGGAAGTGACCCCAGGACCGCCCCCCCTTGTTCGATCAGCTTCGTTTCCTGTTCTAAATCATCTTGCAGACGTCGGGATTCACATTGTATTATATATGAAAAACCTAGGTTCTACCTCTATATATGAAGAAATCGACCATATACATTGACATTAAAAAACAGATATTTTAAGTAGTAAAACAACGATGAACGTTGAGCATAAAAATCTTCTTCAAATGGTTAAAATAGTTTTCGGTCAGTTCCACAAATGTCCATTAAGGTTTAATGACGCCTAGATATGCTCTATCCATAGTTTGCCTTATGTGTAAAAGTCTATGCATCACAATTAAATTTGGAATTGACTATCAATATAGTATTCTACAAAAAATAATAAATATCATTAGCTGCTGTACCTTTCCTTATTTCAGTAAAAAAAGAATACAGAAATAAATAGTAATCGAATTTGAGATACAGTTAATTTACGAACACATAAATTGTTAATTACCTACGTATTTTTGTTGTATTTTATTTGACCACCAAAGTATTAAATTAAAATTATTGCTTTTTTTTTAATTAATAATTCGTAGTATTAGACATTACGTTTGTAATTTAGCGTCTGAATACTATCACTAGACTTATTACTAGTCTGACAGCATATTTAATGGAGCTGATAGAAGTGCCATCATATTTTCTTAAATATCAATTTATCGTATAAACGCTGCGCTTTAAAAATAAACAGGCAAAAGTATATCTAGTATTTAAAAAAACGGCCAGTCAACAATAATAAGTTAACTTTGTTAGAACGCTTTTGCCTGTTTGGTTGTATTATATATAATAAATTTTAAAATATACAATATAATAACTATTTATGTATAAATAATGTTAAGTATTATGAATACATTATACGTGGCCACAGAAACTGCCCTAACTTCATGGAGTCGAACCGGCAGCCAAATTAGACGCTACAATGTGTCTAATAACGATACTTTATTATGGCTTCGTGCAAATGACTTCTTGGGACCCCATGTTATGAGAGATAGCAGTTTTTGTGTCCATCTATTTTATTGATGGGTGTATTGATTTCGCTAGTTTTTTTTCTTGTCTTATGTTCAGCCTTAATCGTGAGTATCTCGCATTTATTCCTAGGGAATAACTTAGTGGGAATTATTCGTATACCGAATTTTGTCAATATCAATTCAGCTGTTTTTTTTAAAGAATAACAAACATTTTTCTCGCAAAATTTCGCATTTATAATATTAGTTTTATTGTACTTTCACATACTTTTTAAATATTTTATCCATATTGTTATAATTCTCTTTAATTCATCAGTGTTAGCTGTTTTCTTATGCCTTAAGGCACTTTTACGTACGTTGGCCCAAGGCGAGCAGATAAACAGTTTATGTGCGACGCTGCTTTGTGCCTAGTTTGAGTACCGCGATGTACCAGATAAGTGCAGGTAAAGATTAGGGCCACACGTAAACTAAGCACGTTTTATTGTGCTCACAATGTTTCTGGCTTTATTCAGGGAATGTTACGCGCTCCAGGGGAAGTATCAAAACGATATTACAACAGTAAGTTGGTATTCAATCCTAGTGTAAGTGATATTCACGTGTCATTGAAAGCTGTAAAAGTAAGTATAAAGAAGTGTCTCTAAAATTTATTTGGGCTGGGCGTAAAGACAAAAACTCTCTCTATTTCATTGGACTTGTCAATGAGATAGATACGGATACATGATAAAGGATCGTGAATTGTGTTTAAAAAGCTATTTCTTATTAATTACTCGGGAATCAATACGATTATAGTAAAAAGTACACACATAATACATAATATACTCAAATTTGAAGTGATTAAAGTATGTTTCTTTAAAAAAAAAGAATATTATTACGAGAATCAGTGTCGTCATCTGCCCTATATGACTCGATAATAACCAACTATTTAGGCGAGGTTCCGTTGGAAAGGAAGCCGCCTCAAAAGCCCTCTGTTTTTTATAGTCCGAATGCCAACAGCTTTCCAGCAATAGACTGCTCAATAAGATGCACCACGTAAGTCAGTCATCCAAAAGTATATTTTAAGATTTAACACTATGTAGTTCTATAGTTCTTCTCTGATGATAATACTTTATTTTCAACCGACTTCAAAATAGGAGGTTATCAATTCCACTGAATGTCTTTGTATACTTCAGCAGTGACGTTGTATCATTATTAAAATACAAAAAGCATGTCTGTCAATGATGATGTTTAATCAAATGACTAGCTGTATAATTAAATGACTAAATTTGGATTAATAAGAATAGGATTAAATAGCTTCATTAATCTGCCGGCAGCATTTTACGCCATATCTAAAATGACGAATGATATTGCGACACGCGAAGGAATATTTTTTTACTATTCATAATTTGAAGTAAAAATTATATGCGTAGAGAAAAAGAATTATTTTTATTCAATACAAAATGGCAAAGGTGGTGGTTTGATCACCCTTTACAGTAGATGTAATAAATGAATTATGAGTTATTAAAATATTTATTTTGTTTAATTTATAGACTAAAAGAAGTTTAAGTGTTTTTAAAAAGCACTATGTTTTCTGCTGTTATATATATGTATATAGTTCAAGATGTCACCCCTTGCAGGGCTTTCGGTTGAGCAAGCAATGGGGTCGTACGCATGATGCGTGCCCCTCTGTATAGATCTTAATGAGGAGGCTTAAATACATGGTCACACATTTATAATTAACATTCTTAAAATAAGAGCAAAGATTTGAAATTCAGTAATTAGTTATAAGTTTGAAATTTATATGTCAACCAATGGAATAGGTTAATAGCATTCTTTATTCTCGATGAGGCCAAGATCACTTTCGTCCAGAAAGTGACCGCTTAATTGTGTTAATAGACAGGTATGACATTTTTTTATAAATGTACCTATTAATATCCTTTTATGATGATATGTTTTTTATTATTTACGTATTGAATAAAATATTTTAGCTGATTTCAGTTTTCAAAAATCTTTCTTGCGCCCACTAAGCAAACGTTCTATAAGGGTTTAAAAAACTATTTAAACTCTAATGAATTGAAACTTTGTAATGTCCCTTTAATTTTAATAGACGTTAGTGCAACGCGCATTAGTTTACTAAGTATATTTTAATTAAGCCAAACTTATATATGATTTAGAAAACTATAACACGAATCGAATCGAATAGTACCGCTAATATAATATAGTTGTATTAAACTATTTTATTTGATTAAATATTAAAAGCTAGATTTACATTATGGAATTCGTGTCATACATAATGAAACTAATTTCGGTAAGTACATAGGTATTAAACTAGTTTCGTAACGGTGCAATCAGGTGTATCTATGAGACACGGCTCCGTCACCTTCGAAGCTTTATTATAGGGATATAGTATCGTGACATTAGTCTAGCTATATTAATTGTAGTGAAATTCAAGTGAAAGTAGTTTCATTAAAAATAGGCGCATCGAAATTATTCTAGTGTCGTCAAACTATTGTATGCATGCACAGTGGTCGTTTACATGTGAAACTGCTAGCGAAATTATTACAATGAAACTAATATCATGTAACTAGTTTTGTAATATAAATTAGGCTTAACATTTGTATTTGGATATTTTATGTCTATTTTAATATATCATCAAAAGTTGGTTTTCAACCTCCGGGCACATTAGGGATATCATATCAAACAATAAGCTGTAAATATCTTTTTATTCTTTATGGCCGATGTTAGGAAGTTAAAAAGAGAAATAGAAAGGAAAAAATTTGTGGACTGATTACAATTTTTTCCTGTATATTTAATTTTGTTGGCAAACTAAAAGCTTTAAACGAGACGTCTATCTAAAACCGTAACATGTGTGTTTATCAGAATTCAACGTAAATTTCGTACATAGTTAAATATATGTACAAGTAAGACAAGCCGTGAGTTTGTCTTGTATCGCAGGTGGCCAACTAAAGCGAACTGGCTAAAACTGGTTATAACAAGTTAAGGCGGCGGGGGTGGCAGGCTGCGGAGTGGGGGGAGGGTTCTAACTAGATTCCTCCCAACTTTCTCGGGCCAGATAATGATCTTCGCTACGTGGGTGCCTACGGTGTAGGATTTACAGACGTGCGGCTGAAACGCGCCATTTGTGACGCTGGACTGGGCGAGACAAAACAATTCAGTCGTCATCAAAAACTGTTATTTATTATCTACAATGCCAGTAATATAACATTAAATTGAATAAAAATTTTAGCAAGACATTCCACTAATATTTCTATTAAGTACTGACTACTCAGTACTTAATAGAAATATTTAACTAGTGTATAATATATTATTTTTAATATCTTGAAGAGTGAAATTTAAATAACCAAGCTATGAACTTTCGTCTACATCTACTTGTATGTCGTGTACCTAAATGTACATTTCCACTTTTGTCCACGCATTTTTCAGTTTGTTTTATAATCTCGTAATAGGGATGATGAATGTGTAAAAAAAATGCAATTCTATTTAGTCCGTCAGTCAGATAATAGAAAAATATTATATACGTATTTTTTTTTACTTCAATTTAACAAGAAATAGCTTAGATAACAGGCATTAAAGTTGAGGAGTGGGGGCTCGCTACGTCACAGTTGAGTAGAAAACGTACTCTAACGTGACGTCATGCGAAATTTCAGCTCAATGTAACGACGTAATTTTATGATTACGAAAAAACTCTACCTGACGGACAAACAAACAAAAATTAGTCATCATCCCTATTAGGTAACGGGGTTAACTAAATATTTTGAATAATTTATGAGTTGGTCAGAGAACACTTAAGCAGGTTTTAATTTTTGTGTATTAACTAGTTTTCAACCCGCTTATCATCCCCTTTATTTGTTTTTCGCGTTTAAAGACTACCTTATATCATTTTTTTAAGGTTCACGCTATCTGTATATCAAAATTAAATGAAAATAGGTTTAATATTTTAGGCGTGAAAACGTAACAGACATACGCACAAACGTACTTTTACTTCCTCATTTATAATATAATATTAAGCATGGTTTTTGGTTTTGCCTAACGGCCGGTTTCTGAATTGAGAAAAGCACAAAATCTCAACAACTTAAGTGTTTTACGTTTCATATGGCAAAAAGTCCTAGTTTAATCAAATTGCTATCAACTGATCATTTAAATATTATAAATCAGTAATGAAATCCTGTTTAATTGACGTTAAAAAGGGCTTAAGCACGGTTTGAGATGTGCTCAACTTCAAATTCTCAATTCAGAAACCGGGCGTATGTCTTGAAAAATTAACAAGTAGCTATATTAAAAAAAAAAAAATTGGCACCTCATAAATTTATTGGAAGAACTGTTTTATACTTAAAATGTTTCTATGTAAATTTTACATTTTGAGTAAGCCCTCAAATTCCATGAATTCGAATAAATCCCAAAATTTATTATTAATATTGAATAAGCCTTTGATAAAATGAGACAGTACATGGTGGAACTAACGCATGCCTATCTCGGGCGATGATTAATTGACCGCGCGAATGTAGACACCTATTACAACTTTAAGCCCGCAGGGGCGCGCAACCTTGCCGCCAAATTATCTCTACTTACAATACAATTTTAATAAGGGTTCAAAAGTTTGCACTGTAGTTAGCTTGTATCGTGTGGTGAAGAATAGTGTGGTATATCGACATGTATATTTAGGTGGAACAATAAGTTTCATCAAATATGACGCATGGCCAATCTTTGTTTACCTGCGTAACAATTCGGGGCACAACTGACTAACTCTTTAGCCATGATTCTAACCATAAGATATTACATCTTATCGATGTTATGGCGATATTTCGTTTCATTTTATGACATGTCCAACTAATGTAATTTTATAACGAAGGAACGATAAAGAATGATGATTACGGATTTGATAGAAGTTTTGCCAACTTAGTCATTTGTTCCAAATTTATTCGAACATGAAACGAAATATCGTCATGACATCGCTTAAATGTCGTATGCTATGGCTAGAATCAAGACTAGAGAGTTAGGCGGTCACTTTGCAGAAAGTTTGATTGAAATTTATAATCAGTATTGTTTAAAAGACTAAATTTGTTTATTATAATTATTTTAGTTAGAACTATTTTAACATATTTATTTATTATAAAATCTCTGGAAATCTTACGCAATATAACTTGAACTTGAACGTCATTCTACTTACTTGATAATTGCAGAAGAGCTACATTTATATGAATTTTATAGAAAAATATTTTGCAAATCAACAAATCAGTGCTTCAAATGAAAGATCGGATTTGAACACGGAGGTGCAGAGCGATTGTCTAACACTCCTGATAAAAATCTAGTTATATGTATGAAAACCGTTTTAGTGAACATATCGATCGATTTCTTGTTTTATTTTATATATATATACATTATATTTATATATATATATATATATATATATATATATATATATATATATATATATATATATATATATATATATATATATATATATATATATATATATATATATATATATATATATATATTTAATCAATGGTTTTTGTTGTTGTAGTTTTCTGAACTATATTATGTTAGAATAAATTTAAACAATCGAATTTAGACAAACAAGGCTATTTCGAAAAGTGAAATAAACAAAACGTTTCATTAAATATACAAATAATAAAAATATATCATTATAAAAGAATATTAATAGATTCATTGATAAAACCAATAAAATACTCTTATAGCTATGGCTAAAGTCGTAGCAAGATAGATAAGTGGTCGTTATCTCGTTCTAATCCCGTCTTGTGCACCTGTAAATGTTGAATATTTTAGGGAGTTTTCAATTAATTAATTAATCGCTAATCGAAAATATATATCTTGTTATTTCTGATATTGTAATGGAAAGTGACTTCATAGTTTCATATAGTCATTTTCTAACAGTGTCAATAGAAAAAGCAGCCCTTGACTGAAAAATTCATAATTGGCGCCTAGTGTGGATTGGTGGGTATTAAAAACTGCAGATGCAGCCAAGGTTTTAAATGCCTTCCAAAGCACGGAGAGGCTTGAGACAACAAATTTTTTGGTCACCATACTATGACCGGATCTAGCGAATGATGCTTTACTTCCGTATCGCGGACCGAGGCACGCTTACCACTGCACCATCAAACTGTTTTTTTATTAATCTAAAGATATCAAATAATAAACATTATGTCCGTAGTCTGGTTTTTGCGATGTTTAAAATAATTATTACTATTTACAAAGAATACACAGCCCTAAAAGGTTGTCTACCGCTGTCATCGTTCGTACTCAGCGACAAACTATCTCCGAAAGCCTGGTATTTACATATCTTCATCAGAGAAAATGTGGGGTGAAGATGATTTTGCGAAATTGTGCGGGTTTCACCCCACGTGGGCGGTCGGGGTAGACCCTGGGGGGGCTAAGGATAATTGCTCCAAGAGAGAATGTCTTCGTACTTTTGTGACGTTCTGAAGTAATTCGATTGGGTTTGGGATAATCGCATCAGGGTCTAAAGCTGATAAGTATTTTATTTGCGATAATATGTAGATGAGGTGTCCTGTTTCGGTGCGAATTTCTGTTCTCTAGTCTCATTTTGGGTTTAATACTATTTTTAATGTGGAATTTATTAGTTCTTTACTAGGTATTATTCGAAATTGATGTTATTTGTGGAGTATAATTGTTATTATTTGGTTCGCGATACATTTTATCTATGATAACAATAAATTGTTATGTTAAAGTGCCGTAAGGTTTATTAATATATACTTATCTATGTCTATATTCATATAATAAAAGGAAACATTTGATTGTTTGTTTGTATTCAATAGATTTCGAAACTATTAGATCGTATTTAAAAATTCTTTCACCTACCGGATGCTACATCCATACGCGGGTGAGATATTTTATATACCGGGACAACATCTTGTTACTTATTGGTTACTTATAATTATCTGGAAATAGGGCAAAAGGTAAAAGTACAAAGAAACAGGACTCAGAGTACATAGGAACTTGATTTTAATTTTAATTGGAATCCGAAATAAAAGAAAGAACGATCTCGATAGCGGAGTGGTTCGCACGCCGGTTTCAAGGTGTCGGTATCTCTGTGGGGGTTCGATTATTGTCTCAATCCTGGGTGTTGTCATGCCTTCGTTATTTCAGAAACTTCATAATAAACAGGATTCAGCTACTTATTTTAGGATTTTAAATTTTTTGGCACTAGAACTCTTTTGGTAACCATATATTCAGGAGACCTAAAATAAAAAAGATTTACCTATTCTTTCGAACTAATGTTAACAAATAGGGTCAATCCTTCATTTATAATAGGTACCCAATCATCTTGTTTTTAAAATAAATAAAGTTTTTTTGTTTTTATGATAACCTTATTTGTTGGGTTATGGAATGTGTTCCAGTTTCAAGGTCTCACTTCTTTGTGATCTCGAGGGTCTCGGGGGGACCCAACCACCGCAATCATAGAAAAAGCGCGATACTTAGCTATAATATTTTTTATTATTTCTATAAATAAGTAAATTTATATTATTTTTAATAATGTGTTTTTTTTTATTTCGCATAAAATTAATGAGATTGTTTCTTTAAGTTCTTATATTTTATAAAATTGAAATAATTAATTAGTAGAATTTAGACAAACAAAAGAAAATCTATTATTGTTATAACCCAAATAACCAAAGCTATTGAACTAATACATTAATAAGGCCATACTACAGACAACCGTATAATAATAGATGAAATAGGTATTGACATATTCATTTATAAAAACTCATTAGGGATATACGAATTATTAGGGATATACAGGTCAAACCCATTAGCTATAAGATTGTTTTATATATCTATTGTATTCTAAATAGATTTATTTTTCCAGTCCATGGACAAAAAGAAATCTACAGGTGTGACTAACTACCACAGAAAAAAAAAATGATTGTTGCAGTTTTAATTTTAATTTAATTTTTTGAAATATCTTTATTTAATTAAAAAAAGTTTATATGGAAATGGAAAATAGTAGAATAACACTGTTCTAAAGAATATTGAAATTTTATCCATAAAAAAATTACATATAGATAAATTGAGAAGTTTCCTTTTTTTTGAACTCGATTAAAGTATATGAAAACATCAAATAAGTTAAAGTTTTGCCATCTATTGACGGATAAAAATAACGTAATAATGACAGTCTAAAATAGTGCCATCTAGCGGGGAGTAGATAATACAGCGAAATACAAAGAATAAAATAACCTATTTACTAATTTCTACAGTTTTTTTTTAAAAATAAACTGATCTAAAACAGATACAAAAATAAACTTTGTTTGTTTGTACTTAACAATTTTCTAAGCGAATAGTTATCCCTCTTGCGGATATTCAAAGAACTATTAGCGTGCAATAAAATATCAATACTGTAAAAAATTCAAATATTTTTTGAAAAAAATGAAACAATGCAGATTAGAATATAAAAAATGTACCTGATGTACATATAATTACATACATACTACATTTATATTAATAGTATACTGTTATAGAACTTTTATTTACTCCTCTCAGCAATAGATGACTCTAGTAGTATCTTATTGTTAGTAAGTAAAGGGTCTACAGTGCACTTTGTAAAATATAAGAGGGTAAAAATCGTTAACAATGATTCTCTGTTTGAGGTGATAATATTAGTATCTAAGAAGAGGAAAGATGACTATTCTATTAATATTATTAAGCATGAATAATCTTTAACTGCTTTCAATAAATAAAAATATATATTACTTTATTTCTATTTGCAAAATACATATATTTGTTATATATAATTTAACTTTTTTAATGTAGCCAAAATTATTACAACCAACCAACCAAAAATATAACAACCAAAATCATTTATCAGATATGTAAATATAAAGCAAGAACATCATAAAAGGATATAAATATAATCATTTATATTAAAGCGAGAGAGTTAGAAACCATAAGGACAGCTCGCACTTTGCATTGTTCTGTTGCTCTGGTGAAAAGTCATTTCCTAAACCTGCCTTTAAAAACACTGAATACTATAATAGATTATATATTTAATGTTCATTTTATCATTTTTGTACAGATATATTTATTAACTATTACGTCTTGCAGCACCATCTTTATTTATTATATTTTTTCTTTCGTTCTAAGAGATTGCTCCTGGAAGCTTTTTGTGTTCTCTTTTACTGGTTTCTTTGTTGTACGTTCCTGTGTAGCATAAAACAAAATAATATTTTTATTATTATTGAATATAACAAAATTTTAAAGTAATCCTATTAAATAAGTACCTTTTTAATATTTTTTTTTTATTTCAAGCAATTGGATATTAAATAAATATTACTATCCAGTTGCGTTAAAATATGTAAAACAATCACGAGTCTTTCTAAGGTTTTCTAAAAAAATCTTACACTTAGTGAAATACTTATTGTAATTATCATATCAGCATAAGAGTTATGTGAATTAAGTCTGCGCAGCAGGTAAGGAAGATAACTCAATTTTGACCATTTAAAAAAACGGCGAACTTTTATAGATTGCAACTAGCAGCGATATAAGCTTTGCCATAATTGAACATTCTAAATACCCTGTACGGTATAGTAATATATTTTAAGTTAAAGCCCTAATTGGCCAAAAAGGGGCCAGTGACTTAAATATGGTAAGTGTCCGCATAGTTAGTAGGTAAATCACTAATGAGACTTCATTATTATCGTCACCTTTGGCTCAGGTTGATCTGGTAAAGTTTTACAATTTTAGTCTAATGCGTAATATTGTAGGTCGAACTACTTTTTTAGCAGAAACTAAGAAGAATAACGAATTTTCATAAAAAAAATCCTTAATAGTTATTTTGTAGACTTGAATATCGATAGTCGACTATAGCTAAACTATCGATAGTCTATCGTTAACTGGTGTCATATCAATTGTATTGATAGCCTATCGATAGTGCTATACTGTCATATTTATTGATAGTTTCTAATACGGCTCAGCAATTACACACGATTGCATGTCAGGTTACCACAATATGTAAATTTTCTTAATTGATTTCAAACTCTATCTCAACACATTATGATTTAAAATTCAGGTTCTCTTGTATCCACTTACATTCCCATACAAATACGCATCGACGCGTTCGCTTGATTTCATACATATTTAATCAGAGAAAAAACAAATGCATTCATAAAGAAAATTCTTTTGATAATTTTAGATTATATCGAAAACTATTTTTATATAGTTAATAAGATGAAATATATTAGTCGTTACAATGATAAAAAAAACCTATTCAGAATCATATATACGATTTCTTTCTTATCAAGCCATTTATTCAAATTTATGTTTCTGTTTTTAGCAAGTTATAGAGCATAAGTTTAATTTTCATAAAATGGTTTTTAGTTGGCAAATATTAACATAGTCTTAGAATAGAATTGGTTTAAAAAGTAGTCATTTCGAGGAACCTCGCTTTAAGTGGAGAAATTTGACCGACTGACTTGGGGTTGTCTGTATATTACATATAATATGTGTGCATATGTGTGCACATATAAGACATTGTGACTGAGAATGGCTTAATACAGTTATATCAGATCTAGTTGTTCTTCCGCGTCTTCGCTCGCGTAAATTATAGAATTTTATGATTGGTTCAATATTTTCGAAGAATACCCCCTACACACTAATTAAGAAACTACTCTTCATAATATAGGTATAGCTGTTAGCTATGAATGTGACAATGGACCGTTTAGATTGCGCAAAATTGGAGCCCTCTAACCTAACCTAGCTATATAAGGGATTGATACTATCGACGGTAACTAATTTATCGATAGTATTGATAGTTCATTCAAATTAAATATGGATAGCATTATTAAAAAGTTAATCGATTTTATTCCTCATTCTCAATGGTAGCTTGATTGATAGATTTACTATGTAGTTTTACGATAGTTTTGCAACTAAGGTCCCTTGATAGTTTACAATTTGAGTCTCGCCTTAGGTACAGCCAACAGAACATCGAGTTATACAAATAAGTCTAATGAGATGGCCGGAATTTTATTAATTTTAAACTGTAATTTTTTGAAGGTAAAGTTTAAAGATCAACTGCAGAAACTTTGACATTTGGTGGTTACCTGAAGTGCAGCCTTGTGTAGTTCATACGATACCATTTTCTGCTATAAGAAGAAAAATTAGAGAACACCAGTTTGTTTGTTATTCGTTGTAAAGTTCAAATGGTAAAGAAAAGTTATAACGGAGATCGTTGAATTGTTTTAATGGTGGTGGGGGTGGTCAGAACATGCGATGAGTGTTAGTTTAGAGTCTGCAAATGAATCCATGTTGACTACATCCCGAATTCAGTTCCCGAAGACCAAATCCCAGAGAACGACCGCCTAACTATAACTCTGGCTATACAAATGTTTTATTGATTTAAACAATGAAATAAATTTATATACTTTCAATATGTTCTTGTTTTATTATTTAAATATTTAATCACTGGAGTTGGTGGTAGTAATTTTTTGAATTAATTTAATCAAAATATTACACTTTGAATTGTCCAAGCAAAGATATTTTGAAAATTGAAATAAATCAAAATACTTGAATACAATAACAAAAAAACATATCATTAAAAAATAATATTAACATATTCATTGATAAAAACCATCAAAACGTTCATGGCTATGGCTAGAGTTATAGGTTAAGGCGGTCGCTCTGCTGGACATCCAATACTTCAACGCCACAGCATAAAATTAAGTACTTCTCTGGTAATAGAGCTTTATTACCAGAGAAGTACTTAATATGACAATAATAAAAATATCTATTTAAAAGAAATTTAATTTACATAACTAAAGTCCTATTTCTATTTATACTTGCATAAAAATACACATGCCCATTGAATATAAAAATTCCGCCCTTCGGATTTTGAATGAATGCAAATTACGCTGTCTTTTGTTTTTTCGCTGATATAAAAATGTCATCAAAATATTAAGGTGATATCGGATGAAAAGATTATTTTGTTTTGTTATAAGAAAAAATTATATTTCATTTAAAAATTAGATTTCGATAAAATTCAAATGCACCCATTTAAATTTTCGGCTTATTGAGCTGTCGAATAAAATGAAGAATTAATTTTATTTTTATTTTTCTAAAACCTTTTTAATTAGTCGAGCATAATGTTAGCACTTCTACATATCTAATTGCTATTCTATTATGTTATTATTTTGAAGATTTGGATGCGTACTGAAATCGAATAATTCAAAACTGCCCCATGTTGTATATTGTACTCTTTTGTTTTTTTCCGGGTAGCATTTGTAAAATATGAATTTTATACCATTTACTTTATAATGGAATTTGTTACAAATAAAATAAATCTCCATTATTCGGAAAAAAGTTTAAATTTTCTAAGTTATTCTTTAATAAACAACCAACGACTTGCTTAGGCTTTGCCAATACGACAATTAGATAATGTAAGTAGGTACTGAAATCAATTATCGCCATACTTCAAGTAATTTATGTATCATACCTTCATGAATCATAATATAATCAAATAGAATGCATCATAATACAATAAGAGGGTATTACTCCTAACTCAAAGCCATAGCCAATGAAATAGTTCAAAATTTGTGTTAATTGTATTATTATTGTTTGTAAATAATGGTTTATTTTATTTATTAAATTACTCAATATATATTATAAATTATTATTATTATAAATAAAGTTGAATTCCGATAAAAAGACGTTTCAAAAATCTGAAATAACTAAACAAAAATCATTAGGTAATATATAAATATTATATAACATTATTATAAACAAGTATATACAATGATAAAAATCAATAAATAGTTTCTTTAAAAATATGTTATATTTTTTTGTACTTATATTATTTTTAAACCAACATTAGCAACATTCAGTATCAGCTACGTTCGATAATTTCCATTTAACCGTTAATTGATTGATGATAAATTGGCTTATTAGAAACTAAGTCAGGCACTAATTTAGAAATAGAATAATCCTTCAGAATCCGTTACTTGATACAGTATGTTTTTTTAACATATTTTCAGCAAACTAATATTTATATCTACAGCAAAAAAATAACCAGTTTGATTGCGAACCAGCAATAAAATACTTGAAATCAACGGACAAATTAAGCCAAAATTAATACCAGTCTTCGTCGGCCGTCGGAGCAACATGGCGGCTGGCGTCCCCCCATCTAACACAGCCCCATACTCACCCGGTCTGCTTTTTTGCGAGCGAGAGAGACCTTCGATTCGCGAACGTTTACATTCTAAAATATTTTCTCCAAACCATACCATTACTTCAACTCTCACCTTAACCGTCTGAAAAATAGATTCCAATTTCAAACATTATATATATCGTACATACGCCGTTTCTACATCGCACCGGTGTATGGAAAAGTGTGAAAAAGTGAAAGAGACGGATAGAGGCGCCGTCTCGGGCGGGGCCCAAGTTTTCGTAGTCGTTCGCAGCTTAGCCGTGACACCGCTCGCACGGGTGCGTTATAGTCGCGTTAAAAAGGGACGAAGTTATTTTTCACGTTTTCTTTTTTTTGTTGGTCTTTATCTTGCGGGTGGCAAAGGTGCGTTTGGGCAGGGGAGGGTAGCGACCGCTGCGTGTAATGTTTTAGGGGGTGGCCGAGTAGGGTTGTTGAGCACTTTTAGATTTGTAACTATGAATAAAGTGTAATATGGAGAAAAAATATTAGTTTCATATTTAAAATTCAGAAAAATCAATGAGCTACTATTAATAAACGGGCATTTATAGTTAAATTATCAGTGATATAATAACTTGTGTATTCTATTATTGATTTTAGTTTACTTGTACCATTATATCAGCAAGTTAATTACGAATTATATGTAAGTTAAGGTTTTTGTAAAAGGAATTTTTAACAAAAAGTATATTAGCCGATAAAGAAGTGAGAAAAGTCTGGTGTTAAGTGATATTCCCTTTTTTTGGCAACCCTGTACCCTGCATACACATACGATATTGTATGGATAATGAATAGTGGTGTAGAATGCTAAATCATGGTTTTTGGAGTACTTAGCGTGAGCGCAGTAGAATATCAGATAATTATGTTCAAAAATGGTTTCCGATGACAATGATGAATCGATAATTTTAATAGCCGCATGTGGCGATCTTAATCAGTAATTTGAAATGAGATTTGATATATATATATATATATACATCCATATTACTAATAATTTTCTTTTACTAGTTTTGATTGCCTTGTATAACTATAAAAAAAGCGTAAGTCACATCAGAATTCTTAGTCTGTATTGTTTTCACAGTCTGCCAAGTAACAACGATGCGCCACCTACGTCATCGGCGGCTGTGGAGCAGACCTAGCTTCCAATGCAAAGGTCTTATTGTGATGTTGAGTCTAGCCATAGCAACGCTAACCGAACCTGTTTCAAGTGTATCCCTGTAACGACATTAAAGAGCTGGTCCAAGCCATTGTTTTTCTCGGCCATAAGGCCAGATGGTTTGCCGTTATACAGTGGTAACGCGACAGATTGCGCAGCTTTTAAAAAGACTTATGTCAACACGCAGACGTCATTTTCTGCACACGATAACGTAACCCGTATACGTGCGTACTCTGCGTGGAGAAACCGCCCAAACTGTCTTTGCATTGGCGCTGACATCAACAAACCCAGACGAATTTCTCCGAGCCCTAGAAGAACGTTTCGCCCAGTTGAAGTTCATCACACTAGAGGAGATTGCAGCAGTACGAGCTCTTCCTCGAATACAGATTGACCATAAAGATTTAATGTTTGTAATATAAGATTTACCGTTTGTAATATTCAAAATCTAGATGAAATATATTTCTTGAACACTTTGGATCATTTCTATTCGCCGAAATTATTTCTTAATTATTTGTCAAAATTAACACTTTACTGCGGGACTACCGCTATCACGAAGTTGGAGATGTTGCTGGATTTCCTTCGTCAAGGAATCCATTCTCACCCATAGTTTGGCTTTTTTCTCTAAATTCTCAGTGAAAATCGACAGCAACGTAGACAATTTGGTTTTTGTAACATCACTTGCGTCGTTCATGATCCCTGGGGGTTTGCGGATTCTTAAAGTGCTCCAAACTTTATCCGAAAATCATAGATTAATAATAACAAATTTGATCGGCGACAATATTTTTTAATGCGAGTCGATTCCCAAAGTGTTCTGTACCAAAAAACAATGTTAACATTTTTTATATTATTTGTGTTGATAAACGATTGCTTTGTGAACAGACAGTGAAGAAATATGGCGGCTAAATCCAATGAAGTCCATATAACATATAGTGGATAATGAGATTATATCATATGCCTCAAGACATTAACTGAACTAAGAAAAAAAAATAGTTTAAATTTTTTTACTGTTATTTTTTGTGAAATTTTGCACTCGGCGTTCTCCAAGCATTAGAGGTTTAATCAAATAAAATATTACTTGAGAAAATGTCAGAGAAGTAATTGCTTGAGTAAAAGTCATAAATTAAGCAAATATTTTTACTAAACAATCAAGAATTTATGGATTGCATGAAGATTGATGAAAATACGTTTTGTAGTAGCGACAAAGCAACAAGTACTTGAAAAATTCATTAGTCCTATTAGGTCCTGGGTAGCTCAGTGGTTAGAGCAGTCGCCCGGATTGAGAAAGTTCATGGGTCCGAGCCCCATCTCAGAGTTCCAGGGACAAATGGATTTTTTAAGCATTTTTCAATTAGAATATTTTTCAGTATAGCATTTTGAATGCAAAAAGATCAAATATAATAAAAAGAATTTATGTAGTAAAAACTGTTATAAGTTACAATAAGTATACTATTATAAGTACTAGCTGTTTTTACTTCAATCAAAATCTCGTCTATTGATAAAATATATCTTCTTAAGTTATTACAATTTCTCAAGTAATTACTTCTTACGACTATAGATATGAGCGTAAGTATATTTTAAAGAAGATTTTACTTCATTGATCTTCTATTGCTGCGATAGCTCTGAATACAAGAACACAGCTCTAGCTATGTGATATTAAAAAAATAGCATAATTGTAACGTATAAGTAGTAATTTATTTTTAAATTTTTGATCAAATTAATTAGTATCGATGCTCTATTTTTAGAAATACGTTTTCATATCTGTCTTTATTTGTCTTATTCATTGGTTATATGATTTCGTCTCTCTCATTAGCTTCATGCGATATGTTCAGGTATAAGAAAAATATAAGGCACTGATAAATTTCGATATTGAAACTTATGCGCAGAGAGGTATTTCAATATTAATCTGAAAATAAAACTTTTTTCTTTCTTAAGTCCTATATTTATCTATTTGTCAATTAAAATTATTCAAAATATTTTATTCAACCCTTAAAAGGTCGTGAGAAAGCCAAGGGTCACCTATACCTGTTCAAAGAATATTCATAAGATGACCCCCGAGGTCAGAAGTCTTGACCCCACGTGTGCTGGGATTAGTATAATGAAGCTCCGAGATGCTGGGAAGATTTACTTATTAGCATAAAGCGAATTTTTAGGTCAAAATTAAAAATTCAAATGAGCTGTTTTGTTATCTTTGCAAAGTTGTCTGTTCTTGTTGCATATAAAATTAAAATTATAATGAGAGAATCACCTTGTAAATATAAACAGTTGTTATTTATTATGATGTTTCTTAGAACGTCAGAGATGTTTTTGCGATTAATGTTGTTTGACTGAACATAATTTCTCAAATTATTTTATTGGCTGTAATAATGTATATGTATTTTTTGTATTACCAATAAATATTTCATGATGGTTTTTACTCATTTCAAAAGCTACATTAAAAACATGACTGAATTAAAAGAATTTTCATAGTAATTAAAGATGTGAGAACATTCGGATCGTGAGAACTTAAATAAAACATTAGCAATTCAAATAAGGCATTAACTAAACTTACTCTTTAGATGACCCTTGCAAAGTGGCTTGACCCCACCTGTATGCACAAGAATTTGAATAAATCACTAAAAAGCGCCAAAATTTGCATAAAAGAATAAATAAAATAAAAAATGAAAGCGGAGCACTTTTTCCCACATCTTAGATAAATTTGCATTTAAAAGATTTTGCTACGCATTCAAAGGGTTAACATGCAACGGATTGTTGGCAGTTGCAAAACGGTTTTAGAATAAGTCGGTTGAATTAGTTATAAACTAACCTTTTTTATTGTTACGGGCCACTTATCTGTTTTCTTTTGAAACTCTAACAATAAGACAGTTTTTTTTTTATTTTGACCGTTTAGTTTTATATAAAGGAACAGTTAAGTCGGATGAAGTTTATGTAGTTTTAAGCTTGGTTATCAAAGCTTTATTGTACTGATAAGTGATGAGGATAAGTGATTAGGAGTAGTTTTAAAATAATTACATATATACTTAGTATGAAAAGTCGAATTAACATGTTTAAACAGATAGACCCACTTACCTACCCTAACTTTTTATTATTAAAATTATTTGTATATGATATATTTCTGTTTTGAATTTTGATTTCACTAGTTTTCTCCCATTTCATATTGGTATTTGGACTAGTACCTTTATTTTATAATACTGAAAATAATGTTCTTTATAAAGTCATTCGATATTGTTTTCTTTTTCTTAGATGAAAGTGAAAGCCTTATAACATTTTATATACGAATAACTAATGTTGCTAATAGAAAACGTCCACCCAAAAGCGTAATCTGAAATCGGATCGGGCAGCCATTAAGTCCAACCCCGCCTACGATTAAAGAAAATTATAACGTGCGGGTTCTATCGACCGAGCCCAAATAAGGCGTCGTCGCATAGCAACCAGGATTCACGGGCCCTTCAGAAGCCGCGAGCTTACTTTGCGGGATGCCGGGGGACATTACAACCCCCGTTTTTGGGCATTGATCGGGTCCCAACCGCGCCTGCGTGCTGAACGAAAAACGAACCGAGGAAACGCAAGGTCACGTCACTGCGAGTTCTTTTTTCGAATTTGTTCGGCTATTGAATGGGTGGAATGCAGCAGCGTTGTTCTCTGTTATGCTCGCGTTGGACATAAACAATAGAGCAACGTTTTGAGACATTTGCAATTTGAATAACATGCGGTTGGTTGTAATGTTTTTTAATAAAAATAAAATTTATTGATGATATCGATACAGAATGAGTTTTGATTTACTGCGTATCAACTTTAACTGCGTAACAGAATCTGGACCACATTGGTCCTTGAAATTGGAGGAGACCTTACTTAGATAAAAATCAAACCAAACCAAAATCGTTTATTCAGTCTAGGCTTATATATAGCAAATATGAAAGTCGAAAACTATGCCAACGGGTCGCAAAACAACGGTGGGAGACCTTGCACTGACAAGAACCGGCAAGTAACTTAGCAAGGGCTGCTTTTTTCTCCCTGCTTTATATCACACAAAGAAGTCATATTGGAAAGTGACTTCATTAGACTATGAAGTGGATGGAAAATAAAGAAGAAGATATTTAGTAAATAGCACATCTTAATCTCATGTAAAATGTACCTAGCTGTCAAAAACATATATGAGAGCATCATAAGGCTGTAGAGATTAATCAAAGTAAATGTTTGAGTTAGAAGAAGCAGAAGAACGAAGTTACGACATAAGAAAAAACTCAGGAATTAGCAGTGCTATTCTGCTTTATAAAGCGTTGAACACAAACGTCGAACCGTTAGAGGTTTTATCGAATAAAACCTACTTCAAAAGGTAATAAAATAAATGTTAATGCTGTGGTTAATGCTGCCATAGCTCTGTGTTCAGGTTAGAATGAAATGAATGAAAAATGTAACCATTTCGTTTGTCTTAAAATGTTCAGATACTATTTGTTTTATGTCTTTATGTCATTTCGTGGATTCAATGTACCTATAACGGAATATAACATTTACTTACACACCTCGAAGATACAGATATATTTGGATATTCCACTCAATAATAATAAAAACTATTAAACCGATTCTAAAATTCTTTCACCTACGAGTAGCTGCATAATATGCAGGTGATATAGGCTATAGTTTGCGTAGGCGAAGTCACGAAAAAGTGGCTAGTTAACTATAATTATGTTTCCACTTTCAATGATCTGTGCTGTTTCTAAAAAAGTATTTGCTGTTTGTTCTAACTCGCTCTGCATTCTGTCCGTATAAAGTAGCAGTAGGAAATACGTCCTATTTATCCGCCCACACCGATAGTTTTGAATACAGTTCAAACTGTTACTTTAGTGGAATTAGTAGGTATATTATTATCTTTTATATCATTAGAGTTTTATTAATTTCAGAAACCATTTAGGTTCATCATCATCAGCTTATTAACGTCCTTATTGATGGGATGGACGGGATTAAATAGGGAGACTGGGTCATAACCCAATGCACACAGGTCCAGTGTGGATTGGTGGGCGTTAACGACTGTAGATGCAACCAGAACCAACGTCTTTGGAACCACGGACGAGCACGAGATATCAAGTGGTCGCCCATATTACAAATGGCCCTTACGCAAGGTTGTTTAGTCTGCAAATACCTAAATTCATGATAATCCATTTAATTACTATACATGTCCGTATATACATATAAACCAGACAATTTTAACATTGTTAAAGTGATACAAATTGCACAGACCTACACGCAATTCTGTCGAAACAGAATTATCTAATAAATTATAGCACAGTCAATGTGTCCGCTAACTAAAAAGGAATGGCAAAATGGTCGGCTAATCGTTTTGTCGTTCCAATTGCCGGCAAATCGAGACAAATCTGATATAAACCGACCGAACAGACCCTCCCCCATGTGTGTAAATACTTTATTGGATAACGGTCACTTCTGATTTTGAACGGGTTTTTTGTAATTAAAAATACGAAAAAAGTTTCTATTGTAAACTGAAACGCGTTTTTTTTTAAATTAGAACTGTAATTTGCTTCTTGTGGTATTAAAGAAGCCGACCATCGGTATATATCGTTATCTTTATTTTAATTTTCTAAAGGATATTCACTTCTATCGTATTATTTTTGTCAGGGTCGAGTTACTATCAAATTTGTTTGTAGGTAACATTAGTAAAAATCGTATTTTTTTTCAAACTGTCTATTTTGAAAAAAAAATACGATTTTTATACGACTTTGATTATCAGGATAAAAGTATTTTTTTTTTCTAATAATAATAATAATAATAAATATTATAATATGAAAGTACCATATCATTAATATTTTCTCTAAACCTTTCTCAAATTGATAAAAAAGTAATTCTTCATTGTACCTATTTAGTTCCAAATAGGAAACAATGCAAATTTCACCATGGACTGGGGAATTTTCTACGTACTACTTCAAACTGTTTAAGTTATTCGTATTTAAAAATCTAATGTAAAAAGGCGAGGCTCAAGAAGTTAAGATATTCTTTATTACCATGCCACGTTATCATATTGGCTATAGCAGTCGTATATAAATATTTTGTTCTTTCTTAATCCAAAATTCTTAATTTAAAAATATTAAATACCACGCATTAATATGAATATTTAACTATTCATAAGTTTCGAGTGTCGACTTTCAGAAGAGCTTATGACAGCTCTTGTGAAAGTCGACACTCGAAACTTATTATAGGTTTGAACCACTAGTGCAATATAACTATACACAAAAAAAAATTATATATTCTCTGTAATAATAGAAATGTTGTTACATACTTGAGTTTTAGTTTAAACTGCTTTCAGAATTTTATGATTGAGCAAAGTCACATTATATATCAAATTGGCATTTTTATAAGCAAAATCTTTAGCTTAGTTTGAAAATTATACAGTTTAAACTCACAATAAATCTTAATTAACAAAAGATGGGGAGCTTGTGATAAAAATACGCAAGAGTTTTGTAACGGCCAAGATAAATTGTTCGAAACTCAAAAGAGTGATGCCTCTGTTGCTTATCTCGTTATAATCTTTGAAGCCGCCTTGACCTCACACGATTGTATACAAATAGAGACGTAGTTGATTGTGAAAGTGAATCCCGTTAGACATAGTACATACTACTAAATGTCTGTCTACATAAATGAATGGGTCATCTGTAGGGATGGACTGGATATCTTGTAGTATTCATGATAATTTAACGACTTCCTTATTGAATTGGAGGCAAAAGAAGAATATATAATACTTCATCTGTTAATCACGGCCATTTATCTAGGCACGAGGCTAAACTAGACTTCAAGAAAATTGTATTGAAAAAGAATGCAGTTCCTTGTTAGAGTCAAAGTGACTAGCTCCCACCATCTTTGGTAATCCAGGCGGTTGTTTTATTATACGAATTTTTTTTATGAGTAGTTCAGATAGCGAATTCATTTTCTGACGATCTCAGAAACGATCCTTAGTGGGAGTTGTAGATTTGTTACTTCAACTAGGAAGTTGTAATGTAGGACTTCTCCGTGGATACTAAATAAATGAAAATACGTCATTTTAATCTGAATGTTCTACTTAATCAAAAGTAAATACACTTTTTCAATAAAAACACCAAAAGTAAGTTGTTCTAAGTTTAGAAATTGATACCATTATACATATTTTCTGTGATCGCATATATCGAAGCAAAACAATCAGAAAATGTTAGGTTGTAGCTGTACTTGCTTTTTGTATGCTTTGTGAATGAGAAACTAACAGTTTGCGGCTAACCAGTAATCATTGGGTTGCTACTGCGACTTGGTTAATGATTTATTTAATGAAAGTTGATTTCAAGTGTGTAAAACATTACATATATGAAGTACTAACTTTCACCAGCGGCTTCGCCCGCTGTTTGTTTGTTTAGGGAAATGTTTAGAAAGATAAAAAGTCTTTTATCTAAGTCAGCTAATACCCTATCGTCATTGTAATTTAACTATATACTTAATTTGTATTTATCTTGTTTATTTTATTTCAATGCAACTTGGTAGAAAAAGAAAAATTATATCGCATGTGACAATCAACATTGTATTATTTAAAAAATCAGAATTTGCTCTATGAACTAGTTGAACAGGTTCTGTAAGTCCTTTAGTTTATCAAAAATTTGAGCTGACTAGGCTTCATAAGTATATTTTCAGTAAGAAGAAAAATGTAACAACAAAATAAAAAATACGAAAATCGTATACTAGAAAAGAAATTATGTTTAAAAAGTTTGAACCTAGGATAAAATAAAAGGTGTGGTACGACGCACCGTTACCAGTACCTTCACTGAAATGAACTTTTTCTTACTTTTAAACGTTTTAGTTATTACTATGTCCGATATATACAACTAAAATTAATTAGCACAATCTTAAACTTCTCGACCAATATAATATTTAGCATTTTTCAAAGTATTTGTTACTAAGACTAGTAAGTAATTATTTTGACTGATTATTATTATAGTACAATACAAGAATTGACCACATGTCAATACCTGTACCACAAATTACCGGTAATTTGGCTAACACCCGTTCAGTGTTACGCGTCGTTTGTGGCTAGGTGAAAGTGGTCGTTTATGTGTGACGTCACAATATGGCAGACACAAATTAGTAGCTATGTTACAACATAGTGAGACGTACAGCTGGCATACAAAATTTGTTAATTTCTATCAGAATAAAATAAAGACTTTAAAATGTAATACAAAGTACGAGTATTAACGTGCTTCCAGTTTTAATGTCAGTAAATAAGGTCAGATTTTACAGATTTATTTCGAAAGTTTTAATACTTTATCTATAAAATTATAATAACAAACAAAGACAAGGATACTCCAAAATTTGTTTTTATACTGTGTAGGTATTGTTATTAAAAACAACTATAGTTGTTATAACATGAGCGTTGGGTAATCGTTGAGCATTAGTTATCCTTAAAAACTTATGAAAACCGGGAAAATGTTTAGGGTTGACGAGAAAGTTATTAGGAAAAATTATGAGGAATAGGATTAATCTAATGCGGCCAATGTTTCTGACCGTACAATATTATTCTGGGCGTCGTAGCTTAGAACCGTATCGACAGATATAGTATATTGACCATTCCATTCACAAACTAGCCACGCAGACACAACAATGTTTACCGATTGCGTCACAACATTATAGTTTCTAATTCAACGCTGACATGAAACAAATTGGTACTTTAACCATTCAATTAAGTTTAGAATGTTATTTCATAAATTAGGGCATGTTTAGGTGGTTAATGATAGTGAAATTGATTTTGAAATTGGAAATACAATCGGATAGGTTAAAGATAATTTTACAATGACAGTTTCAACCAACGAGGTTGCAAATATGATTTGATGTTTAATGAAGGTTTTCAGGTTATGTACGGTCGGCCAAGAAAGTGGTCTACCAGTTTTGACAACATTTCCCGTGTCTTTAAAGCATCGCTAAAGGCGAATCTTAGAATTGCATACAAACAGTAAAAGAGATGCACAATGCTGACGTGTTGTCGTAGAGCACAAATGTTATTTTGACCTTTGCAGCCTATGCATTAGATAATAATTTGCAACAACAAATAGTCTTCACAATATTTCATAAATTTAAAATTTAAGTAGGTCACTTCAAAGTGGAAACTATTTTGTTACGAAAACTCTTTTACTGAAAAAGAATATATCACTTGACAATTCATGTCAAATATTTTCTCGGCATTTTCCGTAGGTATTTTCCTAATTAATTTACACTACAATGCCCCGAAATTTATCCATTAACGAAATAGCACAAATAATCGCATTACACAATGATGGTTTGAATATTAGTGAGATTTCTAGAGAATTAAATGTGTCGGTAAGTATTATTATGTCTGACGTGAGTTTAATGTAAAATCTCAGACCAAGTCCGAGTGTAAAATTTTTTTTTTATTTTTTCTGTTCATATTTTATTTTTGATTATAGAGACAAGCTGTCCGTCTTTGGATAAGACGAGAAAGCGAGGAGGGGAATTTGAACGCTCGGAGTCGTAGCGGTCGTAGACCTGAAATATCAGATACTCAGCGAGTCTTCATGAGACGGAATGAAACGGTTATGAGGAATCTGACTTTATACCAACGCTTTATTTTGCCGACATATTTGACGTGACTCTCCAAACCATTAGAAACCATTTACATTACATGGGCTTACATCACAGGCGTTATGCAAAGAAAATTTATATGACTGACGCTCATAGAATGGCCAGATTAAATTTCGTCATAGAATATTTGGATTTTGATTGGAGTAACACTGTTTTCTGTGACGAGAAAACTTTTAAATCCAGTCAACACGGGCGTCTAATCACACGTCAATAAAACGCGATACACGCAAAATCATGTCGTGCCAAATAGAGAATCGGGTCGTATCTCGGTAAATTTGTATGAATGGATGACTGCTGATGGTGTTGGAGACTTGACCTTTTTGCCACCACGAGCAACGGCATCAGATTATGTTGATGTTCTCCAAAATGCTATGTTGCCATCCGTCCGGAACGTTTATCCAGAAAATGAAATGCGTCAATTTAATTATTTACAGGATAACTGTCCCTTACATAAAGCAAGGGTAACACGTGCTTGGTTTGATGCACATCCGGAAATAAACTTGATACCATGGCCTGCAAAATCGCCAGATCTCAACCCTATTGAAAATATGTGGGGTCTTATGGTTCAGAGATGGTGTAACCGTAATGAACGAACAGCAGAAGCACTACAAGGGCACTGCAATGAGGTTTGGGAGGAAACACGTGGGTCTGATATCTGCTCAAGACTGGTGGGCTCGATGAGGGAACGTCTCCAAGCTGTTATAGAGGCAGATGGCGGCTACACAAGATTTTAAGAATTATAATTTTATAAAAGAATTGTATATATTTTTTAACAACCAAAGAATTAGCATTTTCACTATCTCTTCTAGTTTTAGCCCTTGTCTCGCACTAAGCTATGGGTCGGCGTCATATGTTTTTCGTCGCTATTCATTTCTGTTATCCGTTATCTCAGTATATTCAGACCTATAACACGCATAGCTTCTTACGCATAGCATTTCACTACCTACTGATTTTTTTAATTTGTATTAAAATATAATTAATCTACATTCTAATGTAGGATATTTGTAGACTATAAGACTTTATTTACGATATTCTAACTCTAAAGTATTTAAACATACAAACAGACAGACAGAAAAAAAAATATTTTTGGCTTATGAAGGCCGTCCATATATTTTTTTTCCAATATATCTTACAAATGTAACCTTGTTACATTTTTATTATAGGTATAGATAATTACTGTCAAAGGTTACGTCAAAATGATGAAGATAGCAATAATGACGTGTACTTTACGTGTCAAAAAATTAATGCTACGGAAAATCAACCTTATTGTTAGTTGACGTAACACGCGAAATTCAACCTTAGGGTGGTAGACCACTTTCTTGGCCGACTGTGACTTGGCAAAAGTTAACCTAGTACCAGGTTCTACAGGAGTAATATTTACTCCTAGAAGGTAGTAGGTTTTATTATTTCTATATTATGAATTTGGACTATTACTAAAATTGCAATTGTAGCATAAATTTACTCCGACGCTACCTTGTATATTAATAGCACTGGTAAGGTTTATTTTGTATCGTTTTAGTAAAATGTTTTTTTTAAATACTTTGTAAGTAGGTTGTATTATATTCCAGCTGTAAGTGTGTAGGTAAAACCCTCCCCTAATATAATTTCCGAAGTCATCAATCACTCGCATGTTAAGTCGACGCCAGTGCTCTGGGCGCAAATCGTGCGAAGGCGGCCCTCGCGCCCAACAATTTGTTTCACCTAATGTCAGGGTAAGTTTGGAGATTAAGCAAATTACACGACTGTACCTATACTGAAATATTATTTAATTTATAAGTATGATGACATTCTATGTTAACTGCTGTTAAAAAATCGAAACGTTTGTGACATCTGCGTAGATTTTCCATTTTCTATAGTTTACGAATTTATATTTAAAAAAAAAGAAATTAAAATAAATTTGTCCTTCTTTTAATTTACCAAATATTATTTCTTCGGTTTTAAAATTTATATAACAATTTTATGTCAAACTTAAGCATAAAAAGTTTGTAAATAATTTCTAATCATATAAGGAATAAAAGAAGAATATAGCACATAAATGAATGTAGATATACTTTTACAACATGATTAATGAAATAATTTCATATTTAATAAATTGTGATTTTGGTAGGTATATGCTTTATTTAATGTAGATTATAGTGAAAATCAAATAAAAACTTTTTAGTTGCAAAATTATTTGCTTCATATATTAATCTATACTAATATTATAAAGCTGAAGAGTTTGTTTGTTTGAACGCGCTTATCACAGGAACTATTGGTTAGAATTGAAAAAATATTTTTGTGTTGAATAGATCATTTATCGAGGAAGGCTTTAGGCGATATAACATCACGCTGAACTATTAGGAGCGAATAAATAATGGAAAACGCGCACGAAGTCGCTGGCGGCCACAAGTAATCAATAAAATTAACTTATTATAATTACAATAATTATTGTATTTATACTATTTGAGTTGACATTAGATTAATCCGAGTATAAGGAGACGAACGAAATGAACGGTAGGCGCTATTAGATTTCTAACAATTCGGTTAATACCAGTATGGAGGTTCACAATATATGTTTTATTGCTTTCTTTCCGCTTTCGATGTTAATAATAGTTTAATGTACATTTAGTGTTATAGTATAGTTCTCCCTTTATATAACAAAAAAATATATATACGTGTGCGGTTCGCTTTATTTCACACTATATTATATTCTGCGTAATTCCTCTAGGAGATCCCGCGTCATCCCTTAATTAAACGAGTAAGGGTAGCCGGGCCCGATACCGATCTTCCGTACGAGTAATGAGCAGTAAACGGGGTAAGATTAATGACGACCATTCACACGTTGCGAAACGAATTGTGTAATAATGTAAGTAAATAAAGAAGCATTTGTCTGAGTTATTAAAACATGACCAGTGGGCGTATCGATAGAACCAGTGAAAGAGTTTATTAAGCCTGTTTAAGTTAATGACGACAAATGTTTTGTCTTAGCTAAATTTGGGCGTTTCACTGTTGTTGGGTTTAATGTTATTTTCCTATTATCAATATATATAATTCTTTTATATGTTTTACTCGTGTAAAAAGGCGTTCTTCAAAAATCAACTTAGATAAGATGATAAAGTTGCCTTTTTAAGTCAAGTTAGGAGGTTTCCTCTTCATAAATCGAATAAATAAATAAGAAAGTGAAGGGCTGTAATGATCGGCCGATTATTTGCGCCTAACCGACTGAATCTGCTAATTGATGTTAGCTATCTGTTAGGGCTTTGAATATGGAATTAGTAGACATTTTTTAACTTTACTATTTAAGGTTTTTAGAGCTAATCGTATTGTAAATTTGTAGCTACGATGGTGAAAAGATATAGCTGTGTAAGCAATGGGGTATTTACATACGTTTTTCGCTTTTCGCTTACATCATCAACTTCCAATTTACAGCTGTGTCTTGGTTTTCCGTGGCTTCTACATCCTTCCACTTTCGTATTGTAATCAGTTTGGTCATTATTTCATCCGGTATTCTTACCACATGATTAACCCACGAAGAATGTCTTAGAAAAAAGGCTAAAACTTGCATAATATCCAGTAATTCTTTAATCGAACTTTATTTCAAACCATTTATTTTTGTCGAAAGAAGATGTTATGTTCTATGTTATATTCCGCGCAAATTGCTAATGTTGCTGTGGCCAGGCGCCACCATTTTGGTGCACAAATCAGTACCGTCAACAAATAACTAACGGTTGACGAGTACACTTATGAAGTTGGGTTGTGTTGAGATAACACACAAATTTTTGTGTTGTTTTTGTTGCTTTCAATTGTTATTCTTAAATTTATCGTTACTTAATATGGTTGACTAAAATAGAAACTGCTATTATGATTTCTACAATAGAGAAACTTAATTTCACTTTTTACTTTTAACTATGTTTTAAAAAATATCCTTACCTTTACATTCCTCAGTAGTAAAATATAAATGCTTAACTAACTGAATTTTATTGAATATTATAACAATACTTTGGCGATTCTTTATAAATATCTCAAGAATTAAAAAAAAAGTACTTATGTGCTATCTATCCTTTCTATTAGATCTTTATCTATTATAATGCCGTTTTTCATAAAATAAATGAAAAGAATTTTTATTTCTATATTTTTAAATTCTATTAATGAAAGTAATTAAATATTCAAAATTAATGCATATCTGCGAACGCATAAGTAGCTTATTGATACTCTTCTTGAAGAAATCAGCTGGACGGGGGGCAAGAAATTCTTCAAGGGCATTTTGTACTGTCTCCCGGGTATTGGTTTTTTTTCCCGTCAAGAAGTTATCCATACTCTGAAAAAAGTAGAAGTCTAAGTAAGCGCTAGGTCTGGTGAGTACGGCGGATAACAGAGAACTTCCAATCCCAGCTCTTGTTGCTTGGAGACCGTCTTCTGTGCAGTATGAGGTCGCACGTTGTCGTATAGGAGCAGTGGAGCCGAACGATTGACCAAAGCTGGTTGGAGACGTGCGAGCTTTTCCATCATTGTGTTCAGTTCTTCACAGTACACATCTGCAGTAATGTTTGTCCAGTTTGGTAAAAAGCTGTGATAAATTACACCCGCGTTAAACCACCACCAAACAGTGGCCATCACTATTCTAGGGGTAAGTTTTCATTTAGGGCATCATGTTTGGGTGCAGAACCAGAATCCAACCAACTTGCTGAGCGGTTCAAAATTCCTTAATTTGTATGCCTGTTGAGCAGTGCAAGGCACGACTCGACGCGTACTTCGCGCTGGCGATCATTGAGTTCGTGAGGTACCTATTTGTCAAGCTTTTTTACCTTGCCAATTTGACACAAATGGATCAATATTTTTTTGATACTAACATTGATAGCTGCTGCTTATTCAGTCGTAGATTGAGTTTCATCCAAAGTTTCCGGACGACCACGGTGTTCATTATTCAGGTCAAAATTTCCAGAACGGAAGCGGGCAAACTAATAACGGGTGGTGCGTTCGTTTGTAGTGTTCGCTCCGTAAACGTGGTTGATGTTGCATGCCGCTTGTGCCGCTTTGCTGCCACGACGGTACTCATACTTCATAATTACTCGAATTTTTAACTGATCCATGACGACGAAAAATGGTCGATTGCGTTGAAAGGAAAATGTCATTTGTTAAATAGTTAACAATTTAACAAATAAATAGCGAACTATTAAATAGTTAGCTATTTATTTTAGAAAAAAGATTTGCATGTTTTTAAAATAAAATTAACTTGAAATTAGAATTATCAACCAAAAAAAATACTTTGATTTGTGGCCAATATGGCAGAACGGCAATTTCATAGGCTATTATTTTCAAAAAACGTCACGCGTGTGTTATTTAGACCAGTTCCAGCGAATTAGCAATTTACGGGACTTATACTACCAATATCATCATAAATACACTTAAAATAAAATCTCTTTTTGTAATCTTTGGTTATATTAATTTATTATTTTCTTAAGGTGTTTTATAATTTTACAAACCTGGATTTATATTCTTAATTTATCCTTGATGTTATAATTTGTATATTTTTAATGATGTAGGGTAGAGAATTATAAGTTCACAATAAAATCGAAAATTGTATATAGACGTACTATGCTTACCTGTAATACTTTTCATCATTAAATGCACCTAGTAGGTAAGTTTCCTACTATATTACTAATATATTTTTTATCGAACGTTTCTATGATCAAGCCCCTGCTTTTTTACCAAGACCGTTGTAATGGGCTCTTTGGAGTGAAATATCTTCTCGGTTTTTGTTTGACTGGACCCTTTTCCAGTGAAGGGTAAATACGTTTATGCGGATGGATAAGCGAGGAAAATCTTTTGTTACAAAAACGGTACGCCTATGTGTACATTTAATATGTAGATATTAAAATATCTAGAGATATATATGAGGGATTCCAACATTTAATAAACGGTTTTCTTGGAGACCTTCTGAAAGTAAGAGAAATAGAAAGCACTAATTTCATGACGAGAAAAAATTTTATTACAGTAGTGATGAATAAATTTATTTGTATTAATTAATACTACAATAGGGCACCATCTCATTTACGAAGTAGTATTAAACCATAAGCTAAATATATGACAAGCATACATTGTTAACTTGGAACTCTTTTGTTCGTCTCTTTTGGAAAGCATTCGATTTAAAGCTGCCACTGTTAACGTAAGTAATTAGTGCACCACAGATAAATGTAATTGGTAGTACAAAAGAAATAAATTGATCATACTTGTCTTTCATTTATTAGTAAAAAGATGGTTCCTTACATAAGTTTTCTTGACAGGTCCTTGAGTAATATCACTACTTATATATAAAATACCTAATTAAAGATATATTTATTTTGGCTTTTTACTTGTAATGAGAAACAAGTTACCATACATCAGATACCAAGAAACTTATCTGTGGAATCTTTATATGAATTACAATATACTATTATAGGGTTATAACCCTGTATAGTTGTTACATTTCGGAAAATGAAAAAAGTAACATAGCCAAATTCATTAAGCGAAGAATTCTACAAGTACACCTCAAATTCCACCACGCTTGCAGAATTTCGGCAGAGCGCACCAGGGAGCGAGCGGGGGTTTACTTCCGCGCGGATTGCGCGCTCCGTGTAATTTTTCTCGGGCCATTTACTCCCACAGCCGTCATGGGCGAACTAAGGTTTTCATTTTATTGACCCTTGATCTTTTTTGAAGTAATTAATAATACGTAATTTTATAAAGTACTAAACTCAAATATATCACAGAGGTTGTATGCTATTTTTTCCATATATACTATAATATAGAGGTTTATAGGTAGCGCACAAAAGAAGAACTATTATTACTGAACTTTTTGATTTCGTAAACAATTTTTATTTAACTCGGTGGCGTAGTGGATAAACGCCGCGGCCCGCGATCGTTGTCGTTAAGCAACTTTCGTAAAGGTCGGTCACGGGATGGATGACCAAAAAATTATTATATCGAGCTACTCCGTGCTTCAGAAGGCCCGTTAAGCCGTTGGTCCTGGCTGCATTTACAGTCGTTAATACCCACCAATCCGCATTGGGCCAGCGTGGAGGGTCATGGCCCATCCTCCTTAACTATCCATAAGGAAGGCCTGAGCCCCTGCAGTGGGTACGTAAAAGGGCTGATGATGATGATGATGAATCATGCAAATATGAACATAAATCTGAAGATTTAGAATACTTATAGAAAAAATAAACAACAACATTGTGGATGCAAAAATAATAATTAGAATATATACAGATGAACCTCGTCATTTCTACAGTCGTGTAGAAATGGCGATGTATATCTGTAGACCGATTTTTTCTATAAAGAAATATTTATCAATAACTAGAGTTTAAACTTTAATCAAGTCCTTGGTTTTAATAATTTTGAATTTTACTTATGTGATAAACAAACTTATGTTCCTTCAATCCAACTCTGTACTAATTTCAAATTTTTTGAATAACTCTGGAAATAAGAGGGTACCTAAATGTAAATTAACCTACCCTCATTAATATTAATAAGCGAAGGACAGAGATAATAAACGCCGATTTATGCATATGTCTTGCATAGAGGTCAAAGTAAAAAGTTATTTATAATATATACACAAGCCAAGCAAGAGGCAGAACATTTATTAAAAAAATGAAGGATAAGTTTGAGTTTTTGAAACTTATGCTGGAAAACAAGTTAAAATCTAATCCACAGCTCGGTTGGAGGTAATAATTTACCCCTAAGCTATCCCTTCTAAGATAATGTTCGCCCCTAAAACACTGTCGGATTTTCCCGGTCATTTGCCACGCAAGATGCACGCACAGATAGTGATGTAAAATAGCTGCCGGCCGTCGAGGCCTCCAATGGCGTCGTTAGGCGCAAATTAAAAATGACCATGACATAGCGTTTTCTTTTTTTACTGCGAGGTGTTGCTGAGATACCAGCAATTTTGTGTGAATTCTGACATGATTTAAAAGCGGAAAAATGTTTCATTAATCTCTTAATTTTTAGTATACGTCCTTTTCTTATTACCTCCCGATTATAATCTCAAAAATTGTACTTATTGTACTCATAACTATTTTAATTGGTAGCTACGTAAAATGAGGCGGCGTTTTCGAAATTTTAGATAGAATAACTGGGAAGATATATTATTCAAATTTAAAATAAAATAGTGTTAAATTCGGGTTGAGTTCGCTCAATCTTGAATTGGTAATAACGCATCGTGGCATAAGTATTTCGAAATGACATAGGAACAGAATATCTGAGATACATATGGTCAATCAATTTGGTTTTGTGTTTTAATACAAAAAATGGAATCAATAGAATTTCTTCACTAAATCACGTGAATTCAGACACATGAGGAAATTCGAATTCGGGTTCTCTATTTTACAAAATCGCTCTGCTGAAAGGAGATATGTACGTAAACTTAGTACACATGGCTTTTATATACTTATATACACCCTGATCTCGTGATATTGTAATTTTGAAGGGACGGTCGTTACGCTCTCGCTAGGTGTGGGAGGGTTATTATGTTACGAGCTTTATGCAAAGGGTAAGGTAGACACTGTGGGTAGACGCAACCGTGGTATAATGAGTTCCTTTTAAAATTTTCACTCGAATTTTCATAAGCGTGCCCCGAGATGATAAGCGAATTTTGTCCCGTCATTAAGTTATAGCAGCTTTTTAATTAATCCCCGGTTTTATTTGGCAGGTGCGGTTAGTTTTATACATGAGCCGGTTATTCGTAACATTAGCTTTTAAGTGATTAGTTCTGCGGACGGATTTAAATAGGACGTTTTGGATGTTTTAAAACGTAACGTTGCTGGTGTGGTTTGTTTGAAATGTTTAAATATTTATTGGCAATAGTGTATTTTGTTTGTGGTCAATGTATACTCAATACTTATACAACGTTTTATAGGTATATAATTTAAATAACGAATAAAAACCGATTGATTTATTTTCATTACATATCATTAATTTTCTTAAAAATAATAGTACCTAATCTCGTTATTACATTTCACCATTATAAGGTTAGGGTAGGTGCATATACCTATATGATGAATTCTGTTGAGCGTATCAGCGGAAGGAATCATCAGTTGAGCTTGAAAGTTGAATTTAGCGTAATTATGGAAATTCTATAGTGCTTCGACTACATCACAAAATAATAAATATATCTGTCGCTATTGATTTCTGAGGAAGACATTGCACTTATAATATTGAAATAATGGCATTAGTATAATGGCAAAGTGGCTGCGGCGTCGCGATCGAGATGCGATTGGAAATAAAAAAATAGCATCACTTTTAAAAAGGTAAATGGTATCTTTAGAAATTGTTTAAACTTTGAAGGTAACTCTCACAATTAGTTGCTTAAATGTCTATTCAAATTGTTATTATTTAAAGCGATGTTACTAACACAAATTTACGAATTCGTCATTAAACCTCATCAGATCATTCATGTAATCGAGTGTTAGTTATTATGTGTTTTTTTTTGCTTTTGGAGGTGATTTGCTGAATTTGTTAGAATATTTGTTCTTTTGTGTTGTTTTGAAGGTAAGAAGCTAAAAGCTCACGGTAGTAAGTTGCAGCTGGAGATGTGGGCTTGATCCCACCGGATGCCTCGAGATGCTATCCTGGCGGGAGAGCTTCGTATCCAGCAAGCATGAACGGAATCCTCGACATGACAACTTCGAGCTGGAGTCATGCCGGGGGTATCTGCCCGGAAGGAAGAAAAGAAGGTATAGTTATTATGTATTATTTCAGTTATGTATTATAATTATAGGTGTCTTTAGAACTGGAATATTAGATTTAGGAAACTTCTACCAAATACGAGTAACTATTAACTACAAAAAAAAGATGCATTTTACCGATTTAGTGGTATATAATCTTCGGTGTGAAAATGGCACTCATCATTTTAAATCGCGTAATCTCGTACATTCATAATTCTGTATTTAAGTGACTCGTCCGTTTATTTCAAGATATCCTTATAACTGAGTTCCGACTGACCGGATTCCGGGTTCGACTTCAATCGGACATGGAGAATAGTATTTTTTGTTAGTTTTGTACACAATTAGTACATAACTTAGCCTCGGAATAATGCAAATTATCTAAATTAATCACATTTTAATCACTGTGTGAAATGTTTAGCACTTTAATAATTATTTTATAGGTACTTCTGTAGCGACAAAATTTCCATAATAATTTTTATCTAAAACAAAACTCAATTTCAGCAGCCTATTAAAAATTTTACTTGAAAATTCTCCCAAATAATCGCCTATTAATTTTAATTAAAATACTAATTAACACCGGCGCGACATTCTGAATTACCCGCTTTGGCTCGTTTAAGAGCTTAGCTTGGCCGGCCAAAAAATATTCTTGTGGCTTTACTCCATTTATAACAATTTTTCTAATTTCAACGTTTAATTTTTCACAATTCGAATCCGAGCAATTTGGTGTAAATTGTTGATGTTCTGCACTGTGCCAGGGACAGAGTGGATTTTTTAAGCATTTTTCATTAAGAATATTAGAGTATCTTGCTTCACCCTGATCATCATTACTAGCCTGGATAAGTCTCCACTGCTGGGTAAAGACTAGACTCTATGGAAGAAATCGAATAGGCAGAATGGCCATACAGCCGTGATCAACAGCTCAACGTTCCTTCTGAAGCACAGAAGAGTTGGAGAAAAAATTTTTTTGGTCATTCATCCTATGAGTGGCCCTCTCGAAAGTGGTTTAACAACTGTATCGCAACCGTACGCGCTAACTACCGAGCCATCTACTCTTCCTCCATCTTCCATCAAGTATCTTGCTTAATTTATAATATACTCGTAGATACTATATAGTATTTAGAAACGTTCTTGGAATTGTTATTTTCATGCACTAAAAAGATCAAAACCGAACGCGCGAAAGTGGGTGCATTTCTTTTACTCTTTTCCCAATGGGTATCGACGAACCACCTTTCGATTTCATTACGGACGGTCGTCTTTTTTTTTATTATTTTTAAATCACACGGTGCTCCACGCGGCCACGTTTTCATTCGTCTCTATTTTTTCCATGATACGGTACGAGAGCGGTTGTTTTTTTTTATGCATGCGGCCCGCAAACAATGCCATCGCGGCCTCCAAATTAACGGTCGCCTTTTTGCCTTTTCGCGCCAATAAAAATATTTTAATACCGCGAACGCGTGTTAATTAATAATTAATATTTTTCGATGAGGCTCGTTTAACGTTGCATCGCGATTGTTTTTCGCGCTGTAATCATGAATGGAACGATGACGTAATAGGATAATATGAATGTCGGCAATTTAACGGTTTTTATTGGAATGTTGTTTTTTTTTTTCAGTGGCAGCCCCGGTTGCCGGTCAATGGGCCAAGTGCATCGGGATTTTAATTTTCAATGTCATTATCACTTTCATTTCACAATGAGCGTTCGTGTTTATTATTATATTCCGTTGTCGGTGGTTTAACAAGGTTCTTTTTCGTCTACTTTGTATTTTTTTTACCAACGGGCTGCTGTCGTTACTTGTATGTTTTATGCGGTTAATTCGTGTCGGAGATTTAGGTATTATTTTGTTACCAACTTATGTTGACTCGTCATACGTTTTAATGTCATATGCCATAGAAATATAGTTAACATTTATCTCAACTTTTTTTGTGAAAAATAATCAATTTCTAATTTATTTATGATTTGAATGATTTAATGAATTTTTTTCAGGATCGAATAAGAATCCAGATTATGTAAATCGTACGGAGTAACTGTGAGCCAAAATAAATTTAAATCAATCGAGAATCTTACGGAATGGCTTACTTAGTAAGAGTCAAACTTTAAATCGCTTGAGCGTGCGAAATGTGAAGAGATAACAACATACAAACGATAGAATGAAGTAAGATATTGGATAGTTTAGATTTATAGTACGTGTAGATGAAGCAAATATATATATTTCCATGTACATGTATCTACATAATTAACAACGCTTAAAATATCTAGTAAAGCATCAAAGAGAAACCAATATTTTCATTTACGAATTAGACGCCCCGAAAAGGTGTATCATTCCCGTCCCTTTTACTAAAACGAGTTAGATGCTGTTGAATAGATCAACGTTCACAAGGCACGGTAGAGGTCAAACAACCGCTCCTTCGATCCTTTCGGGTCATTTGGACACGTGTCGGCTTTTGAAGGGTTAACCTTTCCAGTTTATATAATTTGGCTAGTATCCTCATTTATGAACAAAAAATATTTGAGTATGCTATGCTTTATTTTAAAAATAAAATCTAAAGAAAGCTAGTCACACTCGCGCACTGAAAGACTCGTACAATTGGACGTTTAAAAATTTAAAACATCATATATAAATGAAAAAATTAAGTTATTAAATAAAGACGCTTCGCACGTTTAAGATATTCCAAGTTAAAGAATAATAATGACCCATATTTAATATTTATTTGCGTCACACGTTCGGTTTTAGATTATTGACTCATATAAGTGTGCATTAAAATAAATTCATAATAAATAGTCAATAGGATTGACGTCTGGATTAAAAAGAGAAATGATATTTAGTCCGTCAGTCTGATAATATAAAAATATTAGATACTTTTTTGTTACTACAATTTAAAAAGAAATGGTTAGACAACAGTAATTAAAGTTGAGGAGTGGGGGCTCGCTACGTCACAGTATCGTAGAAATTTTACAAAGGCATGACGTCGTGTCACATTTCGCCATAATTTAATGATTACGAAAAAAATAAATGTTTTATATTTTTCAACTATCTGCCTTACGGACAAGCAAACAAAATTTAGTCGTCATCGCTATTTATAAAACTTCTAAATAATATTCAGTCTAAGACTAATTTTAATTATATTACAAGTAAAACCTAGAATTAATTCACAATCGACGAAGATATTGCAGAACATATAAATAAATATGAAAAAATATTAATCAAATTGAAAAACTCCCCCTTTTTGAAGTCGGCTAAAAACAAGCTCACATGTAATTGTATCTGTGTATCATAAAGTACAATTTAACTTTCAACAGTATATTCTCGGGCCAGTGCTCCCGAGGGCAAAGTATGGAGGAGTCGGGCGAAGTAAAAAGGTTTGCATTTCTGAACTGGAAATTGGGGATCCGTTTGCATATAACATTCAGAATACATCTGCTTTGAACTTTTGTTTCTCTGTCCGTTCACCTAAAAGAAAGACGTGGTACATAGATTCACTAATCTAAATGATTTGTGTCAAATTGTACAAAATAGTGCTCTACTCTAAATAGACCCAGCAGCATATATAGTTACGAAAATTTTAGACTTAACTGTCAACGGGTAATGCTTATCTATAATTATATTATAAAGAGCAAATATTTAAATGTTTGTTTCTTTCCACTGACTGGATCAATTAGAAAAACCACTTCCGGAAATCATTTATATCAGATGTAGGTAATGTAGACTATAATTTACGCAGGAAAATAGTTAACTTATCTTTATACATTCAATGATCATCCACATACTTGGGTTAATTTAAACAAAATCTATTTAAGTTCCATTCAGGGAATTCATTTGTATTATTCGTAAAGAGATTCAGACGCGACTTAAGGGTTGTCTTACCATAATATTATAGATAAAGATTAGATTTTAATATTCACCTGTAAATACTGAAGTAGTACTTAATACTATTTAACATTGAAGGTAAAATATATGTATGAGCAGCAAAAACGTTTTGAATGCTACAATTTGGAAATGATGGAATTTCATTAATTATACAAAATTAATGAAATATTGATGGAGACTAAGTTTTGTTTTATGTGGTAATTTCTTTTTTGCAATAATACTGTTTTATACAAATTAAATAATAAATGTTAAAATCTTACTGTTTATTATTTCAGATAATTATTATTATTAGTAGAAATTTGTACTCTTACTAATAATAATGAATAATTCTACTAACGGATAATTTGTGCTAACAAAAGTGAGTGCTCACACTTGCCTTTTTTTGCCCAGACTTGGAGATCGTAAAGTTGTACGACTCGAGCCCTAGAGAATCGTCGTGAAGGGGAAATGCTATAATATTTTTCATTAGGAAAATACAACAGAAAAACGGTTTTTATTATTCCATTCGCTAGACTGCGAGAAAAAGAGAGTTTGGTATTTATTCGAATCTACATTTAGTTATAATTAAGAACAATCTTCTTGAAATCATTATATTCATAATTTATTTCAATGTAAATCATTAAATGATTAATTTTTTTTTTAGAATTTCTATACCGTTCCATTGCTGACCTTGTGTAAAATGTGTTTAATTGCACTTAGAATCTGGATAAATTTAATATTCTTTATTAAAAAGACTGTCCTACTTATATTATAAATGCGAAAGTTTGGAAGGATGTATAAATGTTTGTTAGTCTTTCGTGCTACTAAACGAGTTTCGATAAAATTTGGTGTACGGGTAATTGTAAGCCTAATTTATAATACAGGATACAATTTTATCCCAATAAACGGTTACCTAGAGTTTAATTTGCTGCCAAATTATCGTTTAAACAATGCGGATGAAGTTTAATATATTTTTCTGCTTTCCTCATGTTTCTTTAGAAATTTTTGATGGAGATAATCGATTTAGGCTTAGCGGTTTTGTTCGCGTGGTTCCTAGGGAACTGTTAAGTGGGATAAAACGTAGCATATATGTAAATGCAGGTTAACAATTTAATTTTCATTCATTTGGATAAGGTTTCATATCATGACACGGATATGCTTGTAATTACAATGACAAATTGAATAGTAAACAATGGTTACTATGGTAACTTTATTAATTCTCTATACAAACTCCCACCCCCATTTACATCCCTTTATTTGCTGTTTTTCGGGCTGTTTGCTGTTAAAATAAATACCTATGTCCACCGCATATAATGTAAAGTTAGTATGTACTCAATTTGGATATCTAAATACGATCTATTTTATCTTACCCGAAGCTTTAAATGCTGTTGTTGAGGATTTATTGTCGTTTTATATTAAAGCATTACGAAACCATGATCCCTAAGTTGATTAGCATAAGGCTGTTAAAAGAAGCGGTAGTAATAATGTTTCGGCTTAACAGTGGGGGGAGGGGGGTGAAGGGATTATGTGTTTTGGCGCTCGTCTGTATCGACCACCTTTTACGACGTAAACATTTGGTCGCTGGCGGTACTCAAAGTGTGAGTTTGGTGTTGCGTTCATTGATTATAGTAATTGATAACTTCTATCACTCTGCCGCCGGTACACACTTATTAGATGACATAAGTGTCCATACTGGGTATCACTGGTATTTCATACTTTGTCCTATCTGCAGTTTTGCCAACTCGATACATAAGGTAAGTGCCACATGACATCTTAAAAAAATTGCTAAGGATATCCAAAAAATTGTGCTAAGCAAAAAAAAAAATCTTATTTTTTCATATCCAGAAGTGAAGAATGGCTATTCTTCTTCACTGTCAGCAAGGTGCTAAGAATTATATTTCGGTGCTAACCTTGTGGAAATAGTGCCTGGTCTAGCACCGAAAGTATTTATTTGCCAACCCTGCATTTCCCAAATTAGCATTTCGCTATTATTTTAACAAAAATAGTACACCAATATGTGTATGTGTCTGGTGTGGTTTAGTTCTGGTATAGTTTCATAAGTTTCTTTATAAATTTCACGTCGATTAAGACTGGTATAGTAGGTAGAAATCAGAAAAAAATAGTCAAACCATATATAAAAATATTTTTAAAATTATTATACAAATTTTTTATTCTTTTAAATTTTCTTGAAGTAGTACTATTCTGTAATAAAAACAGCTGTAAATTCGACGTCAAACACAGAGCGGTTACAGAATAAAGCTCCATCAAAAGGTTTTGAAGATTCTACTTCATTGAACCTCTGTGATATTCGTATGTCAAATTTTGGACTTGGTTGCATGGAGAAAGTCGTAAACAAACAATAAGGTCATATTAAGGACCTATTACATGTGTGTAATAAATTTTATACTAATATAATAAGCTACAAATGTTTGAGAAACTTAGATAATTCCACAAGCGTACTTAGGGGATGTTAGGGACAAATCGCCAGAGGCCGCGGTGAGGCACGCAGCCGTTTGCAAGACGCACCCTCCGACCCAATCCACCCTCATTACATATAAGGATAGTCTAAATCACCCTCGTCGCTCCAATTGTAAGGTTTTATGTCTTCAATAAAACGCGGTTGGGACGGGAGGGTCTTTGGGTCCGGTAATGCTGTGATGGAGGGTTTGTTTTTTTTTCACTTTTTACAAAAAAAAACCTAAAATAAATTAAATTTATTAATAAATTCACTTGAAGAAAAATATTAGTTGTATATCAAAACCAGATAGTTTCGATAGCTTGTCGTAGATTAAAGATTTTTTTAAATCGATCCAGTAGTTTTGGAGGTTATTCGATGCATACAAACAATCAAATGGAAAGATTTTATAATATTGGTTTATGTATCAGGAAAGCAACGAATATCATCACTGATGTTAATTATTTTAAGTAGATCAAACAAATTTTATCCATTTTTTATAATATTATAAGTAGTACGTATTAAATTGACATTATAAAAAATTCCTGTCCCTATTTTATGAGATTGAAGTTTGCTTTAATTTTATTTGTTCGTTTTTTATTTGTGTTATTTATATATAAGAGGAGGCCAAAATATCTTTGGGTAATTAATCTACTTTTGTAAACCAATTAATTATTTCTGCGAGTTAAAACACTATCATTATGTCCAAAGATTTTGTTAATGTATAACATATAAAAAAGTGCAAGATTTTCGATATTTTTTTTCTACTTTATTAAAATTTCTAAAAACCGATAATATTTGAAGATTATGATGTATTGTGATTATAAAGCATGAAATATATAAGATAAATTTGTAAAAAAGAAACTTAATATTTTCCTCAAATCATATCTAATTTCAAAGCTCAGACCCAAGGGGTGGCCGCCCAGTAAACATAACATTACACCCGGCCTCCCCAGGATTATATACGGAAGATAGTTAAAACCCTGAATAAATTCAGCTCGTCAATAAAGGGCTTTTGTCCCTTGGAATAAAGGGATGTTTTGTTATCTTGAGGATTGGCTAATTTGACAATAACAAAAGGGTTTCCGCTTTGGGAGTTGCCCCGGTGACGATAATCAACATTTTTTTTATGTTATATGAAAGGATGAGTCGAGTTTCGTTTGCAATTTGCTATCGAGGACAAAGGCAACGCTAATACATTTGGATACAAAACGACTCTTAACTTGCGTCAGCATAAAATAAATTCAGACCTTCCGAAATTAGATTTGAGATAACGAGGACAGGCCTTTGTTGACGTTTTAAAGAGTTTTAATATATAACTGACGATGTTTGTGGTCACTTATTTTTTCTTTTCGTTGGTGGCGTATTTGAGAAATATCACTGATTTTCTACTTATCTTATTTTGAAATTTAAATTCCGAACGGATACGAAAATAAAACGAGATTATCGGCCGTTGTCTGATTGAAATTAACCTAATTTCAGACTTTATTTGGCGTATAATTATGGCGTTCATCGTAGTATTTTTCATAGCGTAATTTTCCAAGGAAATTATAAAGATGATATTGTATCACACATCATTGTATTATATCCATTTGCATAAAATCTTAAGATATAATATTATAAGGCATACACATATTTTTTAGTATAACTTTTCTAAGAATAATAACCTAAATCATTTTAAGCCGACACATACAAAAAAAAAAGAAATTATTATGTCAAAGAATATAAATAACGAATATTATGCATGTTATTACACATTAATAAGCTAGTGATGATGATAAACTGATGTATTGTCGACGTTATATTTAAAAAACAACATCCAGTAATTCTAAAGCTCTTTGTTTTTGGAAAACTATTTAAAAAATCACTTTCGTTATGTAGTGTTCTCTGTAATCATTTCACATTACCGCTTTCTAATGATAATCATACAAGGTACAATAAACTTGTGTACGTATTCAGTTTAATTAATAGTCGTGGGTTTGGAGCTTGAGGGTCGCGTGCATGGTCACTGACATCTTCGATTACACTCACCTTGCGGTGACAACCCTGATTGAGCCTATAGGTGGCGGGAGAAAGTGGTAACGCTTGCCTTAGGGTTGCTTCACTATCAATAACATTTATTAAAAATCTCAAAAATCAAATAAAATATGTTAAAATAGTTAAATGTTTATTGATACGTCAATATTCATGAACTGCATAAAAATGACATATTAGTTGACTAACAATCTATATTTTTATTTTAAATTATTATAGAATAAAGAGATTATCTCATTTTTATAATGTTTTAGTATTACGCGCGTAGTCAGGACCATTTCCAAAAAAACTGAGATAAATGAAAAAAATACCATATTTCTTAGTGAAGACGGTTAAATATGAATTATTTTAAATGATCAATTTATGAATAATATATTTTTTATTCCATATAAGCTACAGCTACAGTATTAGCAGATTAAGAAACACTAAGTTCTCCCAGATTGTGATATTTTTTCCTAAGTGATGTTAATCCTTATAATAATAATCATTAAGCAAATGCGAAAATTTCATATTGCTTTTCTTTTATACCCTTACCTAGTTTTTAGGGTTCCGTACCCAAGGGTACAACGGGACCCTATTACTAACACTTCGCGGTCCGTCCGTCTGTCTGTCCGGCCGTCGGTCTGTTACCACACTGTTTCTCATGAATCGAATCAAATTTATAATTAGGGGCTCCCATACAAAAAGAGCTGATTTCTTACTCGTTTCCGGTACGGCACCCTGCGTGTGCGAGTCAGACTGTTTGTTTTTTGGCCGGTTTTTTAAAATTATTTATACAGTCTATATTGTACAGCCCTGAGTGCAGATATGCTAATAAGACATACTTGACGATAGCCAAACACGCCTTTATATGCTTACCTACTTCATCAATTATTCAGGTAGCTTACCTGTAATTAATTTCGATAGTTATTTTCCTTTATCATAATTAAAATGAAAAAAAAGGAGAAAAATATATTTCTTCTTGAGTTTCTTGACGTTTCTTCTCAGTATCATGCGTTCATTCACGAAATGTTTCCATTAGTTCACGATATTATGCTTGAATTTCGATTTAATTACACAGTTAAGTGTCAAATTCCTATTATAAATACTCGTGTATGTTTCTTCACATTACACATTTATTACAATAAAATTTAACCTCTACTCAATTTTTAACCTTATAATCATGTCGTTAAATATAAAAACAGATTTAATTTCAGCTTCTACTTTCAGCTTCTACCATTTCACGTTACCTAATATGTGAAATGGTCAAAGTTTGTACACTAGTGCTCGTTCGTAGGATGGATAACTTCATGATGCGGCCAGCTCTTTCCATGAAAGATGGTAGTTTTTCATGAAACTGCAATATATTGTCATGCATTATGTTATACTTTCAACCCTAATATATATCCAATTACGCTTGAAAGTATAACGTAACGTAACTGAACAGAAGAAATGTATCGGAAATTATTTTTTAACAAAAATAAACAACACAATTTTACTCTTTTTCGTATTACATAAAATGTATGAAGCACATATTTCGTTAAGACCTATAAAGGTAGCAATTTAATAAAAAGTATTTGTCGAGATCCTTAAATACTAGTTACACTTATAAAACATGACTCTATGATGTCATTGTTCACAGTGGCAGTGCCACCATGACAAAGGATGTAATGCTCGTCAGCGTTAATACTTTTTGCTTTAACGGTGACAACTCAGAATTTTGTTTAAAACCATTAACAGAAGACCATTTTGGTTAAATATGATAACTTTGGCGACTAATCAAGTTATTGAAAATCAACTAGATATAAAGATTTGTTTATTGTAACACATATTTCTCTATATATAATTTGGACTGAGGATTGTTTAACTTATTATACTTGGAACCTTCTTTGTCTATAGTAGTTAGGGATCATAGAAGATTATTTAGTCAATAATGAAGTCTATAATGCAAAAAATATTTTACCAAAAGTATCATATGAATAATTGCTTACACACATACTTTCCATTCTAATTTTTTTGCTCATTATAATGGATCCATTTGTAACGCAAGCGTGTATTTCTCCCTACAGACAGCATAAAACTAGGTCAATTTATATCTTCTCTGTTTCCCGAGCTATTTTTCTCAAGGGTTGCGTGGGGTTGTGTTATCGCGAGGGTTTTAGGGGATTATTACGAGAGGTGATATAAAGGTTGGTATATCGGGACGCCCTCATTTATTTTCACCTCAGTCTGCAGAGGTAAGTTTGGAAGAGTTACATTATGTTTGTTTGTTGGTTTATTACCGACTGCTCCTATGCTTATTTGGTGCGTTAAATTAAAATACTCTTTTCAAAAGGATAAAGTGATAATATAATTTTGTTTTTATATCTAAGGTATTTACGGTTTAAAATTTAAGGCTCTTTTATTGTAATAGGACACTTTTTGTGGAAGATAATATTTTTTAAACGTCGTCATACTTAACTATACTTTTTATATGAGTGAGAAATGTAATATTTAAATCACAATGTTTATTTTATGGTTTTTTAACTTCTAGAATAAATATTGGTAAATGTATGTGTAAAATTTAAATGTATACATTGTTTTGTGTTGATTGGGAACTTAATTGCAGCATTTTTATTGCTTTAAAATTATTAATGACATCACTTCGGTCTTTGCTATAAACATGCGTTGATATATAAGTTGAAAAGGTTAATTTAAGTTATACGTATATTGAATATGGTTATATAAGCAAGTTTGTATAGATAGCAAAAACCATAAATCATAAGCAGCACATGCTACGGGCCCGGCCATAAATTACGAAGATTTAATTAATATAACCGAACAAAATCTTATACGGCGGCCATTTTGGAAACCTTTATCCCGCCCCCTCCCGCCTGCCCGAAACAGACGATTACACCTCGACAAAATTGTTTGAGCTCGCACCAAAAAGTTTTGTTACTAAACACAAACCTCTATTCTTTTCAACATAAGGCATGGCTGTTCGAAATTTGGGTTTTCGAATTTTAATTCTATATTTGCCTCTTTTGTACCCCGGTCCTTCCGCAGCATAATTAGGGACGGACCCTCGGAGATGAGATTTTCGGGAGTTTAAATTGATTCAATCGGGTCGTCATGTTTCGCTTGAGAGATTGCGAAACGAATGTTTTTTCGCTTTAGTCCCATTTTTTTTGGTGTGTTTGTGGAGTAAAGTATTAATTAGAAAGGTAAGGAATCTCCATGTAAGGTTTGCGTGGGTGGAGCTTTGATAAGTTCGTTTGATACAGTTAGCGGAAAAATAAACAATTACTCATGAAAAATAATAGGTATTATACTAGATCCATTAAATGATATTTAATATTATTTTAATTTTTAAAGACAGATAAATATTTTTTATCTACTAAATGGCCTGAAGCTATTTGCGGATAAATTTGTATGACGTCCATACTGGGTGCTAAGTGATGTTATGCCCTTAGTACTTCAAGATACTGTATAACAACCTTTAAAAAGTTTAGCCCATTTGTCACTATTTTTTAGAGTAAAAAGATAAATAAAAATATGTCCAAATAAAAACATTACACTCGCTACAAATACTTTTGACATTACAAGTGAAGTTTTACAATGCGATCAATACAAATTACAACTAATTGTGTATCGGAATTGTATCTAATACCAACAAAAGGGAAAAAATTATCTAAATTAATTCTGTGATGACAAGAAATACGTACAAGTTTTGTGTAATGGAAATTTGGCCTTTATTGGAATATTATAAGGTTCTGCACTCTCTGAACTGAATAGATGATACAGTGACTCGACTGCTTAGCTCATAGCCATCTCGGAAGCACAGAATACGCCAGAAGGTAATCAAGCGTATGCACTTCATTTTTCATATCTATGCTCAGCGGTCGCGCTAAGGTTGTCAACTTTAGCTTACGCATAAAAAAGCTATCGTAGTAGTGACACTCGTATCTAGTTGTTTGATTTATTGTTCAGAATGAAACAGAAAGAAAATAAATATAAATTGATAATAATTAAAATATTTAGATTGCAATTATATTTTTTTTTATTTCTAACACAAAATATTTTGTGAAATCAAAAATTAAAATAATTTTGAATCGTCCAACTTTTTTACCTTGCACTCGTTCAGGAGATCTTTTGACTAATATGAAGAATGAGCAAGAAACTCACCAGCTCTATTGGGAGTAATGACATTCACAAAAACCATTACATTATGATGCATTGATGAAATGCACGATTATTGTATTCTAAAGTGTAATAAATCCGTATTAATCCTAAACCTATCAAATGACACAAAACCAACGTAACATAACTACAATCATAAAAAATATGTTTCAAACTTACGTGATTTGTTGACGTGAATTTGCGTAACAAAAATATTAATACACTAGCAAAACTCAATACGGGAGTTGCATGTAATGAGGAAGTATTTAAAAAAAAAAACAAAAGCACTAAAAGAAGCACCTCCACTAGATGGCGACTCTAGCAAAAGTTTATTTTTTCAGGAAACGAGTGGTGTTGAGGACAGCAAAGAAAACGGTGGGTTGGGGAAGAAATAGGAAATATATTTATAAATTTTACAATATCAAACGAAAGCTAAGTTTATAACGGAAGAAAAAGTTGTAAGTGACAAGAATAGAGTTAAGAGCGAAGCATAGATAATTTAATAGAGTATAATATAAATATTAACAAAAATAAGGTCTGTCTCGCACATCGCCCTCCTCGTATACAAAGTATACCTATTAACATTCTAAAGACAGACTACTTAGATTTAAACACAAAAGGTACAATCTTCGCATAAACAAAATAAACAAACCAAAAAACTATTTACAAATGTCTAACTTAATTAGCTTCCTAACTGGTCGCCTCAAAGTTCCGCCCACTGTACGTACATCAGCCACTCTTACAACGCCGTCACGACCTGGGTGAATTTGGGTAATTCTGCCTTTTGGCCATACTCCACGCGGCAAGTTGCCATCTCCAATCAAAACAATATCATCTACTTGGATATTTCTTGTGATATTCGAGGTAGCCATGTCCCTTCTGGGGTTTAAAAGTGGTAAGTACTCCTGCACCCATCGCTGCCAAAAATGATCTGCGAGTCTAACAGCTTTTCTCCAATTCGCGCGTCGTACTAGGTCGCTGTCGGTAAGATTGTCCGGCCCAGGACGAGGTGACGACTGACCAATCAAGAAATGGTTGGGTGTGAGAGCTGGTGAATCGCTGGACTATACGGAGACATGTGTAAGCGGGCGAGAATTTACTATACTTTCAGCTTCTATCAGCAAAGTATTCAAAACTTCTTCTCGAGGAGCTCTCTCTTTAAGCGTTGCTGATAGAGTTCTCTTCACACATCCAACCAGTCGTTCCCATACTCCCCCCATTGAGGGTGCTGATGGTGGTAGGAAATGCCATTCAATTTGGTTGTTTGCCGCAAAATCCGCTACTGTTTGTTGGTGACATTGCCACTCTCGTTTAATCTCACCGCTAGCGCCGACAAAAGCAGTCCCGTTGTCGGAGTATATCTGCGTTGGGCATCCACGTCTAGCTATGAAGCGACGTAGAGCCATCATCGCCGAATCCGCCGTTAAGCTACCGACTATCTCCAAGTGGACGGCTCTTGTAGAAAAACAAGTAAATTCCAACGCTTCTCTCTTCGCCGTCCTACAGCAACTTCTATGGGCCCGAAGTAGTCCAAACCCGAGACGAAAAACGGGCGCTGATGGTGCAGTACACGTTCAGCAGGCAAGTCGCCCAGCGGTGGAATAATTTGCGCAGCTTTTCTATTTTTGCATACTTGACATGACGCAGCGACAGCTCTGACAGTGGGTCGGAGACGAATGATCCAGTACCGCTGGCGAAGCTCATTTACTACCATCTCATGTCCAGCATGTCCAGCCCAGTTGTGGTAATGAGCTACTATCAGTAGAGTAATATAATCGCGACCATTCAAAATTACAGGCCGTTTCATGTCCTTAGTGATATCGCTTGCAGCACATACACGTCCATGTAGACGATAAAGGCCATCATTGTCGACTTTCGCTGATAATTGTTGCAGTTGACCCTCCGTGAGACTTTCTTGCTGACTATGGCGAAGCAAGTGAATCTCTGCGTTTTTCAAATCAGCGGCGAGAAGTGGGCGCAGCCCTCCTCGTTCTCCACTATGATGTGCACTGGTTTTTTGTCGTACAAGTCGTAAAAACTGATGGGCACGTGCAGTAGTACGTAGCAGGCGGAGCCATGAATTATAACGACTAGAATTTGGAACAATATTATAAGGCCGAATAACTAACATAAAGGTTTTAATCTCTAAAAGACTGTCTGAAATACTAATACATGGCTCTATAGGAACCTCAATTTGATAATAGCGTAAAAAACTAGGACCCTGCAGCCATCGATCTAACGATTCCACGCCATCTGTCACGATACGAGTGGCATCGTCAGCTACATTTGAATCTGTTTGAACATAAAATCATTCGTGAGCTTGCGTAAGCTCCACTATTTTGCCAATACGGTTTCGAACAAACGTTTTGGAATCGCTAGCAGCACTTCGAATCCAAGCGAGAACGGTTTGCGAATCGCACCAGAAAAATCGTTTAGTGTGTTTAAAACAATGCTGTTCGCAAATTGTCGTCGCTAATCTAGCCCCTAATAAAGCGGCTTGCAGTTCGAGCCTAGGCACTGAAGCAGGCTTCAGTGGCACAACTCGAGACTTGCTCATAATAAAAGCAACTCTGACGGAACCGTCTGCATATAAGAAACGCCAATATGAAACACAAGCATAAGCTTGATTACTTGCGTCTGTAAAGGTATGTAACTCTCGAGCAATAGGACCAACGGTGTCGGTATAGCAACGTGGGATCTTCAAAGACATTAAAGATGCTACGCTGCGGTACCAATCTCCCCACAGACTTCGTTCATTAGAAGGTAAAATATCGTCCCACTCCTTTACTAACTGCCAAGTTCTTTGAAAAAGTATCTTACCCGAAGTAATAATGGGACATAAGAATCCTAACGGGTCAAAAATCTTCATCAGATCTCGAAGCACTTGCCGTTTGGTTAACGTTTCGAGATCTGGCGAACTAAAGTTAATTTTGAAGGAAAAAGTATCATCATGAGGGTTCCAGTGTAAACCCAAAACACGCAAGCCTACCCCCTCTAAATTAATATTAACTTCTTTAATTTCGATATTAATTAAATTCGGCTGTAGTAGTTTGAGAGCTTCTGGTTAATTCGAGACACATGATCGCATCTCAAAACCACACTGACTATGCACATGAACTATATCGGCTGCAACCTGAGCTGCATGTTCTACATCGTCATAACTTCCTAAAAAATCATCCATATAGTGACTTTCAACAATAGCTCGCGACGCTTCAGGAAACTTTAATTGAAAGTCCTTTGCGTTTCGATTCTTGATGAAAATCGCTATAAATGGAGAACACGATGCACCAAAAATAAGCGATGACATTCTAAATTCCTTCACAGGTCCAACACCACCGACCCGCCAGAGATATCTTTGAAAGTTTCGATCTTCACTGCGGATCTTGACTTGCGGAAAAATTTTGCGAATGTCGCCTGTCAAAGCAACTTGACCTTCGCGAAATTTCATCAAAATCCCCAATATAGATTGTAAAAGATCTGGCCCAGGCAACAAGAGCGAGTTGAGACTAACACCACGAGTTCGAGCAGCAGCATCATGAACTATTCGAAGTTTTCCGGGCTTATTAACATTGGTAACTCCAAAATGTGGGAGATACCAACGTTTGGAATCATCGATCGGGAAGTCATGAGAGTCCGCACATTCTTCAGCGTAACCTTTCCCTTTATATGCCTCGATATTCTTTGTATATTGGTCAAAGTAATTACTATCACGTTTAAAGTGTTTTGAAAGAGAATTAAATCGACTTAATGCCAGATGATAGCTGTCAGGTACGTGGGGCTCATCCTCACGCCATGGTAAACCTACTTCGAACCTACCATTTGGCAGTCGGCGCGTTGTTTTTTCAACAATTTCTACAGCCCTTCGCTCTTGAGCAGTATATGGTTGCTCCTGTTTAATTCCAATTGAATCTAATCTATAATAGTCTCTAATGACAGAGTTCAACTCCTCATTCGTATCAGAAATATGACAATGATTTATACAAGAAATATTTTTACTAAATTTTGGTTGACAACCATATATCGCCCAGCCAAGAGCTGTAGGCACTGCTGCAGGTTGACAAGGCGTCGGCCCAAAATGGTTCTCTTTACTCACCAAAAGATGCCAATCACAAATACCTATAAGTACCTTAGGGTTAGCTTGTTCATAAGTCAATTCGCTTATGATGTCACCAAGATAACTAAATGATGACAAATCTGTTTTGCGTACCGACTGACTAGCTAATGAAAGCTTTGGTACAGTTCGCGCATCACTAACGTTAAACATTTCAAGGTTGTTTTTACCTCTAATATCGAAACTGACACGCTTAGAAGTGATTTTTCGCGACCCTGTTACAACCCCCATTAAAATATTTTCTTCGGGACCAACAAGTCCTAAAACGTTCGCCAACTCAGTGTCTATTAAAGTGGTTGTAGACCCATCATCTAATAAAGCATACGTCGGCACTTCCCCGCCCTGCCCTATAATTACAACAGGCACAATTTTCAAATACACTCTGCAAGATATATCTTTTTCGTTTAATGAAAAAGAATTAACAACATTAGAGGTACTATTCTCCATAGAGGTGGCAGGTTGGCAATCTACTTTGTCTATTGTACCACGATGATTAAAATTCTCATTGACGTTATGTGACACTGAAATATTGTTGACGGCTAATGACGATGAATTATTATGATTTTTACGTTGATGAACAGAGATAATATTTTCAGAATCTAAATGGTCTAAATGAAGTAAATGATGGTGTTTCAAACTACATTTATCGCATGATTTTGCTCGGCAGGTTCGCCAATTATGCTTGCCCTTACGGAAACACTTAGGACAAACTTTGTTTTGACGAACCCACGACCAACGTTCTTCTACAGGAAGTGATAAAAATTTCGGACATGATTTTATACTGTGGATGGACTGACAAAATAAACAAAGAGCCTGGGTTGTTGTATTTGCGTTAACACGATGAAACGATGTCTGCGGCTTCGACTTGTCTGTTAGTGAAGCAGCGCCGCTACACATTAAGGGGCTTGGGCTAAAGCGAGCTTGCTTGCTAGCTTCCTGCTCCAAAAAAGCTGCTAACAGTTCCAGCAACGGCCTCTGAATATCAAAGTTTTCATCCGCATAGTCCAACCATTTGTCCTGTAAAATAAAATACAGTTTAGATAATAGTGTATGAACCAGTTCTGGTGAATAAATATATTCCTGCCTGTTTAGTTGTTTTATTACACATACACATGTTTGTACTCTGGCAGAAAACGCGAAAATGTCGCATGGGTTCCTACTCATCTTTGGTAGGGCGCGTACCGCTGCAATTTCATTGAGAACTATATGTTCTGGGCGCGCAAAATAAAGTTCTAAGGCTTTTATTACTACTTCTGGGTTATCTGACGTAAACAATAAAGTCTTTACTGCCTCACGTGCTGCTCCACAGAGCGACTTACGCAGACGTGCCATATTTTCTTTGGCAGAAAACGTAGATTTTGTTTCATCAAAACTCTTTTTGAAAAGTAACCATTCAGAAATATCACCCGAAAAATTAATGAGATCTATGTTTATAGAACTAACACGATTAGCGTAACTATTTTGAGCAAGTAAAGTAATTGCGTTACTTAAACGATTTATCTCACTCACTGGTACGTCATGAGGTTTCACGTGGTCTTCTTATCCACGTGTGTAGATTCACGTTGCGCCTTCGCAGATGCCGATACACCCTCCCCTAATGGGCACGAGTAACAGGTGACCTTCGCCTCCGTGGCGTCATGCACATCTTCACACGACAAAATAAATTGTGATACGTTACCAATTACGCATGGCGGCCGTGGATGGTCGACCTTCGATGACAACTTTGGCATAGTTACGACTGGATCATTTGGTGATCCATGGTCTTCTACGAGCTGAGGTGATGACCTTCCGGCGCTACGAGCATCATCGACCCACTGCGCCGTCCGCTCTTTAGAAGTTGATGTCGTTCTGCTACATACTTCCTCTGCCTCAACAGCAGCCGTCTCAGCTTCGAATTCTGCACGTGCCGCTTCCTCCTGTGCCATCACAGCTTGCTGTGTGAGCTCGGCGAGCTTGCGCTTTAATTTGGCCTCGGCGGCTTTCTGCCGCGCAAACAAGTTCGCCCGTTGCGACGACGTCGCAGAAGAAACTACGGAACGCGGTTTTCCTATCTCTCCCCCCACAAAAGGTGAGGGTTCCACCATCCTCTTTGCTGATTGTGCTCTCGTAAGCATAGTGGAAAAAAAATTGGAATTTGGAAAAGTGCAGAATTCAAAATAAAAGACGTCGAAGGACCAGAATGTTGAGGACAGCAAAGAAAACGGCGGGTTGGGGAAGAAATAGGAAATATAGTTATAAATTTTACAATATCAAACGAAAGCTAAGTTTATAACGGAAGAAAAAGTTTTAAGTGACAAGAATAGAGTTAAGAGCGAAGCATAGATAATTTAATAGAGTATAATATAAATATTAACAAAAATAAGGTCTGTCTCGCACAAGTGGACCAAAGAGAATTTCTGTAACTTTTAACTAACATATTCAAAAACTGAAATTTGAAAAGTTTGAAACTTAGATATTAATACAAATACGAAAAAGTACAAATAGAATATGAGTTGCTTATTGAGTTTTGAAAACTAATTTACTTTTAAACATGAAAGAAAACCGGAAGGGTTGTCATGGAGAAACAATAACGTACCGTAGTGACATCTAGTTTGATTTCGGGAAATAATGTTTTTTTCCAAATACTTCCTCGTTGTAAATCAATGCGGATAAATATATTTCTATCCATATAATTTCTTTAAAGCTACTTATAGTGTAAACAAGTAGCTATCTAGTTACCTCTCTAAAACAACTCTAAAACAACAACCTCTCTAAAAACAATATTTCACCATTTAATGTTGGAATTAAATAACCGACCACCAAATAGTTGTAATAACTCTTTTTTTGTCGTTTCATTTCGTTAAAATGTTCACAGACGCAGCAGTGGTTCGAAACGGTCGTAGATATCGTATCCGTGAGTGTTGTCTATGTGTGCGCTGCTCGAGCGCACTTTATATGTAGATTTTCTTCTGTTATATATTATATTCTGTGTCCGAAATGATAGATTAAAAAACGTTTTATTGTTTTCAATGAATAGGTCTATTTTTTAGGCAGGCTCTTGATATGTAAGATCTATTCAGCTTCTATATTTTATTTTATTATATATACTATTAAGTAATTTACCATATAATAATAAGAAAAAAACATAATCGTTTCCTCTTTACAAATTATTGTTAAAACTCAGTAGGTTGGAAGTTTGGGCTTTAAGTCTAGTAGGTACTAGTTTAGCGGGGATCCCAGGTTTTGTCGTGAGTGGCGACGAAGGCTTACGGAAGCATTCTCCAATTAAATAGTGCAGCTGCGTTTCGTTTCACATTCATCACTCTATTGTATCAGACCATTCAGTTTGCATTCAGTAATTTAGTTTTATGGTTTTACTGTCAGTAGACTGTTTAAAGATGTTTATAAGTCTTTAAGGGTAATTTTTGAGTTGGTGTACTCGTAAGAGTAACAAAAATATATCAAAAAAATTGAGAGATTTGTTTCTGTGTATCACTTATTTTTTAATATTATCGGGTAAAAAAAGGGTGAGCATCGTAAGGTTAGAATTGATCAAAAAATTTCAAAGTCTTTTATCCATTGCATTCCAACAAAAAAAAAATGGAAACAAGTTTTTCATTCATATATGAAAATAAAGCTTATGATTTCTCTAGTTTTATTTTTATTTATTTTTAATCGGTATGTAGATGAGATCAGTATTTTATAAACCAATGAGTTCAAATGTTCAACGACTATAAAAAGGTGTACTATCGTAATCCACCGATTTGAACTTATACACAATATTGAATTTTAAAAGCTTATTGGAACATTCATGGAATGTCAATTTATATACTTATCATTTTCGAAATCATACAAAATTAATTTGAATAACAGTCATAACAATGTCTTATTAAACCTTATTTAACCATTCGTCTCCGGTTAACTAGACTAGCTAATTATTTATGTTCAACTCTCGGCTATTTCCCGACGGCACAAAAGCTACAGTTAGAATTATATATGAGCGGAGCTTAAAGTTTAGAAGCCTGCTATGCAAGTCTAAAAGCTTAGGTTACTAGCATTACGAATCTCATAGAGTGGCCATGGTCATCCATAAATTAAGTTACAATTAAGGGGGAAGAGACGAAGTTTGACATTGTGTGACAACAGGTGAGAAACTTTATGAGGGCACCTTTCCAAATTTTTAATAAAAGAGTAAGATTACATAAAGTGAAATACTAAAACAATTTTTTTTAATTAAATTTATATGGAAATACTAATCTCATAAGTGTGTCAGAAGAGTGAAATAATTTAATACTTTTTAACTGTAAAATTGTATGATTTATGTAATGTCTTCCATCTCTAGATTACTATATAAAGAGATGGAAGTCTTTAAATGTGTCCTGTTTGAGCTTTCAGGTTTTAGGTTCGAAGTAACTTTTAGATGTAATTTTCGTAATGAAGTATAGCGAAAATGAGAGCTCTGTGCATAAACTTTTTATTTCTATTTTGTATACTTTTTAGGTTCTAATTTGTCCTATATGTGGGCTATATTCAATTGAATGTACTTTTGTGTATATTTATATGTATATTATATGTGTAGTAAAATATGTTAGCATGAAATTTTGAACAATGAATGATAGCCACACATTTCATTTAATGAGTGAAATTTTTAATTATACATAAGTGTATAAAATACTCAAACGTCAATTGTAATTGTAACTAATAGTTTTGCTATAACTGTAATGCCATTCTTAGGTTTATATTTGGTACTGTCGGTAGAACATTAGCGCTGAGGCCGCGGGGTGACGTGTCTAAACAAGGCCGTTGCTGACATTACTTAAATAGCTGCCTCTAGATGGGTACAAACGGAATAGAAGGAAAGACAGGCTGACACGTGATCTCTCTGCGGGAAAGATATACCAAACTAATCTATATACTTGAATATTTAAAGATTTTAGTAAATACTTATACAATTCATGACGAAGTAATCTAGTGCAGTGCAGTCCGGTTACCTCAGTTCTTATTTATCATTTGGATTCCATTTGCGGGCTGTGATATTTGATAGAGATAAGCACCTAAATAAAATAAGACATTTATTCAGAATGCCTTCCGAAGTACGGTGTAGTTCGAGATAATTTTTTTTTGGTGCTCCATCCCATGACCGGCTTCTGCGAAAGTGGCTTAACAACAACGATCGCGGGCCGCGACTCTTATCCAATACGCCACCAAGCCATACTACTTTGTTAACGTCAATCAATTGATAAACAATGATGATTATGGTGAATAGTTCGGTGGCGTAGTGGATAAGCGCCGCGGCCATTGAACATTATTGCTAAGCAACTTTCGAAACGGGTTTTTCACGGGATAGGTAACGAATTAAATTAAATAGACGACGAAAGAAAAATTACCTCCCGTTATTCCGTGCTTCGGAAGTCACATTGGTTCCAGCTCCTATTGTAGTCGTTAATACCCTCCAATCCACATTGGGCCCGTGTGGAGGCCTATTCGTCTTTACAATGTGGACGTAAAAAGGCAGATGATGACTATGAATTTGACCAGTGTTACCAACTTAGTCGTTTATACATAGAAAGACTAATAAAATAATTTAAAGAAAATAAAAAAACCCGACTGCGTAATAAAAAAATTAAAAAAATACATGAATTCAAATTTTACCAATCAAATCTTCCCAAGGGGCCCCGACTGTGAGTCGTTCTGTTCGGTATTACTTAACAGAATTCTAAACTACTGGGCTTGTTTCTTTCTTTTTAGTTTTTATATAAGTTATTTTTTTCATGTATTAAAAAAAATCGTTTTTACGCAGTCTGGTTTTTTGTTTTCTTAAAATTATATATTTATTTTATACTTTTTAGTTACGATTCGTTGACTTCGTTATAAGATTGTAAATTTCACAATCAAGTTACCTTATTGAGGGAGTCAATATCGTCGGGATTATTAAGTAACTTGCGGTGGTCTAAACGACTGACGATTAGTCCCTCTAGAGACCTAACTCGGCTCAAAGCTACATATGCTTCATTTTTTTTACCAAAAATTAGCGAGAATGTTTTGTTAAACAATTTTAAATCATGATATATCCTAAACTATTATTTAAAATGAAAAATGATAAAAGGAACCTAAAGATGATTTTACAATACTTATATTTTTACAATACCATATTTACAACACTTATTTTTTCATTTTGACAATATTGATAACAATTCTGATTGTCGCTGTGATGAATTTTGATTACTGTCTTTCTTTAGTGACATTCGCAAGGTTAAGACGAATCGATTGACGTAAGAATCATTAAAATCGGCCTACGCATTTGGTCTCTAGAACGTCACATAGAAACAAATATACATACATTACGTACATACATAGACTGATAAACACATTATCCTCCTTTGCGTCGCGCAGTCGGCTAAAAAGAAATGTCAAAGTATTAATGTGAAACAAAATATCAGTATAATTTTCGCTAACATGCCGTACGTATCTATGGCTAGAGAGTTAAGTGGTCGCACCCTATGTCGAGGCTTGTTGTTTCGATAATTTCAATGTTTTACCTCCATCTTTGTTGTTTCAGATTACCATAGTTAAAGTATTTTAATTTACTTAGTTTAGGATTCGAGCATATATGATATTAATTAATGTTTACTAGCATTTTTTATGCCATTTTTTGAATGAAGCACATTGTTAATTCATTATTCATATAATAAAAATGTGTTTTATAGCGTCTGAATATTGAAACTGAGCAATAATAAAGCAATTGACTTTGTTTTTATTATATTTTTTGGCCCGTAATAATGCATAAATATAAGAACAGTTTGCGTTTCGAATGCAGCTGGCTAGTCTAATCCGTGGACTAAGTAAAATAAAGTGAAGTGTTTTTGCTAAGCCTAGTTTAAGTGCAGGCTTATCGTACATTCCGCATTATGTTTAATCTGAATGGAAAGAAAAACAAAATAAAACCTATGTTAAATATAGGAATATATATTTCAAAAGTATATTTTATAAAAAAAATCCAAACAGAAATTGCAAAGATTTCTACTATTATGAATTAAATTGTAAATAGAAATAAACATAGGTCTACCAAAGTAATCATTTTATTGAGGTATGTATATACGTGAATCAAAACACAGGGCTGACCCGATCATATAAGCAAACTTGGTAACAGCCTAAGTCGCTAGTATTTGGGGGGCCGAATTTCACGGTTAACATATTAAGTTTTCATCTAAACCAGTGACACAGTAGCATTGCATGTTATCACATTTTTGTTAGCTGTTTTGGTGTCCGTGGGTCAAAAGAAGGGTGATAGTTGAAAATCAGCGTCAGCCCTAACTGACTAATGCTGAACTAGGCCTTTTTAGTGCAGTCATGAGACACTCAACTTTTTATTTTCCTTTTTTACTGTTAATTATACGTAAATAATTATAAAATAAATAATTTGAATTTGAAAGCTAACCTTAAAAAAAAATACTATTGTTCTTTGAACATGAGTCTATGTCCCAATATTAAAAGTACAAAATTTTCAGACCTGCGGTACCTAAGAAGATTCTTTTGTCATTGACAAAGTTACACTGTTTAATCGGTGTACATAAATTTTTTTGTAATTTTTTATGGGCGCTGTTCCAGTATTTTGCCTAGGATGCCAAGTTCCAGTGTTTTGCGGTGTCATGTTACCTTGAGTTCGTATTGAGTATTAATTAATACCTACCTATATAATTGAGCTGATGATGGTCAATTAACAGGGGCTACTATGACATTTGTCTTTTTAAAATCATCTCGAGTTCAGTTTTCTCCAACTTTTTAAAACATTCAATTTAACAAAATTAAGTGAGCTTAAACGAGAAGAAGTTAAATTTTCTTTTTTTGTCATAAAAGTATATAAGTTATTGTTATTTATGTTAATAGGTTCGTTACCTTTCACTATTAGCTTCGTTCGTAATTTTACACGAATATGTAAACATGTTGAGCCGTTGGTCCCGGTTTCATTTGCAGTCGTTATTACCCTCCAATCCTTACCAAAACTTACAAGAACATAATCAGAATACATAAAACATCGAAAGATTGCATTTAGTGTTCAACGCTATAATTTAACATTACACAATAGCTTTCAAAAATACCATCAATTTGCTAAGACAATTCCGATTTACTTCAGATAAATGTTATTGCTCAATATCTTTAGATCGCAATTGCTTTCACAAGACAAATAGTTATAGCGTGAAGTTCGCGAATGTCTTTCAAATGTCAAATTCAAAGTGATTTGTGAAATATTTTTTTTTAGACAATTAGGCCATAGGTAGAATCTTTGTAGAGGTTTAAAAGTTTCACAATGCCACAAGTTACAGACTATTAAAAACCTCAGATGTTGCGGCTCCACTTAGATCACCGCATAAAATCCAGCTCTGATTGGATAGGCTGATAAATAGTGAAACACTTTATTTTTGTTTTCTATCAAATTTATAGAATATCTTCATAATAAAAAATGTGTATATTTTATAAATTTTTACCCTGTGTCTCTACCTGTCTGCCTGACCATCTGTCGCTAGACAAAATAAATATCTAAGGGGGCAAACAACATAAGTGATTTTTTGCGTTGTTTTTCATAGATAACGCATTTGGCCGATTTTACATATATGGGCACATAGACAATTATGATCGAATGCAACGTGCATTATATGGCTAAAGACTCTGTAATAAGGTTTTTAACTCTAAACCTTAATCCAGTATTTGCTACTTTTACTATTAGTTTCCTATTTCGATTGACTAGAACATGTTAATCAATTAATTTATTTAAATTCAATTGTCTTTTTCCTACACTTCCCGCGACACGAGTGCAGTCTGCGGTTTCGTTCAATGGAGGTTTTAAGTCAAAAGAGAATTAGAGGTTGAATTACATTGATTCAAATTGCATACTGTGATTTTCTTTTTTCTTATCTCTTGGTTTGTCTCAATTACGATGCTTGATAAAAAATTTAAACGAAATATAAAAGTGGGTTGAGAAAAACTATATTGCAGTGGTTAGCGAAGATATTATGCTTACTGATGGTCATCTGAAATAATCAGCTTCCACTAATTCGCATAGATACACACTCTACCGGCCGGTTTCTGAATTGAGAAAAGCACAAAATCTAACTGATTTTCTCAATAACTTATACTCCATTCATTATAACATTAGAAAAAAGAGGATCTCAGAAGCAGCAGTGCAGAACATTTTATTTACAAGATAAATTTAAAAAATATTTATAATAGTTTTGTTGAAATTTTGAACTTTAGGTAGTCTGAAAGAGTTGGGCAATTTAACATATTCTCGGGGTTGAGATGCGACTAGCATTTTCTAAATTCATCTTTTACTGAGAGTCAACATGGAAATAAAACTATTTATCTGTTGTTTTGATTGATTCTAATTGTAAGTGTATGTAATTAGAATATAATTTAGTTATATCTAGGCCCAGAAAATAAAGGTAAACAAAATGAAATTTTTATTATTACCTACTGTTATAACATTTATTCAGATATTATTAGACTATTGATTAAGACATTAGAAATTTACTTCGTGAAATGTCAAAGGTATTTGTTGTAGGCCACTCGGATCTGCACCGGAATCGCAATTTAGCAAAACTTTACAACTAAAACAAAACTATAAGAATACAAAAATAAAACAGTAATTACTCAATCACTGAAAATGGCAAAACAACAAGAAAGGCAGTAGCATTCACAATGAATGACAATCCCGGGTTATGTATTTTGACTATTATGAATAAATCATAATCTAACAAAATTAAAAAGCTGTACTGCCGAAACGTTTGAAGGGATTAGGCAACGTTTTAAATTTGGTAGAGTTATAGTGACATGAGAATCGTGCCGAAACTATCTAACCCTGCTTCTTTAGGTTCTTTAAGATGAACACTTTTTATTGTAATACTTATTAAATGTTTTAAGTCAGTCAAATACTCATAAATTTGTTTAATATATAGCGTAAAAGACAACGGTTAAGCATAGAGGCTGGTATTTAACTGCATATGTAGCAAATAAGCCGTGAGTCTTAAGAGTAACATGATTGTTGATATTTTGTCACAAAGTATACCATAAAAAGAACCTTATTTTCATTCTGTCTAATGCTATAATGAATGGAGTATAAGTTTTTTACTTTTTACAAGGCAAAAAGACCTAGTTTAACGTAAACTATAATCATTAACAAGAACCTGTTTAAGTACAGTTTAAAACGTGCTTAACTGGTGTATGTGTTATAACCCTGTTCTTAAATGTCCTGTCTTTTAAATCATTTATATTATGATGATTGAAAATATTTACAACAAGTTACAATTAAATAGTCTATATAAGCTAATTTAAAATTAATATCATGAGATTGCTCATGAGATTTGTATGTGGCAACACTTTTCTAATTATCATATTGGCTGAAAAGCTTGTGTCTACAAAGCCCGTCACTGCTGAGATCCCCTGTTTATGATTCCTTTTGTCCAAGCTTGCTCACCACCGTAAAATTCATATCAATTATCCATTTCCCTATACAGTTCACTTAAAACTAGTACATAATCTTTTTCATAAAATTCTCTCTTGCTATACCGCGAAGATAGAATAATAATATATTTGTATTTATTGTAAAAATTAAGATCGGAATCTATATATAAATTAATTCTGCAAAGTATCTAAAGCCCGTTTAGTGAAATGTAACTTATTTGTAATTTTTTAATATAAATAAACTTGTTAAGCGCTTATGTTTTACATTTTCAGTATGAAGTGATTAAAATGAAAAAGTAACATTGACATAAAAGTTATGTATAAAATATAATTTCTTATAAAAATGAGTCATACATCATAATCTTATCGAACTAAGTCAACTGTGAAAAGAAGGTGTCCCATATTTGTCTATTTATAAATGAGTATGTGAAAATATATTAATTTTCATAGTATTGAATTTTAACCGAAGTATTGATGTTATGTGAGTAAAGAAGGTTTATTAAGATTCATTTATTTATTAAGGTATTTGTTTTTCTGTTATACAAACATAATTTGACTCTACAGAGAATCATTCTCAGATCGAGACGTCGCTCGTCCTGTATGTCATCGTCCCCATTTTTAATATTATCGTATTAAATAATGACGTGACCTAAATTTCAACTTATATTCAAAATCGAAATCGCAACCAGTCCTAATTATATGTATATATTTTTTTTCCTGCTTATTAATTTTGTCCATTGGAATAATATTCAGTTTATATGAGTGAAATCTGCGAACTGAATTTACTGTTCACAACTTTACTGTGATATTTTGCTCATTACGTATTCTTTCATAAGATATTTCAGTTATGCGTTGATGGAGATACTGTATTATTCTATGACGGCTACATATTAACTAGACTTTTGTATTAGTTATATAATATTCATATGAGTTTGTATTCATATGAGCGTATGAAATTTGGATACTTATATACATACCTATCTATTATATCTATTGTGATTTGAAAGAGAAAGAAAAATAAAGAGTGATAATAAATATATGTCGACCTCTTTTGCCATCTCTAATTTCTCAATTGGAATTCCGGTTTAGTCATAAAGTTTTTTTTCTGTATTCCGTTACACGTAACATAATTAATAATATAATGAAATTTGTGGTAAAAAAATAATAGCAAATTTTCGAAAATTAGTTAATAAAAGACATATGAGCAGCTAAAAATAAACGATGATTTATATATGAATATTCGAAATTCAATTCACTTTTCTTATATCAGTAAGAAAATTGGAACGAATATCATAGACAATTTGATAGAACATCACAAATATACACTTAGGGGTATCTAGTTGTAATTCGAGAACTACTTTAAACACTTCCATATTAATAGATAACCTAAAAGAATTGCTGTACATTCTTTCAGGTTATATTTCGATTTAAACATAATTTAAAAATGTTTTAATTATTTCATAGATAAATATTGTATAAATATTTGGATGTAGACAGGATATAATTTGAGGCGAGTGCTCTAACCACTGAGCTACTCAGGACCGTTGGGACAGACGAAATTGTCAAGTACTTGTTACTTTTTCACCACAACAGAGCGTATTTTCATTAATTTTCAGACAATGTCGTGGGTTCGAGTCCCATCACAGAGTGCTAGGGACAAAGTGGACTTTTTTAAGCATTTTTCATTGCGTATAATTTTCAGTACCTATATCATTTTGAATGCAAAATTGATCAAATATAATAATGTTATGATTAGTTAAGTTTGAAATCAATCGCGGACATATTATGATTAACAAGAACCGTTTCATAAGGAGATCATTTGAAATAAACTTGAATGATTACAAAAAAGTATAACTAATTAAATAACATACTGTATAATATTTATAATGTAAAATATTAAAGTATAATATACACTTGTCTACCGTGCTTTAACACTGTTTTGTGCTGTTTGTTTAAGCCGTGCCTACTTTCGCCTTTTTTATGCCTATAGTACCTACATATAATATCTCTGACTTGACAGTATCCCAAAGTGACAGATGACTCCAGAACGGCGGCTTATGTGAAAAAAGGGTGCCTTCAGCTATCTGCGTCCCAACGCCGGCGCCATACAAATTGTCGCCGTAATCGGTGTGTGTGCTCGTGTCATTTTAATGAGGAATTGTGTGCGATGTCACGCAACCATCAGTGGTTTAACTGACAAGAGCTCGCGACATGACTTTAATTAGTAAATCAATATTTATAGTCCCTGTTGAATATTATAGCAACGCTGAAAACATGGAAAAATAAAAATATTTGCTTTTGGTTTGTGATTAAATATGAAATTTAATTGATTTCAAGTCATATCAAAATCATTTATTCAGTCTAGGCTGTTATAAGCACTTGTGAATGTCGAAACTATACCATCGGTTCGTAAATTTACGGAGGGATATCTTGTATCGAGAAGAACCGGTGAGAAATTCGACAACGGCTAGTTTTATCCTTGTTTTATTTGCACAAATGTCCATTAAAATTGTCATTAGTTTTAATCGACATTTCCCATACAAATTTGACATTCATTAGAGCTTAAAGACGCCATTAAACGTTAATGGCTGTAAAAAATATCTTCATTAAATTATTTCATTCACGAAGTAGCCTAAATCGTTACTAATTGAGTGATAGTTAGATTATTTTTTGTAAATATGACCCATCTTTTGCTATTATCTGTCCAACATAATTACAGCGGTACAGCAAAGCTACTCTGTTATAATTTTTTTGGGTAAAATTTTGAACTAGTAGCTTTACTCAGAAATTGCTACCCATTGTAAGACTATATTTTTATGACTTATTTACGAATGTATATGTTTTGGGCCTTTTCCTTAAATTTGTACTATAAATGATATTCTCACTAAATTTCATAGTTATAGGTCAACAGGAAGTACTCTTGTACTTGTAGCGTGTCGAAATATGCGTTTTTCACGTATATTTAGAAGTTTAAATTTTCGGTGTACGGAACTTTATAAGGAGTCTAAAATAAAAATGTTTATCATTTTGATTATTCGTAACTGATGTTGACGGCTTCCGTAACAGAGACGTTCTTTTATATATTGTTTCGGTTCTGGTTGAAGTATACTTCGTTGTTTCAGATACTACGAGGGCTGTAGTTAAGCTTATCTTGGAATACCAGAATTCTCTATGATAAGGGCTAGTATTTTTTTATTGTTTTGGCTGTTGGTTTTTCGCTTGTAACTTGGAGTATACTATCTTTTTAGTGATGTATACCAACTTTATGGTCGCGCTTACGGTGGGGATTTTTCATTACATTTGAAGCATACTAATATCGTGAGCACAACTTCTTTTATTTGACGAAACATAACATGGGACTGTACTGAACTTCGTTTGATTAAGTTAATTTGGTTTTAAACCATATCAACCTTTTTTGTATAATAATATCTATCGCTGGTTTGTTTGTTGACAAAATAATTCCACTGAATAATACGTACTACTTAGGTATATTTATTACGATATAATGGATATGCTAAAATCATGCAAGACAAGCATTTTTCAAATGAAGAATGAGAATACTAAAAGGCTTATATCGTGCGTTTTCAGCTTTATAATACCAAAAACTTAATCACTTTCTATTTAAAAATTAGTTTTTAACTATAACAACTTCTATCAGTCTCTATAGTACCTAAAGAGATTTATTACCGCCACTTTAAAATAAAATTTCTATGCAAACAAAATGGCCGGCGTTTTGTTTAATAGAAATGTCCGGAGCGCACATGGCCGAGTTTCGCAGGCTTAACCCATTCTTATTTTACATTTTACAGTCTTCCCAGGATTTATTTCACTGGGCACTTTTCGGACTCGAGGGCCCCATAAATAACCGCGGAGGTCTGGACCCCGACTTTACCAAACCCCACTTAAAACCCCCCACAGCGGAGCTGCCAACATAAGCTTTCTTATTTAAATAGAAAACAATATAAATCATTTTTTGATATGTAATTCTATCAATTGAGAACAGGTGGAATGATTTAGTTTTTTTTTTCCAAAAATCTTATATTTGATTCCGTAATATACGAGGATCCCGTACAGTCCGCGGTTTAGCTCAAAAACTATTGGTACTAGAAAGTTGTGAATTGATATAAAAATATATGATAATTAAAAAAAAATGTTGTGTACCTCCCCTACATATAAATTAGGGTTGATATTTTTTTTCGTTTTCCCCATAGTGTGAGGCATCGTTGGAAAGGTTTTTCAAAAACGTTGGGGCTGCGTTTTTTTTTCGATTTAGTAAACCGTTAGTGACTTATTAAGCTTTAATGAGCTATTTTTTTTTAAAATTAGGTGCTCCCCCTACCAATTAAACGGGCGTAGGTAAACATTCACTTGTTACGAGAGTCACACTTAACTTGGCTTTATAAGTTTCCGAGTAAAAGTCGAGTAATTGTATTTAACTCGAAAATTTTGAGCAAGTCCATAGAAAATAACAAACGTGATATTTTTTTACTTCTTTTAATGGATAAGGAACCCTTTACACGCGAGTCCAAATTGACCGGTTCTTTTAATAAGTCGATTAAGATTTTTAAGGCTAAGTAATCTTTATTAAAAGACGTTCTGGATGAGTGGCAGGGAAAAAAATTGGAAAATTCAAAAGTCCAAAAGTCCGGAAGCTTATTTGAAAAATTATTTTTAATTTTAACCCTTGTCGGGATAATTTAGAGAAACTTAAAGTTTTTGATTAGTTTCTTGTTTATTATTATTATTTTCAATTTGGGATTATTATATTTTGATTAATTTTGCATTCACAATGCCATACTGAAAATTATTCTTAATACAAAATGCTTAAAAAATCCACTTGGTCCCTGGTACCCTGAGATGATTTTTTAATTTGGGAGTTTAAAATTAATAATGTATCATATTATGCATATCTGCAGTTTCTATTGTCGCGTTCATAAATTAAATTTTCCTTCTCGGTATGAAAGAATTTTTACTATAACAAAATGTAATTCATAATATGTATTTTAATTTAATTCATCAGTTGGCAGAACCGGCGCGTCCCCCAACCCGCAAACGGCTAAGGTTCCCAACAGGGAAGATGAAAGAACACCCCTCATATATCTTTTTCAAAGTGCGGACGTTTTGAGAATTTTAATTTTGCGAGAGGGAAACGGGTTTACAAAATGGCGGACATTCTCATTATACCGTTTTTCGGCGATCGGCTTTAAGTGTTCGGTAAACAGTAGGTAATTACTGGGAAGTAAATGGGAGCTGGGATGACTTCCCAAGGGATGTAATTGATGACTGCCGTTGGATACTTTAAATTAGAAGTGGATTGACTATAGGTCCGGAAAAAAAAGATATATTAAATAATTTTACAAGTCGACATCGACAGCTCTGTATGAAATAAAATAGTTGACATGAGTTTATTGAATATCTATTTATTTTTCAATAAAATATAGTTGCATAGCTTCGCGAAGCAAAGGTATAGTTATTAGAAATAGCCTAGACCAAATAAAATGTTCTGAATTTAATTGTGCTAGTATAAAACATAGGTATGTGTGCCTGAGGACGATAAAAAAAGGAAATTAAAATTTTGAAATAGTCGGGAACCCTAGTTATTTAATACTATATCAGCAAAAAGGGTTTTAACAGCAGTCTAATTTCAAAACTAAATTTAATACCGAGCTTGGCACAGCTTCAGCTAATTAAAAACATTTAGCTGAACTTGCGTGAATGCGTAATGAAGTTGGCTAATTAAGTGGGGAATGTTACTTGATTAAAACGCATGTCAGTGGAAAAAAAAGGTTTGTTTGCTGCCCAAGTCCAACGATGAAGTGTGTAAATAGGCTTCGAACAAATAAATAAGGATGAGGCCTTTCTAAGTAAAGCGTAGTACATAATGCTAACTTGACATATGTAAAAACTGTTTACTAAACTTAAATTGAATTAGTGTGAACTCGAGATGGGTTGCTGGTGTTTTTTTTTAATAATTTAAGGAGTTATTTAATATAAATATATAAAAATTTCTGTGTCCTAATTATTGTATCTAAAATTATTTTAGGTTATAAGATTTATGTTATTTTTCGCCATTATGTTACTTTTAGGGGTTGTGTTCTACACCGGAAATATGGCATATCATTATTATTTATTTTTTTAAGTACATTCTACGATTTCAATAATTGAGATACGACGAATATTCCAGCTTAATAATTAAATGATTACACTGGAATATTTTAATTTTAATAATATACTGTAGAATGTATTATTTGTGAAATAATATCCAACTGAGACCAAGCGATTCACTTAAGGCAGATTTTCCAACTCGAAAATTATTAAATTCTGTCAATAATTATAATCATCATAATTAAACATTAGCGTTTGAAATCATGCAATAATTTAATGGTAAAATTAAAAATAAAGAGTTTATTGTTTCTGTTTCTTTTATTATTACTTTAATATTTTTTACTGGTGTCAGTATGAAATATATCTTTATATTGAATTGCTTATACTTTATAACATGAAAAAGTTTTTAATATCGAAACTCAATATAGTGTGCAACTGTCCTTATGAGTATTTTATGTTGACAAGACATGGAGCGAATTGAACAAATACACAATCCGAAGCTTTGAGTTCTTCCATATTGGTAGTTTTGGGAGGTTGAGCAACAAATCAATGAAATTGCTGGTATATATATTTTATATATCTGAGATTTTATGATATATGACATGACATATTATTATTACTAGCTTGTTAGTGAGGTGGGTGTGCGATTATGCAAGTTAAGTAATTTTTGCAAATAATAAACTTTTCCCCATACTAAAACTATAAATAACTACGTAACCAATTAGTTAGATCGAAGGAGCTAAATACTGAAATTGCGAAATTGAAAACTAAAAACCATTTCAAACAATATAGCTTCACTAAATAGTGAAGTCCACTATTAATTATGTCATCAATATAAAAATAACAAAAATCTATTCCAAGGTGATATTTATGAATTTTATTGGAACACAAGTGTCTGCAAACACTTTTTCAGTACAAAAAGAGCAGTTCCGTTAATTTTGCATAGGTTATCAACAGTAACCGAATTTCTCTAAATTCTCCCAAGTACTTGTAACAACAAAAACAATTTTCTGACCGTAAAAAGCGCCAAAAAAAATAAAAGGTTAAAAGTTCTCCTTATTTGAATTTTCATTAAAACTTTCTCCCGTCACGAACAAAGAACATTTATATTAAAAAACTCCGGCCACGGCCAGATAAATATCTGTAGTCTCGAGAGCGGACCCAAAAATTTAACTTCGCGCATAGATTATATAACCGAAACAGATGTGAAACATAATAATGACACTATTTGCCTCAATGACACTATTTGCACTATACATGAGCTATAGAGCTATGTTAAGAGTGACATTATTAGGTACTCTCTATCTGTCTGTTCAATACAAATTAATGGTTGTTTCCCTTTGCGCTCGCCAATGAGATAGATAGAGGCAATAATAAAAATAATGATACATGATTTTAAATAGTTTGTGAAGGTCCTTACGGAATCGAAAATTGGTAGGAAAGTTGGGTCTAATAAGAAACTGTTTTTGTTTATGTAATTTTGACAAAGTGTTAGCATTAAAACTAGTACCTCTAATTAAATAATCTAAAGAATAAGCGAGGTTAATATTAAATTAAACAAATTATTTAATTTATAACTCAATGAAAAGACTTGTATAAAGAAACATATGTCCACCTTTAGTCATAGAATAAATAGTAAGGATGGGAACATACTCCTATAGGAAATCATGTCTTTTAAATAGCTTCTATGTAAAACTGGATATTCAAGTATATTATCTTCATTACTGTTATGTTCTTCAAGGCCTATTATGGGTTCTGCGATATGTGTTCACGACTTGGGGCCCCCAACTCATTACTCGGTGGCCGCAAGACCCGCCCCGCCTTCCCGCCGAAACCGTGTCCACTTTAATAACTCCCACTTGAAATTAAATAGGCACGCCTGAAACAAAGTTGCTTGATTGTGGAAATTGTGTTATACATACTCAGATTTTCAGGATCAGTAAAATCATAAAATCTAAATTATGATAGTTTTATCTCAAATCATCCCACTCCATTTGGATATGAATAGTTATAACGTAACATAAAATGTATTTCAATTGGAATTATTAATTTCTTATAGTCTAAGTAATCGTAAAGAGATCGAGAGAGAGTATACATCACTCAATATCTAATGCGAAGATCAAGTATTGGAACACCTGGTGGCGACGGAGCAATGTAAAATACGAAAAATTACAACAGATTTTAAAGGTGCTTTTTAATAACTAAAAATAAACATGAAACTTACTCTTAATATAAAAATATAGACCAAACTGCTTATATTGTACAATCGGGAAACGTGAAGCTTTAGCTACTTTCGGGATCTGAGGAATGTATGTAGACGACATTGTCTAATATGTTACCGGCAATCTGTTTAATTGAGGTATTCTATGTAATACCCACGGAATTTATAGAATACTTGAGGCGTATAGAAAGTGTATGAAATATTATTATTGTCCATTAGATACTTTCCCTAGCTTTATAATTCCTAGAGATTGTTAGAGTATTTGCTGTTCTATCAGTGATTTATCTATCATAGCATTTACTTATCAGTGTATTCCGATGAATATAAGGAACAGAGAAAAAATTCATGATAACCGAGAATGGAAACTTTTGTATAATTGTCGCGGAGCGCTTCGGCGTTAAGAGTAACGTCAGCAAAACAGCATGAAATGAAAGCGGAAAGAAAGTTATGGTGGAAAATAAAGTTCATTCAAAAATAATCGAATAAAATTATTTACACAGAACAAAATGTCATAAATATAAATTATTTTACCTAAAATTTAAAGATGAAATATTAAATTAATTAAAATCACTTTTTCTTGTTGTAAAGAGTAAACTAACCTAACGAAAATGGTTAATGCAATAATATCTGTTTCGATTATAAAATATTGCAGCTTTATTTATTATCTGAAAGAGAAATAATTATACAATTTTCAGCTTTAATAATGGAAATATCACAGAATAGAACAATGAAATATGTTCAAATTTTACGATGTTATCTATATCATATAGGTGATAGCAACATGTAATTACACGATTTTGTAAACCATACTAACGTATATGTTAGGTATACATAAATTATAGCCACCAAGGATAGCAGTGTCTAACTTTCCACTTTACTCGTATTTTATACGGAATGGGTTATATATGGGGCGGGCAACTTTTGACTCAACTTGCTAATGCTTGCGCGTCGTATCTCCGGCACTTTTAGCGGATAGAAGTTTTAATAGTTCCACCAACTTCACGATTGGAGTGGTCGAGAAATTAGATTTCGCACAGAGCTGGGTTACGGCCCTTGTGCGTCATAACCCAACTAGCAAATTAGTCATATAAGGTAAAGTTTATTCAGCTTTTCGGTGTTATAAAAGTCGAGTAAGTGTGAATTATTCAGCACGTATCGTATAAAAGCATCTTATATAGCTTTTGAGTTATTCAGCATTTCGGTCACATAATGATGCTGAGTAAACGTTTAGTCAGCATCCTTATATGACTTAAGTGTCATATAATATTTTGCTGAATAAGTCGCTAGTATACGATGCTTATGTTACTATTTCGTCGAGTAAAAGCATATTATATAGCTTTCTTATGGCAAGGTTGACTCAGTCGAGTAAAAGCAACATTGTTGTTTTTATACTACTATTATGTAGTATACGTCCATTTATACGACTATTACAAGTCTAAAATGTCGTATAATTGTATCCATTATATAATTGTATACAGTTATCGAAAATGGACTGGAATAAATGGAAAAACTTGAAAAAAAGTGGTGGATACAAGAGGAAAGTGAAAAGAAAGTATCAATCGTCAATGGGTAAATCAAATATTATTATTGAGCAAGGAACCTCTTGTTTATGCAGTGAAGGGGGAAATAATATTTTAGTAAGTGGTTCCGCAGGTGAGACAAAAATCATGATTTGGAATTTGAAAATCCGTGTTTGGAAAATGAATTGAGAGATTTAGAAAATAGTGTTTCCGTACACGAAATAGATTCAGACGACAGTAGTGCTTCAGAAAACTTTGACAAAGACCATTCCATTGACAAAGACTGTGAGTTGCGTAATAATATTGCAGAATGGGCGTATGAAAGATATTAATTTCTTTTCAGAAATAAAGCAGTTCCTGTTTTGTAACTTGTTCTAGTTTTGTTGTGTACAATAAATAGTTAATTAAATAAATAAACAAACAAAAAGTCTTTTTTAGAAAACTTTTTAGGAAGTTCTAAGGAACCCTAAACTATAATCAGAGTGATATCATGGCGCTCATACTGTTAATTTGCTGTATAAGAAGCTATTATACCGCCTGTCAGCAGTAAAAATGGTGTACAAAAATAATATTGATATAAAAATATTTGTTATTATATTCATATTACTAAGAATTAAAGGGGGGCGTTAAATATTTATGATATTTCCTCAGAAAACTTACCTTCGCAATACTTTACAACCCTATGCGTGAGTTTACGAACCTACATTTGGTGCAACCTACAAATTAACATGTCTGCTAAATAAATTGTACTTACCGATGAATTATAATTTTTAAAACACAACACTTGGAAGCACTTGCTTATTTTATTTAGTATAAATGTTTTCAGCTGTTTTGTATTCCAGGTCGCTTCAATAAGTCATATAAGTTACAGTTATAGCGCAACATAAGCTTGTAACAGTCACTCCGGCGATAATTACGTGACGATTTACCTGAAAAAGTTACCTTTATACGATGTCTATGTGACTGAATTGCTGAATAAAATGGGCCCAAATCGCGTTGTATAAACGTTATCATTACGTTTATACGACTTCTATTAGGAGCCAAAATGCTGAATAATTTTCGTTGCCGCGACTACTATACGACATATTTTTGCTAGTTGGGAATGGCTCTCTTCGATGTACATACCAAAGACACATAACGTAACATTAAAATTTCATTTTTTTTTAACTTTCATTCTTATTGGCATGGATAGAAGTATTCAATAGCTTATGTTGTTGAATAATGTAGTACAACAGGGTATCACATCGAACCTGGGAAATAAAACTCAGTGAGGGTATTGAATAAAGAGAAAAACATGAAATTCAAGCTGTACGTTTTTTGTTAAAGTAGCTAATGAAGATATTATGATTGTGCGGCATACACGTTATATTTGCTTCAAAAAAGGGCAATAGATGTTGATAACCATTTACTACTTTCTTACTTATATGCTTAATTGCAAGAGGAGGAGCAGAGCGATCAAGGCATGGTCTGTACATGGTTACCTGGTTATCATGTCATTTGTCATGTTGTCATGTCTTGTCACCTTCTTAAAACATGCGATCACTAAGATGTATGTGGGTGTATATTGCCCTTGCTTAACTTCCACATTTTTTTATAATAATAACAATATTTTGAATAACATTTAGGAATCCATATTAATGTTAGTTTTCCACAAAATGTACTTAATAACTAGTGTTAGAAGTTAATTTTGTATCCGTAATACATCTTCGAGCACGATGAGCTATGATGACTCTATCATCAACGTATGTGGAATAGACTATGCATATCACCTTGTGGAATAGAGTTGGAGCTGGCCCGCACGCTGCAGAGAAACGCTAGAAAGAAACGCTAGCGTTTCTAGGGTCTAGGGTCGTGATGACCCAAAAATAATCTTTATCTTTATGATACCTGATGTACTGTAGAAGCGATGCCGTCCCAACCCAAATACGGTTACTTAAGTACAATCGACAGCACATCAGGTTATACAACATTGATAAATTTTTCCAATCGATTTCAATTCAAACAAACGTTGCAAGTAAGATTCACAATGGATTATGGAGAATTTATATTTTTGTGACTGTTGTTCAATTGGCTATTTGAATTTTCGAAATCGAAAACATCGACCATACCAGCATAATATGGCATAGTCATTTATATATTTGAAAGAAAAGAAGAGAATTCTTTATTCAGTGAAATTACAAGAAAATCAAAAACAAAAACGAAGGCTATATTACTATATGACACTGAAAAGGTATACAGTATGTGTCGGATATCTTAGACAGTCCGACGCTGATTTTCCGTGGCAACCTTAGGTTCTTGAGAGCACCACTACGCCACGTTCATAACAGTTTTTAAATACAATAAACTAAAAATTCAATAAAAGTATATAAAATATCATAACACGTAACTATTACAACCAATACACATATATGTTCTAATAAGTATTCCATTCTTAATATAAATATTCTAATAAGTCATATGCAGAGCTCCCACCCACGCACAAATTAGAAAGCAGTCTACATTAACAAGGTTTTAACCTGTGCAGATTGAAGCGGATTTTTTTTGATTCAATTTAAAACTCCCAATACTGTGGCAACTTCTAATCGGGGTAGGTGTGTTATTCCAACCTTTCGTGGCCGAATATCGCAAACTATTACGAAATGCAGCCGTTCTATATTTTGGACAAATCAGGCGTGAAGCAGGTCGAATTTTCCGTTGTAAGAATGAGAGTTTACCGAATAGATAAAAGGGATACTGTGTTTTAATAATTCCAAACAATAAACAAGCCCCATATTACCCCATTCCTGAATAAATTTATTTTATTCAGATATAGGGTAATATGGGAATACGTGGAATATTATAACAGAATCGTCACGTGCACTCTGGACGCGCTGTATGAATTTTTGTATAATCGAAGAGACGTTCACCTATTAACTACGACTGCTTAGTTTAATTTACAAAGACCCTAACACTACCGTCTAAATTTTGTAAAGAATATGATTAAAATGCATGCAAAGAAGAAGCAAGAAGACAATGAAAAATATATTTAATGTTATCTAATCTCATCTTAAGTGTAGATATTATCTAATATTATTAAGTCTATAATTTTCTTACGTTACAATATTTTATGGAATTTCACATTCTAAATGTTATTTTTTAAATTTCCAATGTATTTGTCGTTTACCAGCAACTCGTGTGTATTCGAGTTTCATGTTCTCAAATTAATATTGCAGTAGCAAGTTTTCAGGTGTAGTGTGCTATTTTGTTTGCAACATGTGGTTAAAATATATGTTAGTGAGATAATTTTATATTTCAAATTACTTAAATAACTTATAAAATTATATACATATTTTTTGATCTAAATTATTTTAAATAACATAGCGTTGCTACAATCTTATATTGTAATAATAATCTAATATTGTACTTTAGGCGAGTTAACATTTCATTGTTTTTTTAAATATATTCTTTTATAACAATATGTTTTTATGTTCAATACAGTTATCTAACGTTAAGAAAAATACTTAGTGAGAAATCAAACCATTTCGGGCGTCTTTAGAAATAAAACAAAATTACTACGCTATGACATAATTCACACATATATAATATGCACATACTCATTTATACACAATTAAACGTTTTATCGGCTAGGCATTTGGAACAATTCATGAATAGATATTTAAAATTTGCCGCATAGAGCGCCATCTAGCGATGTTCGTGTGTACTTTGTTGCCCGAAAAAGGGTCGGTTACTATGTATAATAATTTCCTTTGAGAACTCGTAACCGAAACCCTGTACCACGATACTTAGCGATAAAGAAATAGGATCTTTGTTTTTTTTTTTTATGTGTTAAACTTCGGTAACGGATTTTATATAACAGATTAAAATTGTATGTATCTTTATTACGAGTATTTTTCTTGTTTTATTTCATATCATTTTCCTACGAAAAAGAAATGCATCATATATCCAAAATGATTTGTAAGTTCGCTGGAATATGCAATAATAATCGAAAAACCTATAAAAAAATATATTGAAAATGTCAATACTTTTATTTTAAATTCCCGAATAAACGAAAGTAATAAAACTAATATAATAGAGTTTATGAATAAAAATATTTTTCTTATAGATTCCAGCTTACTTACTGATTAGGTTTAAGGTAATAAACAATTTTTAATAACACTATGTTATTTAGTTTTGGTTAAATATTTAAACATTAAATCTATATATACATTTATTACTCAAAGTTTAAGCAAGTAAAACAAATTAAAATTAATAACTTTGTCTAAGCTGGGAATAGTGAAAAGCTAGCCATCAACTAGTTTCTAAATTTGCGGCAAAAACCTTTCTGTACGTGTAATTACTGAAAAGAGCAAACCAATTAATAATTTTTAGAGATATTTTCCATTAAACTGTGCCATACCATGACCGTGCTATGAACATATCAAGCACGAACATAAAAGACACGATCTACAATGTGCTGTAATGGAACCTTTTTAATACCCGTTTGTGAAGCGTAAAACGTGACAGGAAAATTTATTTGTTCTTTATTGCCTAGTAATATGGCCAAATGCAGGACATGACACCATAGAGGCATTCTTTACTAGTCATAGTCATGCAGAACTTATGAGGCTATCGTCTTATCTATATATTAATACGTAAAGCAAAAACTTTGGACCTCTTTTTACGAAAATTGCGAGGATGAAGGAGTAGGAAATTTGGCACACTTATAGTTTATATGTAGGAGAAATGCAAACGGCTAATATTTTTCAATAATAATTATTATGAAGTACATTAAATCTATAAATAAAACATTACAAGCACGACATGAATAAAACATATATGAATTTGACACACACAAACAAGTATTTGCTACACGCATACATGTACTCTGTGGTCAAATTGTTTCTTTTGGCATAGAGTTTGTTTGTTTCTTTTGAATATTGGCTTCGCATGGTTTGTGTATTTAGCCAGTGTCAAGTTTTATATGTTAACCATAGACATCTATTTATATGTTTGTGATGTTTACTGTGGTCTTACTGAATGTCAAAAGATTTTCGATTTCAGTAATAACTTCTAATTGAAATTTATTATGTTAGAATTTCGACCACTGGGCGACCACTAGTATGAAATAAGAAGAAAATGACTAGACAGTTAAATCATTGACCAACACCGGACTTGAACCAGAGATCCAGAGATCTTGTAAAACAAATCACACTGACTGAAGTTGGTCAGGGTTGCGTTATTAAATTATTTATTATTAACCTTCCAGTACTATCATCAGACTTTGGATATTAATCTTGGACCAAAATGCTTGCCAAGACAAATCAAAAGTGCCCAATCTCAATAGAGTTGCTTCATTTTACTGTAGAAATTTCATGGTTACCTTCCAGTTCTATTCTATTGTCATATCTATTTCTTATTAGTCAATCGTTGTCATCCTTATTGTATATTTTAATCGAAAACCGGGAAATGTTTCAAATTCAATTTGTAATTTAATATAGATAACGTGAAACGAAATAAAAGCTTGTTATAACTATTAATTTCAATCAGTCAAACATGATTTATAAAAAAAATATAATAGTCGCTTTTCGCACCTCCTAACGTGGTACAGGGTGGACGGCGGGCTTTATCTTCACGCGTGCATGAGCGTCCTCCGGTAATGTAATGAAAAATTACGTCTATCTGATATCACTGTCTACACTCTACTTTGTTCATACCTGAAACTCGCTTCACGAATCATATTTAAAATCACTACCCAAATGAAGTATTCGTACGTTATAGGTACTTAGTGATTTTTCTTTGGTACTTAGCCTTTTATTGTTCTTAGCGATGGTTTTATTTTTAAACAAGTTTTGTTTTTATTGTGATGATAAAACACATACGAATTACTTATTTTGAATATTGTAAAGAAGTCATTGTATGTATTGTGTTAATTATTATTTCACACTGAAATAACATAACCATATCTGTACATAGAGTAAAACGAAGTCTCTTCCCACTGTCTGTACGCTGAGATTTTTTAAAATACATTTTGATCAATATATAGAGTGATTCAAAAGGAAGTTACGATGTAGGACCGAGGGGCGTAGCCGCTGACGGAAACTTAGTTTATTAATAAAAACAATAAAACATTTACGTAAGTTCGTATAGCTTTTAGTTTGGCTATGGATTTGAGTGATGAAGATAGATACGATCGATGTATACAAAGGTAATAATTTGAATTGTTCAAATTCACAATGTTATTATAATTGGAAGCTTTTAACCAAAGATAAACACATTTTACTTAGTAATAGTGATTAATAATAATTTTCTTTTTCAATGGCCTTAATTTTATAAAATCACTATTAACTGTAAAATTTATTTTCTACTATGAAATTAGCTGTTAGTCAATAATTTAAATGATTGAACTATAAAATTTACATGATTGGCATATTTAAAAATAAGTTTGTTTTTAAACAAATCCATGCGAATAGATGAACTATATGTGAGGCTAATTCGAGGTTTAAAATTATATATATCTATACATTTTTAAACGTGTTTTTATCACTTATTGTAGAAAAAAAATGGAAAAACAAAAAACATCAATCTAAAATTGTATATATATTACTAGGACGTCTTTTCTTAGTTAAGGTCGCTGGAGAAATGCGAGTTTTTCCCTAAAGCGCGTTGACTACCCCAATCCCCACCCCCTTACTCTCTATATTAGCCCACCCCATAGGTGGACTTTTTAATGCCCACCGCCTTTACTCTCAATCCACTGTCGTCATTCGATTTTTAAAAGACAAATTTTACAGTAAAATCTACGAGCAACTAAAAACCTTACACAAATAGTTTACAGTTCAAAATTGTGTAGTGCCATAGTTGAAGTTAGTTCTGTATCTAATTGAATATCGGATCAACAGAACTACACGTTCTTCGGAGGAATTAGTTCGTACCATTGTATTTTCTTTTGAGATTTGCAACTATAGCTCGTTCACCGAAGGTCTAGTTTAGAATGGTTGCTATTTGTACAGATATGTCGCATCCTCTAGTGCCGGCCAGAGGTGCAATAATTTAAGCAAAGGGTGGAAAGCGACGGAGAGTTCTTTTTGGAGTTTGTGCGAGTGAGACATGCGTAGAGGTCGGCTGGGTGCGGGTTAAACGCGCTACAGGGATGGACTAAGTACTAAAAATAAAAATTGTTTACTCAGATTAGATAATTTACAAGTTAGAGTGAATGACAAAAAACATTGGTTTGTAAATTAAAAGTAACATTATTATACTTTAAGCAAATGTACCTAGCACCTACTTGGTATTACAGGATTTTGAAAATATAGAGAATTTTGGAAAATTTCAGATAAAAGAGAATTTTAGATAAATGATAATAATTAGGTATTTTGAAACATCCTCATGTAAAAGAATCAAATTGATGCGTCAAAAGATGCCGTTAAATACTTTTTATCCAGGTAAGATAACAATACGTTCACTAGCAGCGAAAGTTAAAATTGCTTGAGGAATTCGTTAGTTTCGCTAGGGCTTCGGTAGCTCAATGATTAAATATCTAAAATACTTGCTATATTGAAAATCAGCAACAGTAAAATGTTAAATCGGGAACAGTTAGGCCATTCATGACAAGTTGAAACTAGCACTAGTTACTACACTATAAAAATAACAGTAACTATGCTTAATTTTATAATTAGTCTAGTTTTCCATAATTTGAAATGGGAATAATATGCATAAAATTACTTTTTTAGCGGTTGGATTTTTGAATTTTTGAAAATATATTATATTATATTCAGACATCTAGAATCCTTATGAAATCCAGTTCTAAAAATAATTAAAAGCTTAGCTACTTACAAACACATTTTACTCTCCTTACTATTCGACGTATGTTGTATACCTTATTTTTTAACCATTTCGGACAGTGCATTATCCCTACTTTTGTCAAGTTTTCAATGCGAAATATTTTGCAAATCTATTAACTTGTTATATTTAACAAGTGTTAACAGTTATATTTAACAAGTTAATTTTATTACATTAATCTAAAAATCTAATATCTCGTAAATGAAATATTTGATTATTGTCATTTCATATAATTTGTTTGATGTCATTCTTTTGGTGATCAATCCATAGTTTTGACTACAAACTATTAATATTGATTAGATAATTTCAAAATATATTTATCTGATGATCAGTTTAACAATTACGAGTATATTACTAGATTTTTAGTTATACTAATTCACTAACTTGCCCTTAATTCAACCCTGTTAGCCATCAACACCCCAAATAGGCCGACGCGATGCGAACGCTAAAAACTTACCCCTTTGCCCCCCACCCCAATTTTTAAGCCTACCCAAACCCCCTAACCCCCGGGTTAGCAGAGGTACATTTATGCACAATAAATTTGACCGTCACCGTAATTGCAAAACGGCATTAGAACACCGCATAAGTTTAGTTTAAAATGAACTTTGCATACTTGACACTAAAGAAAAAAATTGTACATAGTCAAAATGGGAATACAGTCCGTGTAAAAGTGGCGGGTTTGAGTTTTGAAACGAGAACTTTTGCCGCTCAAAAAATCGCTTTATACATTGTGAATAACGTTTATTTTCGGATGTTTCTCATTGATTATAAAATAAGGTGGCTGTTTTGCGGGCGGGCTGAAACAAGCTAGGTAAATAGTAGATATTGTGTATTTCTCATTTGTCTTAGTGATAGTACGATGGTTATAAAATGTATTGTGTATTGTGTGTATTATATGATGACATGAGCGGGTGTGGCGTATTCTGCACTTGTAGCAAAGACGTGAAATGGTATTTAATAAACGTAACTTGTTTCAAACTTTAGTTTTTCATTCTGTTTTTTAAAAAAAAATTCGTTATTGTATTCTAAGTATATTTTCAGAAAAAGTAAGTTGTTTTTAGTTAGCCATTTATTAAGCTTATATACAGTTTTTTTAGATACTGAAACTTGTGTGAAATTTATTATTAGAAAGAACGTCATTTGAAGTTTAAACGAAATTAATATTATAATTTTAGCTTAGCATTGACTTATAAAAATAACTATAGGTACTTATTTTTAATTGTTATTATTAAATTGCAAGGTGATCTGACTAACCAAACTCTTATCATGGATCTCATAAGAGTATTGTTTAGATAATATATTTTATGATATTATTGGTAAGAAATAAAGCTTTTAATATGATATTGATGTTGTGCGAAATGTTTTTTAATATGTTAAGAAAAATGAATTAAACATTTCTAACAAGAAAAACTCCTCAAAATAAAATTGACTGTTTACCTAAAGTTTTCACACATTTATATGACATCAAATCTATATTATATATATATGTCTAGTATAAATTTATGTCTCTTCCCGTTGTCTGTATGCCGAGATATTTTAAACTACATCATTACCAGCCTATTAATGCCCTCAATATTGTATTTTACACGATATAACGAATATTTATTTATTATATCGTGTAAAATACCTGAAAAAAAGTTTTATCCTCTTAGCTTATGCCCTTAGGGGTGGAATTTATCAAAATCCTTTCTTAGGGGATGCCTACGTCATAGTAGCCTTATATATACAAAATCTCAGCCCGATCGGTGTAAAATTGACAAAGTTTCATACAAAATTTCATCCCCTATTTTATCCCCTTGGGGATAGAATTGATCAAAATCCTTTCTTGGCGGATGCCTACGTCATAACATCTACCTGTATGCCAAATTTCCGATCCGCCCAGTGGTTTGGGCTGTGCGTTGATAGATCACTATATCAGTCAGTCAACTTTGAGTTATAAATATTTAGATTATTTTCCCGTGGGAATGCGTCATTTTCCCGCGGTAAAAAGTAGCCTATGTCCTTTCTTGGGTATTAAAATATTCCATGCAAATTGGTTCAGTGGTTTAGGCGTGATTAAGTAACAGACAGACTGAGTTACTTTCGCATTTATAATATTAGTATGGACAAAAAATATTTGAGTAAATATTTGCAATAAATATTTGAGTATTGAGTATAATACAGAACCACGCGGGTGAAGCCGCTGGCTAAGTTCTAAATAAGCTTATGACGTCGGCAATGTCATACCTATTATTTTTTAAGTTTGTATATAGGTATTTAGTAAATATGGTACCGACATCCTTTGACTTGGACAATATTTTTATAAGTTCTTTTGATTTGGTGTTTTTCTCAATATTTAATTTGACCTATTCTGGAAAAAAATCAGTTTGGAACGCAGCGTCAAGCACAACGCTGTAGAGATTGAAATAGAAATTAAACGACTGCATATTCCTTTAGCGAATGAAAGTAACTGATTGTCTCTTAATTGTTTAACAGATTTCTTGTTATTATGGTATCTAATATAAGAACCCTCGAGTCAAATGTTCTTAATAAAGTTTCTGTTAATCATAATTTTGTTTATTTTAGGCAAATTTTAGGTAACGTTTTAATTGTCACGGGAAACTATAAAACATGAGTCTCATTAATTTAAGGTCCTATGATAGGTTCAGTTGTTATAAATAAGGGTCGGCTACTGTAAAAAGTGACCTTCCCTGCATTTATACATATATACATATAAATTTTGATATTTTCACATTCACCATTTATCAAGTCCACCCTCTGGCCAATTTCTACATTTCTCCTTTGCTTTATAAAACAAAATGCCATTAGTATAGGAAGTGGGGGCTTCATCAAGATAAATAGAAATGTCACGATGATGGATGGCGTCTCCTCAGTTGGCATTACCATCATCATTTCGTAGTATAATCCCGTTAAAGCTACCTTTATCACATAAAGAATAAGGTCGAAGATATGTTAAAAATTTGCAGCTTTTGTAAAATATATTCGCTTCCTACAAGGCTACGGTTATCTCGAGTAAATAAGTGTTATGTGTATAGTCTTTGTGATGGGACACAAAGGGTGGGTTTTATTTGTGTTGGTTAATGGCGCAAGTGGCCAAAAGTAGCCATTATATGAGTGAGACAACAAAAGCCCGGGTAATCTCCTGCGATTTAGGTAAATCACGAATGATGGCATTATGAGACTGCCTCGATTTCGATGGATTACCACATATCGAGTTTTCTACGATGACACTTTAATATATGAACCTGTTGTATGTATGTAACGTACCTCAGCCAGACTTTTGAATAAATATTTTTATTTAATTTGATATTTTTGATTACATAAATTTTGTTTGTAAATTTTAATTTGGGTACCCATTGTAGTAAAATATCACTAATATATTATTATTATTATTAATATTTAAATATACTCATGATTAATTATATTTAATAGGTAAATTTTGCTATACTGAATTGTATTCTTAATAAACAATGCTTAAAAACACCTGTCCATCTCAAAATACCCAAGCACTGGTGGATTTATAAAAAATAATCATTAAGATTATTTATGAAATTTATATAAAAATAAGAAATATGAATGATATGTCTATGAAATATCCAAGGTATAGATAGAACCAAGGTGTTGACCTTTGGTTTGACCAACAGGTTTCCCTAATTATGATTACTAGAATATGTTGTTACAAATCATTCATCATCAGAGTTTTGAAGGATATCTATTAAAAATACGACATATAAAATTATTGTAAAATCAGTATATTTCATTTATACCTTTATGCATTTTGAAACGAAATAAAATGCTTGCAAAAACATTTTTTTTTCACTGATAGAAGCTCCATTCAGATATTAAAAATCTAGCCCGAAACTAAGTTATTGAAACTCTTTGATTATATACCTAAAGTCAACATATAATGCAAACAACCAACGTCTACTGAATAATTTACTCTCAAATTATTGTTCTTTTTAAATTTATGAAAGTGTATATCATATGCTATTGATATTAGACATTAATAAAAACAAATTATTTTACAAAAAACCTTCTATAATTTCACTATTTAGAAAATTATGCTTTTAAAATTGCGTCACCAAAACATAATGTTTCAGAGTGTTTGTAAAATTATATTTTATTAGTATCAGCCATCGATTCAGTTAGTTGACTAGCCATTATTTTGAAAAAAAAAACAAAGAAAATACATAGTAGAGTGACTGTTAATTTCATATAAATATTGTTGCCGACAGCCTTACCATGTTTTTGATATATTATTACTGGCTTCTTTAAGGACGCTTTTATACTTATTTTTAATTTATATTTTTTTACTTTGTCAATGTTGTTGTAACTTGTGTTTTTGTACGTTGTTCATTAATAAATCTTTTTCTTTGCTAAAAGTTATCAAATTTAAATTTAATACAGTCCATTGTGCTTGTTGTCGATTACAAATATTAATTCGTTTTCGCTGGAATAGTTCTACAGTGAGTCAATGGATTTTCATTAACAAGTCTTTTTGACACAGTTCATGAAAAAAAGAAACATACATCGCCGTCGAACATATAACCTCCACCTTTTGGATTTTGAAGTCGGTTAAAAATAACAAATATATCTTTAAGATTAATTTGCGAAAAGGATGTCGTACTAATAATATTGGACCTCAGGTAAATAAAATAAACTAAATATTAAAGACCATTATACCATTTGTTCAGATTACAAGATGAGGTGATTAACACCCGCGTATTATGGAGTACCTAAGAAAATAAAAGTACAAAAACACCAGACTCGAGAGAATATAGAAACGTTATTTTTCTACAATTAACCCGACCGGGAATCAAACCCGGTAAGTTCAGAGATGGCGACACCTCGAAACCGGCGTGCGAACCACTCTACTACAGAGGTCGTAATGGCAAAATATAATTAATCGAACCGTTGTTGTGACGCGATTATTACATTTGTTATTACTTTAACACACTTTTATAGACTATAAGATGGAATTATATCTATGCTGTGGATCATCTGAGTTTAATCGAATATTGGAAGGAGATAATTAAATGTTTCTGCCTGCATTTCTGGAAAATAAGCGTTAAGCGCGTAATATTTAACACCTACCATCATGTTATATTAATCTTGCGATTTCTATAATCTTGGTCTTTGCTTAGCTCAAAAACTGCAGGTCTGGAAATCACCGCCGAACTGAAAAAGCCAAAGAATTTATGTTTTAATTGATATTCCACATGTATATATTTTTCAAATAATTAGATCAAACTTGTATTCTCGTATACATATCAATACGCCAAAAATTAAACGAACTCATTTAACAATTATCAAACTTCAGATTGATGCCTGTTATATATCCTGTAAGTATTCATTCAAACGTATTTATCTTCATCTAAATCTTAATATAAATGATTAGTAACAAAGAAAATAAAACTACTAAAACACCAGCTTTTAATTAAAAAATAATTAAAGTTTACCACAATTTTATAATTGTCACTCGTATTACAAACCATTAAGCAAATAGGCCTCGGATATGCTATATTTATTGGTATACGTGGAACTAAAAAGGTTGGCCAGGCAAAAACAAAATGGAAGTCGGCTTAGGGAGGGGTGGAGGGGTACAGAAATACGCATGTGCGTGGCAGGGTCGGGAAAAAGCGCCACTTGGGGTAGTTAAGAGGAGGCTACAGCCCCGCCTAAGCAATTTAAGTACCTACAGATTTGTTCTTTTTTATTTCGAGAGATTAAAGCATCTATTAAAACTTTTCAGTGCTTTTACCGAGCATCGTGTATAATGTGTATAGTATAGTATATTTCTAAGTTTTTCATGAATACGGTTTACACTATGGAATTTAGTTTAGTTATTCAAAAATGTAATTTTAAAATTAAATGACTATGTCAGTAATCTTATTATTACTATATCAGAAACTTCAAGCTCTGGATGATCTTTAAAGATATTATATAAGTTTCCTTTTGGCTTCACATACATTTAAATCCTATAATTAAGAAGAAAATTTACTACATGAAACTAAGAAAAAAACTTATGACATGAAGCAAATTAACATAGAATTCTTCAATAAAAATCATTTGTCTAACTTGTTACCAATATGTACTTTTCTTAAATAAATCCCAGATGATCTCATATATTATAATATTATACTTTTAATAATATGAAAAGGTGACTTGAGAAAATAATTAAAATATTATCAAAATGCTGTTGTAGACGCTTCCCCTTAACAAATAGGCGTGGTTTTATTTTCACGAGCGAATATTTCCGCTTATGTTTCTTGGGCCTTTGATAAACAAATTTCGATGCGGTTTGTACTCGAAGAGGTGCTAGGGACGATCTGATTTAATAACGGGGTGATTTTTAATTTTCACCCCTTGTCCCAACCTTTGTCCATTTATAAAACGTGATTTTCCCAGTTACCAGGAGTTGAGGACATTTTTAATTATATTAGATATTTGGATAGCCGAAAAGGTTGTACCTTATTAAATTATAATTTTTCCTACGTCATCAATTCATCATACATTAAAATTATTCAAGGTTTACACTTTCACTAAAGAAACTTCAAATTATATCTGTTCATATACATTGAATGAAATATACTTTATATGTATGTATGTACACCAATACTGCACAATTGACGGCCTTATTACTAAAAAGTAATTTCTTCCTGGCAACCTTTGCATATAGGATCAAATTATATCTAAATATGGGTAGCTTATGGTATCTAAAAAACTTTATACATAGAATTAAATAATAAATACGAAATAAACAATAAATCATACACGTATGTAAGCATAATATAATATACTCGTAGTATATACCACCATAAATAGCATTACATTTATATTGATAAACTTATGGATGATAGTTAAGGATTCAAAGTGAGTGACAGATAGTGAGTGCTCTTTGATTAGTCTTAATCTACTCTTTAAATCTTTAATAACCTCTGGCAATTAATTCCAGAGACGAACAACCCGGACTGTAAACGATTTATTAATTAATTTACTGGCATGTATTTGTATTAACAACTTCAAGTTTTCCAATGATCTCAAAACTTTAGCGTGTGTGTTGTGAAGGAATTTAAAACTTTCCATAAAGCAAACAGGTGAATATGGATTAAACAAAATACTTTAAAGAAGGGAAACAATATGTGCATTCTGGCGAAGACGAATAAGCAGCCACATTTGCGTAAAACAAATATATATCTAATATAAATATAAATCTACCGAAATTTTGAAGTCGCTCAAGTTTATAATCGAATTGTATATATACATTTATATATAATACAATTATTACACCTGTGAAAATGTGGCACACGATGTGGTACCGATCATCCTACCACAGGTCCTACTAAGTGTCCAATAAGATATACTCAAAAGCTTCGTCTTCTAGCCAAATAATAAAATTGTTATAATTGTAAGCTATAAATTAGTTTAAAATCTATTTTGTTAGCTTAGAAAGTGTCGTAGCTTTAGGTATAAAAGATAATGTTTTTACCAAGATTATAAACGGATAAAAATCCTATACGTTGTCATATAGATATGAAATTAGTTGTGTACTCAACTCTTCTAAACTCATATGGAAAACCCCAATTATTCATTTTGACATGGAAGGCAGATAATCATCTGTCATGCAAAGCTGAACGCGCGGGTGGCCAGAAAATTCAGACCTCCCCAGTGTGAGCGAAATACTGAAATGACACAGAGCTTCAGTACACCGGAGTGCTGTTGGGCCTCAAATTATGCTGGTCGTGGAAAATGGAAAAGAGAAGAAAAGCGTCAGATTTGAGCCGGGTACGTAATATAAGATTTTGAATGACGTTTTTTTGGGAAGAGATAAACAACAAAGCCTATTGTTTGAACAGAAGCGGTCATTGCTTATCACGGCTTACGTAACTTAACCTACCTATTTATTAATATCTAACATTATACCTCTTATATGTAAAAATTGGCTTCCTGATATTAATATTGTTGTATTAGTAACTATAAGCCACAAGCCATATTCTATTATTTAAAACCGATGAAATTAGAAGTACCGTAGTTTTTTAAAAGTAGTAACTACAGCTTTTTGGGGTTCCGTAGTAATCAAGGAACCCATATATTTTTTTTATGTCCGTCTGTCTGGCTGGGCTCAAAAACTATCGGTACAATAAAGTTGTAATTTAACATGAGTATACACGTTAATTACACCGACAAACTGGTAAAGTAAAATAATAAAAAAAAATGTAGTGCATTTCCTCTACATGTAGGTACAGTGGAGATAGTATATTTTTTTGTCTTCTTCATAGTGGTGGGCAACATTGGTCGTTCAAAAACATTTGGGCTGGGGGACGTCGTTTTTTGATTGAGTAAACCGTTTCTGACTTATTAAGCCTTAAAGAGATGATTTTCGTTAGAGTCAAGTGTACCCTCTACCAATTAAACGGTCGTTGGCAATAATTCACACGTTAATTATTACACTTAAGCTGGCTTTACAAGTTTACGACTATTAGTCTACCAATTGTATTTAACTCTTAAATTTCGATCAAATCCATAGAAAACAACAAATTAGATTTTTTTACTTTTTTAATGGAACGAAACCCTTTGTTTGCAAATCCGACTCGCATTTGACCGGTTTTTGTTTTTAAACACGTTTTTATTTTGCATGTGCATCTAATACCCTATCTAAACTATAACAATACATACCCATATAAAATTTGCTATCGCAAATAAAATATTGGCCAACTACAACAATGATGAAAAACGAAATGTAAAAAATATATTTTTAAAGTTATTTATCCTACAAGGGTAAAGCATTTAAGTTATATAATAATAATTCATTTATTGCATGTCACATAGTATATGGTTACTTTTATCAGGTATAGTGTAAGTTAATTAATCAATACTTAACCTCTAGAGATACTATAAACTTTCGATGAAAAATTGAGTCTTTATTTTTTTTGTTTGCAAATCGTTCACTGTAGACTGTAAACCACAAGTAATTGTATACCTGTATATTATTTTTTCTATTTATGAAACCTTATCTACTCTTTGCAAAAAACAAAGAAGTCAACAAACCATTCCGAATTGTATTGGGTGCATTGGGTGATTATGTGAATATTATAGTGAGTCTTTGAATAAATAGTGAGTGAAAAATGTAATCCTGGAAATAAGGATTTTTTTATACAATTTAATTATTAAGCTGTTTTTAAGTAGCTTTAAAGATATTATATTTAGCTTAGTAATGTACTTTCAAAGAAAACGAATTATAAAATCTATTATGTCTAGCAAAAAAAAAACTTATTTATGTAGATTTTTTCATGATTTGGAATGCAACTTAGTGTAACAACCTTTTCATTCTCCTCTTTGTTTCAAAAGGTATATAAAGGTAAGTTTGCATAGAGTATTTCGTTGCACAATGCGAGCTGGATGGTGCAAGAACTGGTTTGTGAGACTTCACTGGTTGAATGCATTTTGGAATTTATTATATCATCGCCATAGTATGGATATAGTCAAGGATAACCTTGGTATTTTGAGTAAGATTATTATAATACAATAATATTTTTAAATTTACTAATAATAATATTTTAATAAACTAATAATTCAAATAAAGTTATTTTATTTCAAATTGGTACTTGATATTTTTATATTCAAACTTTTTATGGAATAAAAGATTAGTAAAGTCGCCAATAAAAAATCCAAAATAACTATTAGATTTAGAAACTAGAAATTCTGTGAAATCACTAATTAAGACCTGACGCATAAACCAGGAAATAAAGCCATTTAATGAGATTAAACTCTTCATTTCATTAGCTTAGCGATGTTATCCTTAAACAAACTGAAAACGTTGTATTGTAATAATTTTACTCAAAATTCCTAAGGTTCTGTAGGTATTTTGAGTAAGATAGATCGTTCTATTTGAGAAATGTTAATAAAATCTAAACCTAACTAGATTGTTGTAGTAAAATATAATTTAAAGTAAAATATAATATACGTTTTACATGTCTTAATATTTATTGAAGTGAGGTTTATTTTTTTGTTTACAAAAATGAACTATTGTGATCTGATGTCTAACAAACGAGAAATAAATGGAAAAATACATAATTACGTGCATATACCCATTTTATGGAAATTTGTTTGTGAAAAATAAATTATTTTTACACAGTCTTCGTAGTTAATCAAATCAGAAACCTCAGACATGGTAATGTTTATTTAAACTCTTGCTAACTTTACCACAGAACCCGGCACCTAAAGTAATTAAAATTTATTTGTTGCAAGGAACTCCAATTTCAGACAAATAGTGACTAATGGATAAAGCTTGTTATCTTTGTTATTTGCTTATTGAGTCAACAAAGGTTCGACTCTCAAAAGGATACGTAGTTTTGTTTGACAAAGATGGGAGTATCATATTGAAACAAACAGAAAACAAACTTCAAAAGTGAATGCTCAATGAATGTGTAGTATAAGAAAATAAATAATAAAAAAAAAACTTGACTGCTAACATTAAGTAAATTTAAAAGAAATATTGTATTATGGCTTGGCTAAACATAATTCTTATTGCAGTAGGGGGAAGGTTCTGTGGAACATTTGTAAACTAAGAGGACCCCGACTGCAATGTGTTTATAATGGAATAAAAAACAAAAAATGTTTTTTTTATTATTCCATTTTTGCAGTAATGTTTTTAATTTTTAATTATTTTTTTTTAATTATATTCGTTTAGTTTTTCCAAAGCTATGGTGAAATAAAGGAATTCACATACAAACATATATTAACCCTAATCACAATACACTCCTTTTTTGGGCAGTCGTGTAAAATAAGCAAAATAACCTACCAAACCTACCGAAGCTCAGCATGAGATACTCAATTTTCGGTCACCCTTAGGGATAAACGATACGAGTAAATACAAGTACTTTTATACGATACTTTTCTTTCGATACCAAGTGTTTTGGTATAGATATTTTAGAATAGAGAAACGAGTAGTATCGTGAAGTAAGTATTTGTATCGGTACTTGGTTAGTCACTCACTGAAGAGTCAAACAACTCGCATACATAAGACTGGTATGGTGCCTAAAGTCAGCATCATCGTGACCGATACGGTATCGAGTAAAAGTATTGATACCTAGGTGGTATCGTACCACCTAGGTATCGATACGATCGATACGTGGTAGTACCACATCCCTAGTCAGCCATCCTATAACTAATCATATCTAATCATAACATCCTCAACGTAGACCAAATGCAGTAATCACTGTGCCATTGCTCTTTTTGCTTATGGACGTCAAATAACAAGTTCCATTATAGTTTGGATACTATAAACAGATTAACTACATTCAAAATCGACTGAATGTTTGTCTGTAATTATTTATTTTATACAAAATTTCATTAATGAATATGTGTAATTATCCTATATGCATGACTCTGTATGATGATTATATTAAAAATATTTACGTACTTAATTTGAACAATGTTGGGTGATGTAATCAACTTTACATCACCCAATATTGTTCGGTACACAGCGACTCGAAATACTTTTTAAATTTTAACGTTACATACAAAGAGGTTGTGCGCCTAACACGTAGACCTTTTACATAATCCGGAAAGTACGAATAAAATTATAGCATGTAGGCGGCAAAAAAGGAACCCCTCTAACAACCCTTACGCAGATAAAAAATGGAATATTTCTTTTTGATTACAACAATATATGTATTGTGCCTCAGACTCTGGCCCAAGTATTACATGAAGGCGACACAGACGAAAATTATCTAAGCTTCATAATGTAATAATAATCATTATTCACATACATTTTAGATCGATTGTAAAATTTTAGTAGAAGAACAAATAGAAAAATAATTTCAGTCACAACAATAAAGTTTAGTACTCTACATTTTTTCGTTGCCAAGCGGACCATAATAACACATTTCCTTTTGTATACTCAAGTATGTTTGTTCATACGTCTATGTGGCATAGGGCTGTAAATCTCGACATTTTAAATTTTCACTAATTAAATAAATTAATAAAACGTATAGGTATCTATTTACCTAGGTAGTTTAATAATATAATATTCATATAACAATTTTTTTTTTAGTATCTAGACGAATAAAAAACAGTAGGTAAGATAAAAGTAAAAGTATAAGTATTAGTATTAGTAAAGAAACGGAATGGCATTTCTATTTCGTAACGAAAGTGAAGTAAGCGTTTATCTTTGCCACACACTTGTACCATACTCTAAACCCTTTCCGAGTATGGCAAATTAAGCAGGGCAGCCCTTTGCGGCTTCAGGCAAAAATTCAATTACGAACTTCGGGGCCATCCCAAGAGCTCACCTAAAGGGCCTACGTTTTTTGCCTCTAAATTTTTATGTGACCCTTTACAAGGCAGTAAACGTTCTGTTTTTATGAATATTCCATTTATCCACTGGGTCTTCGTATATACGAAATATATAGGGGGCTATTTACATAGCAAGATTAGAAATGGGAAGCCGACATGATGTATGGCTTAGCTGGTAATTGAAAATCTCTTTTGTTTTGAGGCGGTGTTGGTGATGCTGTTTTGTTTTTGTGTTTTTTTTTATTGGTTGATACCGGTATTGAGAAAAAGGGATTTGTGTATAAGGTGGAACGTCACGTTTTGATTCTTTATGACTATGTACAGAATGTTCATTAATTCTAATTTGAAGATTTTATTTTCTGAGATAGTGCAAAATGTGTAAACCTTTTTATCCAGTATTTTAACAATTTTTCTTTTAAACAGATAAGGTTATTTTGAATATAAAAATGTGCCCAATGATTATATCCTCAAAAGTTTTATCTTGCGATGGTTTAAAAAAAATTTGACATTCTAAAATATTGTTTTATCTAAACAATTCTTTTTGTAACGGTTTCGAAGTAAAATAGCTCACAGAATCATGGAAAGTCACTAAATTTAGAGTAAAAATTGATTGACGGGATTCCTACGATACCTGTGTATTTATGTAATGTGCATACAGTCAACTGCATTTCCGACTATACAAAACTGACAAATTTACCCATTCGATTTTAAACCTTCTTATATTGAAGGTAGAGGTCACAATCTAATTCAGAAATTTGATATACTATGGTAATCTGACGTGCTGCTGTGTGTACTTATTATTTAAGGACATATTATTAGAAAGATTTTAACCATGCATGGTAGAAATCTCGTCGAATAATTATTGAAAATCCAATGTTTTGAATTATTATTACTGAACTATTTTGCTGCGGCAAAATATGTGAAACACATAGGTAAGGTAAGGAAGAACTTATACACAAAATTTTTTTTAAAATTTTTTTAAATAAATAATAAGTAAATATAAAATATTACACAATATCACATACATTGTTCAGATTCCCCCGTCAAAGCCCCCGTATTATGGAGTATCTCAGACAACGAAAGTAACACAACACCCAGACCCGACACAATATAGAAAAGTTCATTTTCTACATTGACCCGACCGGGGATCGAACCCGGGACCTCAGAGATGGCGACACCTTGAAACCGGCGAGTGAATCACTCGGCTACGGAGGTCGTCGATGAAATATTCAATTACATCGGTTATCTTATTAAATTTGGTTATCTAGTATATATAATGTAGTATATAATATATTATAATCAACTTTACATCTTCCTAAAACTGACTCAAAAGATTCTACACTAGTACACATGATGAGTCTTATCTCACCTTACCTTTTTATGTGTTCATAATAATTTGCTATAAAATGTAGCATTTTATTTTTCTTAATGTTCATATCTCCACCATACTACATTCGAGTTAAATAAGTAATCACGTCGTATTTACCAAAATGCGAGGGAGACATTAAAATTCCGCATACGCTTCGCGTATAATATAAAGTCATTATGTAAATGGGGTAGAGCTTTTTGCTCAAAGTTCGGGTTGTTTGCCGAGATGACCCTAAATACGTTCCGGTTTTTATATGACGTAGTGCTCGTTATAAATTAACGATATACAGTTATCCATAAAGGACACTGAAAAAAGGTTTTATCACTAAAATTAAAATACCTACACATTTTAAGTATTGCTATTATCGACATTGAAACTAAATCTAAAATTAAATAATTGAGAAAACTCAACAGGCCAAGATAGAAAGAAGAAAGAAAAATAATCATTGTCAGCAGTATTAATGGCAATATCAAATAAAATGGTAATGACATATGAATGGCGCTATTGCTGGCGCACAACCTTTCACTATAAATTGAATAGAATAGAGAGAACACGGGCACACTACGGATTGGTGGGTGTTTAAGATCGCAGATGATGCCGGGACCGGGATTAAAATGTTTTGTATGGAAGAAGTACGGAAAAAATTGATCAACTCTCACATCGTAGATTGAAACCGTTAACCACTACGGAATCTAGTTCTTCCTAGAAAATTGAAAATTTGTAATGTAGGTAAGTTTTATTTTACCATAAGAGTAAATTGAAGAGATATTATATGATACTGTTTGTGAGTTTGCTTACCACACGTCTACTATAAAACTGTTAAGCACAATATTTAAGATAAAACATATTGACAAATCTATTTGATTGATGTATAGATTACCTACCTGAGTTCATTTCTTATTTAATAATATAAATTACCATCATTAAAAATACCAAAATGTATATTTGTTTTCTAATTACTTATTTTATCAAGGAGAAATATACAGTTATTCGATAACGGATTGCTGTGAACTAAAACTTGAGAACAGCCTCAATAAGTTTTTATTTATTTATCCTATGATCGGTCTTTGCAAAAGTCGCTCATCTTCGCATACTGAATCACCGAGCTAGACGAAATTTAATAAATTTAATGAGAGTATTCCCACTTCGCATACCTCTAAATACAATAATAGTAGAGCAATTGTGCTAACATGAGCGTAATTATAGAAAGTCAATAGCGCTTCAACGACAACCCTTTATGACACATTACTCATAATAAATATATCTTTCACCATTCATTTATAGGTAGTATATTGCACTAATAATATTAAGACTTCAGGTACTACATTGCACAATGGCAAAATGTAATTATGTAATTTGAGATTCTATTGAAATGCGATTTTTAGTTAAAAATTATCAGAATTGAGGCTTAGTTACCTAGTCCAGCCAAATATCGCCTTTGTATATAGATAATAGCGCCTTACATGATTCCGTCATTATATCACATGAGGAGGGTTACGCAACCCTGCGATTTACGTCGCGTCGTTAGTCATTACGCATTCGGGTAAGGCTTTGGAGGTGATATTACGGCCTTAGGGTTGGATAATAAATGAGCGCTACCCTCGGGACCATATACGCAACTTTTTGTGACAAATTACTGAAAAGTTCGTACTTCTAAAGGGTAACATGGCTTTGGGCGGATGGGTAATGATGGCGGGGCGTGTTGTGTAGGCTGTGTATGGAATGTAGGTATGACGGAGTGTCAAGTGGAGGACAGATGCGTCTCATTTGTTATTTCTATTTATTCTTACTGTACTGCCAGATTTTACCGATTCTAAAAATAATATATTAAATAAAAATTTACTCAATGGTTCTTCTGTGTTTTAATAATGTTTTAACAAATTTTTATGTAGTTTTTATAAATTGCAGACTCAATACTTTCAGAGTTGGGATTGGAATCTTTGATTCTAGCCTATTTTCATAAATAAAAACACCTTTAAAAAAAACCCTAATCAAGTAGCTAAAGCACTTGCATTATGGCAATCCGAAATTTCGAAGCACCACAACATACTGACCCAAGACGATATAGAAAAGTTCATTTTCTATATTGATTGATAGGCATCAAACCTAAGACCTCAGAGATGGTGACGCCTTGAAACCGGCGTGCGAGTGAGTTTGTCGCGGATATTATTAATCAGTTGAGGCATATAACTATGTCTCGTATATCTTCGATGAATGTCCTATCATACACGTGGCTACCTACCGAATTATTTATCGATATATCCTAGCAAACTGTGCTGCGGGCGTGTGAGCGTGTCCCTTCATTTAATTTCATTAATCAATCATTTTAATCAGCATTCCCCAGCTGTCTACGAGTGACGCACGAACCATGTTTGATGAGGGCTTAATTTATTACCTGTGTTAAGATCGATTGATTTTTTATCATAGTAATAAGTCTTTGTTTCACTAATCGTCTTGCAGTAAATTTATACTTAAATGACCGACAATGAATATCCAGTGTTATCGGCGTATAGAAATTAAACTCTGTAGCTGAGTGGTTCGCATGCCGATTTTAAAGTGGTGCCATCTCTGAGGTCTCGGGTTCGATCCCCGGTCGATATATGTGAAGTTGTGAAAAAAATACAAATAACTTAGTGCAAAATAGATAATCATGATTTGAACTTCCCAATTTATCACATCGCTCGGGTACCTACTATGAATAATAACAAATGGTGTACAATACATTTAAAATATATAATACGTAGTGCATGGAGCGTGGAGAGGAGAATAAACAGGGAAGGGCAGCCATTGTTTCTACGGAAGAGACTCGTTCCAGCTGTGTGTAATGCATCACGATCATCATCGATTTTTGTAGTCTAACAATAAAAAACTCGTAATTTAAGTAGTCGCTTCGTGTTCGTCTTAAATTTCTAATTATTCATGTGATCTACGGGGATACTTTTCCTTTTTTGAATTCAATATGGTATACATTATCCTGTTTTATTCTATAAAAAAGACATATGGTTGCTGTTTCTAAAGCCGAGCTGATTATGCTATTGAAATAATAATAGTACCGTAATAAAATAACCTTTTTATTTTCTTGCCCGATAAATGACGAGCATCATAAATAATACCCGGGAAAATACATTCTATTGTCATCACATTGCCCATTTTTTCACTCTAATACTTACATATTGTATATTGAACCTCTTTTTTCTGTTAGGGATTTTAAATAAACTGACTTAACGAGAGCACATTATTACTAAGGGGAAAGGAGAGCAAAATGGAACTTTGTGTAGTAATAAATAGAAATGTACTTGGATTAAATCTCTTATTTAAATTGTTCTTGAAAGTTATTTAGATAATGAAAACAAATTTCAAATTAACCATAACCATATACTACTCAAAACTGATTTATAAATCGTGAAGTAAAATCCTAAGAAATTCATTAAGAGCTAAATGGAAAGCTTAAAGGCAATTTGGAATATATCAACTCACTGGTTAAGGAGTAGATCAACATCTAAACTCCATTCACCCAATATACAGTTTACATACGAAATTGAAGTAGAAAGATCGTTGCCTTTTTTAGATGTTCGATTAACCGCGAGATCTGATGGGTCCTTAAAATACTGTGTATACCCTCATCTCTCTAAAGTCTCATCATCACCTCCGTCACCTGGATCTGTAGTAAATTCGTTGAAGAATAGAGCATATGACCTCTGTGACCTTGAGCATTTAGAGCTGCAATATGTTCAGGAGGCTTTACATAGAAGCGGATACCAGGTGATGGGACGACAAAAGCAGCCAGTGAAGAGGAACAGGCCTACGAGAGGTACAGGATCCTATGGTGATTAGGCAGCCAGACTATATGCCTTATATCAAAGGACAAGATCGGCCACATCTTACGTACTCCAGTACGACAGTTTATACTCCAGCTATAAGAGTGAGTGACATAGTAGGCACTCCCAAGGATGTTCTAGTTTTGTCAACTCCGGGGGTTTAAAAAATCGACTGCAACTGTGGTGGTTCCTATATAGGTCAAACCAAGAGATCCATCGATGAAAGGGTTAAAAACAACAAACAGCTGTTAAAAACCGTCAGTCGAGTAAGTCTGCTATTTCCGAACACCTACTGGAAAGGGGCACAATTCACTGGATCAAGTTTTACCGTATGCAAGTCCTTTCCACGGATCGCCACTATTATTCAATGGTAGTGCGTGAAGCGATTGAAATTAAGAAACACTCTAATAACTTTAATAGGGAATACGCATATAAATTGACACACACAAGCGTGGAATCCAGTATTTGCTAAAACGCAACCTCTTTTTTCGCAATCGATAAATCTCCAGAATACGGCTAATGTGCGAAATAGGGACACCGTTAGTGTTGTTTGTGACGGTAGTTGGATAAAAATTTGATGGTGGATGAAGATTCATCCTCGTAGACTTGCTGCTCCAGCCTCGTCATGATCACGGCCAGTGCAACGCGATCGAAACATCGGCGCAGGTAAGTGTAAAATCGCGTGTAATACCCGTTATTATAAGTATTTAATAATGCAGCGTGATAGTTTATAAAGTGAAAATAACACAAATTTAAGTTCAGCAATTAATACTTAAAAAACAACAATCTAGCTTACGTACTTATTTACAATATGGCAGACATCGTAAGCAGTCTTCTGTAGCTTATTTATCGTATTTTTCTTCGGGAAACTGAGAAATATTTGCGTTTATTGTTATACCTTTTTTACTCCTTTCATTTTGCTCTCAACTTCAAATTTCCATCTTGCCCGTATTCAGGTATTATAATAACATTATTTTTCGACGATTTTTCACTGTTGTTGCCTTGCTTGAGGTTTGACCCTGATGTTATACTTCTCACCGAGTGTCGCCTTTCTCCGGAGAAACCCATCCCGCAATTAACTAATTACAATATGTTTGCAACAACGTATCATTTAAATCAAAACGATGGTATCGTAGTTTACATAAAAAAATCTATAATATCAAATGTCAGGGAAATTCAATTAAAACACGCGTCATGCCTACAGTTGAGTATTTTGGGTTACGTTATATTATGTATTTATCGATCACCGTCTAACAAAAATGCAGATATATTTTTGCAACATCTGGACGATCACCTTGTTAGTTTGAAATCGCATAAAAGTATAATAATAGCTGGCGACATTAACATAAACACTATACTAAAAGAAAACGAAAGCACATACGAACAGAATAATAGACTGAATTATTTAAATATATTAGCATTACATGGATTATTACCCGGTCACAACTTACCTACTCGGGGAAATAGTTGTCTTGACCACTTTAGTTTAAAAATAGATAGAAAAAAATTATCTGCCTCAATTGCAATACTATACACCTCAATCACTGATCATTTCACTACCTTTTTAAAACTCTCAAAATTAAAAAATAAGTTTACGCGCCCCAAAACAAAAACTGTTATTAATTTTGAAAAAGCCCTTACTACGTTAAAAGAAAAAAATAACTGCGAGATACTTTTATGCAATGACCCGAACGTAATAACTCAGCTATTAATAAATAAATTAAAAGAATCTTTAGATGAAAATACCATAACAGTAAACATACCCAAATCAAAGCGTACGATTAAACCATGGATCACGCCAGGTATATTGCGATGTATTAAGCATCGCAATAAGTTACAAAAACAGGTACGGATTGAAAAATATAATGAAATACTTAATATTAGTTATAAACGTTATCGTAACTTCTGTAACAACTTGATTAAGAAATTAAAACGCAAATATGAGAGGGAACAGTTATCGCTGACTGGTAATAGTACAAAAAGTCTGTGGAATAGCATTAAGAATATTACCTATACACAAAAAAACAAAAATGAAACTAAAGAGTTATTAATGTTGAAATCTTGTCCACAAAATTCTGTCAATTATATAAATGACTTTTTTACTGGAATTGGTAAACAATTGGCAAACGATATTCTAAATAAGGGTAATGTAGAAAATTCAAAAAATTACGAAATTTCAAATTTCGAGCATTCACAGTCTTTTGTAATGTTTGATACAGACTGCGATGAAGTTCGCTCTATATTGATAAGTTTAAAAACTGATAGTGCCTCGGGATGGGATAAGATTTCAACAAGATATCTTAAGCTTGCAAAGGACGAGGTAGTACCAATTATCACCCATCTAGCTAACACTTGCTTCAGAAATGGTGTTTTTCCGGTTTTGCTGAAACAATCGATAGTAACACCAATCCACAAAGGAGGGGACGGTGATGATATAAATAACTATCGGCCAATTTCAGTCTTAACATCTATATCAAAAATACTGGAAAAGCTAATAAACACTAGGCTTATGAAATATCTTGACAGATTTAATCTATTATCTCCATCACAGTATGGGTTTAGAAAGGGTAAATCGACAGAAGATGCGGTGATTGCATTAAGTTCCTTAATCGTTAATATACTTGATAAACGAAAAAAATGTTTAACTGTATTCATTGATCTAAAAAAAGCTTTTGATACCGTATCCATCCCGACCCTGATGACTAAACTAGAGAAACTTGGAATAAGAGGTTTACCTTTAGCGCTGCTCGGGGATTACCTTTTGGATAGGTCTCAGCAGGTGAGGGTAGAGGAGTATGTGAGCACTAATAAGATAGTTGAATATGGTGTTCCGCAAGGCAGTGTACTGGGACCTACGCTGTTCTTAATTTACATTAATGACCTGTGTAACATGAAAATAAATAATGCTCACATATTTTCCTATGCAGATGATACTGCAGTAGTCTTTGAAGGTTCTTCCTGGGATACCTTACGTATCGAAGTAGAAATGGGAATGAAAAGGATCGCTTGTTGGCTTGACAGTAATTTGCTCACCTTAAATACTAAAAAAACAAATTATATTTGCTTTACCCTTAGGAACAGAACACAACCAAAAAGCGATTTTAATATTACAATACATAGATGCAATAATAATGTATATGATAATGATAATAAAAATAACAATAATGGTAAATATAATAATAATAGAATTTGTACATGTTCCAAAATCACAAAGGTTAGCAATACAAGATACCTTGGAATCATAATAGATGAAAATTTATCATGGCATAATCAAATTGAACAAATTTCAAGTAGGGTTAGAAAATTTATATGGATATTTAAAAGCCTAAGGCATGTGGTTCCTACTTCTGTAGTCTCACAATCTACTCAAAATAAAAATTCAGAAAAGAATCTCTTGAATATAATCTATATCCAATTAGTGCAGTCCGTACTGACGTACTGCATTGCTGTTTGGGGTGGAGCTACTAAAACAAAATTCTTAGCATTAGAAAGGTCTCAAAGGTCCCTTCTTAAAGTGATGTATTTTAAACAGCGCAGATTCCCTACAGAGGAACTGTATACGTTGTGTGATGTCCTATCAGTGAGAAAACTTTTTATATTACACGCGATTTTAAAAAAACATAAATTATTGACTTATATCCCTGAAAAACAAAACAAAAGGAATAAAAATGTAGTTGTTCGTGCAAAGCCGGTAAATACAGTATTTGCAAGTCGTCAATTTGAAAAGTTATCTACACACTTATACAATAAAATAAATAATATAATTAATATATACACATTGACTTCATATAATACTAAAAAAAATCTAATTAAATTTCTCAAATCTTTAAATTATAATCATGTTGAAAATCTACTGCAATAAATTTAATAGACTAAACACTAATTTACACTGATTTTACCACTCAAAGCGATAATTCACCCAAACACACACACACACACACACACACACACACACACACACACACACACACACACACACACAAAGGCAAACATAAGTATGCCAGTGTTTACGTGTCATACTATGCATATACATATTCAAACTGGCATGCGCACACACTCATTTGCATGCTTTAATTTTATTTTATTTGTTTTTTTTTTTTTTTTCTTTCACAAGGCGAGTACTATGTAATAAGTGAAGACAATTGTAATAAACGAAATATCAAATGTATTATGGAAGAGCGGACTATTTCTGGTACAGATATTTATTTTATCTAAAAGAAATAGTCCATTACAAATGTTTACATCATTTCTGGTCTTGAAATAAATTTTTTTTATTTTTATTTTTTTATTATCATATCTATAACTTTACAAATATTTTGTATGTAAGTATGTATTTAGATGAAATAATCAAGTAAAATTGTATTATCCCTTCAAGTTTAAATCGGACTTAATATTGTTAGTAAAGCACAGATACGTAGCGTGTCTCTTTGTGTGTATCCGCGTTAGATCACATATTTTGTCTATTATAAGAAGTTTCCATTTTGCCCACTTCCCCTGGACAGACAATAAACAATTAACCGAACGAGAAGATTTTTTAAATGGCTTAGAACCTATCGTTTACTTTTTGAATTAACCCTCCAATAGCAAGTCAACAAAAAAGGTTGATTGACAAATCCTGATTTTATTCAATCGTATCCCAAAACCATCTTGCCAATAATGGGATAAGGGAATTAATTAAGATAGGGGTACACACGACGAGCCAATAAAAGGGTTTGTTGGTTTAGGTTCCAGTGTGTTTTTAGGAGATTACCCGATTGCCGGAATTCTAGGTAAATAGGATTTGAATGTATTACCTATATATGTAGCTTTAAACCTAAGTCTGTCTTAAAATTATAAGAAAGTACCCTTTAGAAAAAGTCGTAGAGGTCTATCTATATTTCTATCATGCAATATTGTGAACTATGTAGTGTAAAAAACAGTATATTTTAGTAAATTAAATTACACTCTAGAACTGGAATAAGATAAGATAAAATTTTTCAGAGACAGAATGAAATTTCTACTTTAAAGAAAATTAGGATAAAACTTCAATATTCCATATCGTACTATTCCATATTTAGTTACATTCTTGTATTTGTACTGAACAAAAGAAATAATGTCTAAACAAAATTAATGTGATCAAAATATACGTGAAGTAATTAATTTTATGCAATTATACACAATACGAAATTACTTGTGAAAAATAATATTTTACAGCATAATAAAATTTATTTGTAATTTCAACTACCATTAGCAACAGATGGGCAGATATCGTATTAATAGGATTCAATTAAATATCAGGTAGGTACATTCTAAAAATGTATTCCAAATTTAAATTCCACGATATTTTTTTACCTAAAAAGGTCTTAAATACAACCATCACATAGATCTACCGTAGGCTGTTAGAAATAATCACTTCTCGTTAAATTAACGCAGGTATGTATAATTGCGACCGGTCCAATTCCATCTAATGCCGGCCTTAAGCTGGGCCGTTGGTTTGTAATTGGACTCCTCGTAAAGGGACAAAAGGGGCCGGAAAAGGGGACGAAAAAGGGGGGTCGGGCGAGTAAATGTTATGGAAATGACGCACCGCCAATTCCCCGTTTTTGTATTTGATTATATCCTTTCAAGACAATATTTTCCAGGGCCCGGAAATTAATGAAGGCAATTTATGCGACACAGCGCGGGAGGTATTATTTAAATAACTTTTTTTGGCAGGGGTTTTGGGATGCTGCCTTTTGTAATTGGTGCGTTGTCTGTGGTGCTCGGGCCAATGAGGCATATTTGAATTTACAGTGTGAGTAGATAGTACACGATCAATGCTGAAAATTAAATTAAAAATTTAGAAAATATTAAATATTTGTATTTGCCACCGGTTTATGAGCATTCTCTTATGTAAATGTGACATGTAAAGGTGGTAGTGTATGATGAATATTAAGACTGAAATAAGGTTTAAAGAACTTTGTTCTTATAAAAAAATAGTGTTTTTTTTTTCTGGGGATAGAATCACCACGGGCCATAAATGTCTCCGAATAGTACTGACTCCAACTGTAACAAATAATTAGATTTTATGGCACACCACAGTCTTTTAGCGGCTCATGTTCTATCTACACGTAAAGAAAATCGTCTTCACCATCTAATGCTCAAAACTGATATATGTGCTACTACCTTAATTTTGGACTCTTTTGTTACTGACCATTCTCCGACAGTATCCGTGCTCCCGCCAAGTCGTGCAAAGAAGTAAAAAGGGCACGACCGTACCATCCTTTTCTCGAAACCATTTGGGTCATTTTGGACCACCTGTAACTTCGTAGTGGAGTAAAATAGCAGCCTAAATTTTCAGTGATCGCGAGAGCATCACATGACGAGACATTTCCAAATCATATAAAATTTAAACGAGTTTAAGAATTAATGCAATTCAAAATATAAATTTGTTACTGATTGACTCAAAGATCATCAAATTCTAAGATACTTTTAGCAGACCGAAGAGGCTCCATATTTTGAACACTGTTATAATTTTGCATACAAAGTAAGGAAAAAAATCTGACATTATGAAATATTTATCCCATTGTTTATATTTTTGTATTATTTATAACTGTAGAGCATGTTGCTTAGTGATACAAACCAAAGATAATTTTACAAACATTAACCAAAGAGTAAATAAAATATACATATTTAAAATCTATGATAAGGAAACTATTATCATAGGAGTTACTTTGGAAAAGCTATTTACAAATCTTTTTACATATATATGACGTTATAGAGTGTACCATCGATGGGCCAACAAACGGAATCAAATGGGCTTCGTTAATATATACAATGATCGATATATAAGAGTCAAGGGCTAAAGTCGACTCTTCAGTATTAACATGCGGTTAAGCATATGTAGAGTAGGTCGGAGGCATGATGGATAAGCGCCACGGCCCACGATCTTTGTTGTTAAGCAACTTTCGCAAGGGTCAGGAACACCGATCTTGAAACATTAATGTGCGTTTACTTGGCGCTTGCCCAGAGCCTACTCCAGTATTGCATCAATTCATGGGGCGATGTAGTCATATTAAAAATTAAATTATACATGGTAAGCCTCAACGATGTAGCACAACTACTTTTTACAGAGAATCCTCAGTTATGACAATTCGTCAGTGCTTTATTCTTTGCACACAGAAGAACAAAGAAATTGATTACCAAAGAGTATCCCTAGGTTACCAGTGGAGTGTGAGAAATGAGTATCCAAGCGTACCGCACGATCATCGCCATCTCTCATTAATTTAATTTTCATTTTACATGTAAAAATAATTTACTGATTTGACATTGGCAGAATTGTGCGAAATGCGCAGATAAGCCATTAATAAAAAAAAAAGAAGAAGAAGCGTACCGTACAAAACATCTTTGGCTAAACGTCAATTTTAAGTCTACAATTCTCGAGTTTACAATATAGTGCATCAGACAAATAACATACTTCTTCTAACCCTGTATTATTACCGAATTATTTGCTTACATTTAGCAAAGAATTCGTCAATGGCTACTGGGTCTAAATTACAGAGAAACAGAAAATATCAACTTATAGATAGAAAAACATACTAAAATAATGCATATAAGAAAAACTAATAAATTTTGCCATCTACATTGGCATCTGGTATCATTCAAATGTCACTATGAACATACTCACATACACATAATCACAGGCTTAATGTAATAATTATTGTAGACAACTTGTATAATAAGTTGTATCACAGTTCATACTTATACAGCAGTCAACATGATACTGTTTAAAATTTAAATTGGTAGTCTTTTGTCATTTTGAATGTATAAAGAATTAAAATAAATTATTATTATTAACTATAGGTACAATCTCGATTAATGGATGAACGCGTAGTGTAATAACATGAAGCTTCTCAGCCTATTAACTTATCAGCCAAAAATTATGAACAATAGTAGGAAAGAAACATTAAAAATATACGAAAGGCTATTTTGAAACGTGGCAATTTTCTAAAGTATAATCTAACCACTTACGCAGAGAAACTGACTTATTACCGTTCGTATGGCAAAGTTTTAAGTCTACAAAGTGCATGTCCTTTGTGTTTACTGTTATTTACATACACTTTCTATATTTATACAGAAAAATTGTAGAAGCTACAACAACCAACGGCGGCGCTTCCTAAATCCCTCTACTTAAAATTTTGCTCAGGCCCTTTCTACATACCTACAAAACAACATATGCTAACGAAACATACACGCAATTATGAACTTTACCGTTTTAGTTTAGAACACATTCACTTACAAACCCTACTAGAGTCAAACATAAAAACAAAGAACTGAAAGTAAACCTTATTTCAAATACGAGAAAGAGTATTGTAGGCTAACCATTGCTCGCGTGAACCTTAGAGAAAATTCGTATTATGTAATAAAAACAGTTATTTTGTTCGTTTGTGAGTAAACAGGACTCCACTCCCCTTATATAAAGTGATTTAGTGCGCGAGAGATCGTTTTGATAATTTCTTTCATATTTCGCTTAGCGGAGCGTTATCTTAGTAGAAAATGCGAAGTAAAATGTATTTAAAAAAATGTTGTTTGTGGGTTTAAGTCCCGTTATAGTTGCATGTTTTTCTTCAGTTAAAATCAAGAGAATGCAGTCTATTAAAAATTTTAAAGTTCTTACTTTTATTTATTTTAATTTAGGTTTTTAGTATGTACAAGCCTATGAAAACTACTTTAATATAATGTGGAAGAAATCTGGAATCAATGATTTGCATCTATATTGAATACGAATTTTTTTAAATCTACCTCACACTGCGATAAGCAGGATAAAAGAATATTAATAAAACCAAGCACATAGTTCTATATAAAAAACAACAAACAACTTACACGTGGGTCAACTAGATAATCTACTAGATAAATATAGTTTTCGACATGCAATATTGCAATGCACATGATTCTAAATTTGATATTAACGACCAATAAATTGTATATCAACTACATAGTCCTCATCCGTTACATTTAACAAAAAATAAATTTGTTTATGGTCAATTGTGTGATGTGTTATATCGAAACCTGTTTTTGCAATTGCAGCTCAGCGTTTGCATTTCGCGGACCTGTGCAAAGTTATATTACAGTAGGACCCCTATTTAATTATTAGCACTTTTTGAAACCAGTTTCTTTTTATGCGCACCGTCTTTTGTTAAACGACTTTGCATTGCGTGAAATTCAAAAGAGGAAGAGATAGAATTTAATGCAATTGTTATTTTGTAACAATAATATGATTGTTGTCAAATATGATAGCCTAACTGGCTACTACGTTTTATGTGACACATGGTGGGACGAAACGTGACTCTTTGATGGATATTGAGCTTGCTTTTTTAAGGATTTAATACAAAATGAAGTTATGGATTAATTGGTAGTAAAAAAATGGCTACTCTGTCTTATAACGTTTTTTAAATTTATTTTGGCGTTTGGTTGAAGTAACATTGACTGTGTGACACAACTAGAAGCTCATCAATCTATTGCGGGCGTTACAGCAGGTATGTAAATCTAATCATAATTAAAATACAAGAAATTGTCATGTGACCACTTATTTGGGATCGTGTTAGAAAACTTAAAAATACTCTTAAATTAGACTGTATGTAACGCAAGTAACGTTCCTAAACAAGATCACGATTGTATGTAATTTCGTACAAAGTTAAAATTATACAGGATACATTTTTTTAATTATCTTTATAATTTATTTTAATTAAACAATAAAAAAAATTGGGAGATTCCATTGTTCATGATAATATTGCTATTATTTAAAAAATATATACCTAACAAAAGTGTCCACGTTTATTTTTAAAAATCTTATTAGTTTTTATATTATGACGTCTACTACTCTCATAATATACACCTTTTAGCAGAGCAGAAGTTTTAATAACTGAACGGTTTCTTTGCTTGCTATCAACAGAGCAATTATGCTTTGACCGCCCCTTAGCAATAAATATTGCCTTTCCTAGTATTTTTGCTATAAAATAAGGCACAAAGTTAAAGTAATGAAGGATGAATGAACTGCAATAAACGTCTAACATCTCAATATATTATTTAATTAAAATCAACATGTTAATTTCAATTGAAAGAAAAAATATTTGTCTGATTTTGTTGAATTTATAATACGAGTATATTTAAGTTATGAAGAGAAATACACTAACAGTTACAAAACGACTAAAATGGTCCTAATATAAGTAAGGATATGTCGAAAAATCAGATATAAACGTTTCTTTTCTTCTTTCTGTAATTTGAAATATTTGGGACTTATTTTTTGATAGTATATATTATAAAATATTGAGAAGAATTCGATGGTGTAGTGAAGCGGTTCAGTCACCGATGTTGAACTTAAGCAACTTTCGTAAATGCCGGCTATAGGATGGGTCACCAAAAATGTATTATGACGACCTATTCCGTCCTTAAGAAGGCAGGTTAAGCTGTTGTTACTGATTGCACCTGCAGTCACCCACCCACCAATCCGTACAGAGCTCACGTGGTGGATTATGACCTATTCCCTAAATAAATTATTCCATCTTTAGGAAAGGCTTGTGCCCTATCAAAAAGTGTATAATTACAAAAATTATGAATTCGTTCAAATTTGTTTATTTTTTGTATCGGGAAAAAAATATTTTTCCATTTTAATTGAGGCAAAACTAGTGTTGTGCTTGTCGCTTCATTAGAACCTGTATTTTTACATACAAAATATGACATCACCGCACATTACAGATGAATTTTATAGAATTTATCATGTTTGTCTGACTTATTTCAAAGAAAACGTTAGCGTAACAGGAGTGTCAAATTCTTTTAAGATTTTTCTAAATAAATGAAGAAATGAGAAATATTGTAACGAAATAAAAACTAAAAAAATATAAATGTTCTACAGAAAATGTTCTTTTAATTATAAAATTGCGCTCGAAAAGGGAAATGCTTTGCGCGCAATCATCATTCAGTCGTCGCAAAAAGCAATCTAATTACGACGCAATCTTCGCGTGTTATCTAAATTTCAAAATAAGAACAAAAACCAATCGAATTAAGTAGGTATTCGGAACCCCAACGACGTATACGTTATACCAACAAACGCCCTATACGGTCGAGAAAGGGTTGTAACCCTTCGCTGCGAGCTCGATTCTGCAGCGAAACCGCTGCACAGCACTTATTTACATTCTAAACTGTTACATATACCTACTGCAACATTTGAAAACTCGTTTTATTCCACACACAAAGAAGAGTCAACAAAGCAAATTGCGAGCTTATTTTAAACATTCATGTTCTATTTTGATATTTCTGAAGCAGTAATAAGGATGTTTTGTAGTTTGTTTATTTAATACTTTGCATCTGGATCTGCTAGAGTGGGGATGTTAAATACCTTTGGCGGACTGTCGATCAGTTGCAATTTTACTTCGGTCAATTATTGATCTGTACTGTTGATATTTGAAGTGCAATTAGATTAAAAGGAATGCCGTGTACACAACGAAAGCGTATAGACGAAGCAATATGAAAACGCATCGTGAACAATGATGTCTATGCGCCTGCAGGAAGAAAACCACAAAACAAAAAATTGTTTGTTTGTCGACGAGGCAGACGCAGGGCATATGGCTGATGTGCAAAACCTACGCAAAAATGACAACAATTGACCGTACACAATTGTTGTTGTGTACATACCTACTGAAGTACAGGTGGAAATATATTTTTTATTTTTTAATTGTCCTGTGTTGACTCTGAGTGCCTGCGAGGGGCATGTTTAATTAATTTCGACCTTCTCGCAAGCTAGGACGTATAGCTACCTTTATAATAATTAGTGTTTAAGTGATGACATGGTAAGTTTATTTTATTTGTATGTGTATTTCTTGCTTATTATTTAATCAAAATTTTCTCTTTATTTTACATTATATGATGCTTTGGATATTCAGTCTATTATATTATATGTTATACTACAAATCTAATGTTGCATAAATGATGTAAATAAATTTAAATAGAACTCTTTTTCTAAGACCCCACACTTGAGACAAAAATTAACAGGTCAATTTTTAAATTATATTATACAGTCTGTTAAAAAGATATATTAAATTGACCATACTACAAATTAGAAATATCCTATAAATATTTGCTATAATCGTCAATGTTATATAAATGGGTTTTTCTATATCATCTCCTTCAAGATAAGAATCAAGGAACTAGACGAACAAGTTATCCTATTAATATTATAAAGGCGAAAGTTTGTAAGTATGGATGTATGGATGTTTGTTACTCTTTCACGAAAAAACTACTGGACGGATTTGGATAAAACTTTACAGCAATATAGGTTATACATCAGAATAACACATAGGGTACTTTTTACTGGGAAAACTTCTCACTCCCACGGGATACCGACTTCCACGCGGACGAAGTCGCGGGCGTCCACTAGTACATAACTAAAAGATAATTTCGAAAGTGGCACATTCTTATCTTAAGACACGAGTATTGCCATTTGTTAAGTTTAACTGCCTAAAAACAATGTAATTTAGTATAAATAATGTAAAAAAAAGTATTTATTCATTTGCATTAGATACTGAATTATAATAAAGAGAATTAATCAAGCCTGGACCCAGTTCATGGAAGAACAGATTGAATTCAATTACCATCTGATTTATCTTTGCTATAAAAAGATATCGTAAATAATATAACATTATTCATGTTTTTTTTTTGGCCTTTTTTACTTCCTTGCTTGCATTTATTTTTCTATTTGTTTGAGTATTATTTTTATTATCTCTTTTAGTATTATTTTTACTATTCTCATATTCTTTACTCTGTGTTTAATTATAATATTTTAGTAAATTACTGCACATACTTTTTATGATTTGTTGGGACACACATTCAGGAAACCTCTTCATATGGTTAATACAAACCACGTTAATTGTAGCTTTGAGGGTTTTAGGTATAAATTAAAATATATAATACATATTAATGCGAAATTAAAGTAAAGCTTTTATGTTCCATAAGAATTACCTAATTGAAAACCACTCACACGAAATCACGGGCAAGAGCTAATGTAAGTACACAATATAAACAATCATGGAATACCATACGTAGAATACAATCTTTTTAAACACAAAACTGGCCGTTCATTCATCGCAGAAAAAACTCCAAGGCCGCACCACAAATTGAAAAGAAGAAAATGATCACATTTCAAAAATGGAACAATAACCTCTAACTCGGCCAGGGACGCGACCTGCCAAAAAGAAGACTCAATATTTACAGCGCCTGATACTGTTCCATCGATGCAGACTATTCAATTGACGTGTCAATAACGTAGTATCGATTTTACGATGTGCTGTGAGAAAATGAGAAAAGTACGACACCGTGTCCTGTGTTTTTGAAAAAAGTCACTCGTGAACCCGCTTCGGAAAATTAAGTAAGCGTATGTTAAAATCGCCCGAATATAAAACAAGTTATAAAATATGTTGCATCAGATCTTTCCAAGTTATGTTCTTATATAGAAGTTATAATCGATTTAGTATTTATTCGGTGATTTTTTTAATACTAATAAGATTAATCTAGTAAGTAAAAGGAAGAAAATAAGTTTTATAGTATAGTTTTACTATTGCTCTTCGTAATTATGTAATGTGCAGCTTCATAAATAAGAACATAATAGAAATCAAACAAGCGTGTCACTCTATCTAAACTAAACAAATTCTTCATTACAAAATACTAAAACAAACTTCCATTCCAGCTGTCTTTAAACAATATTATATCGATTTTGTAATCGACTCCAAATCAATAATAAGTAGTATTTGGAATCAATAATATTGCTATCAGCTGTCGATATTTTTATACGATGAAATTGATACTCATTCGTAATATGAACTTGGAAGCTTACATAGCACTCTACAGGTAATACAAAGGTTAATATATATGTATATTTTTTGTATTTATTTAGTAATTTATTCTTCTTTACAGTCTTAAATATAGTATAAACATTTTAAAATTGATAAAACAATATTATTCTGAGAAATGTGAATTACCAACCAATATAACAAAATTAACTTCCCAAATTCACAAAAAACTCCATTGTTAATAATTTACATCAAAGAATTAAATGGATATCTTTAATTATATTCTTTATTTTTTATTAATATTCTTTTATATTATATTTCTTTACAAATAATTCCAAATTCAGCTGTAGCGAAATGATTTTCATAACAACGCATTCATTCATAAAAAAGCGAAAAGTTGTAATCACCCAAAAAAGCTCCGGCTGCCAGACGCCATCTTGGATTCGCGAGGCGTCACAAACGCGCCTTTTTTCATAAAAAAGATCTAAGTATGGGATATTATACGTAGGTATTACGTGAGACTGGTGATTAAGTATTCGAGAGGCGATGAAGCAAAATATACTCTATTCAAATAGGTATAAAGTTGTTTCCACTTGTCGGTAACTTTTTGTTTTTACGCGTAGGGATCGAGTCGCATTTAGCCGACCCTCCCACGCGCGGGAGATTTCTTACATGGTGCTATATTATTAATATATGTGGGGCCGCGAGGAGAGAAATGGCGTTGGTAAGGGAGTTTTATTGCCAGCTCCGGTGTGCCAAATGGCGCAGATTATAAAACAAAGCGCCATTATTTAATATTAGCATATAAACTGAGCGGAGTAAGCGTATACTCGTAGGAATGGGAAAATTTTAAAGAATATATATAGAGGGTAAGAGGAAATGCAATAATTCGATTTCCTTTCAATCTTAAGACAAAATAATGTTAATGCTAAAATATTAAGTTATATATTGTAACATATTTACTACCTATATTCGTTTATCATTACATCATTGAGAGTCTCTTTTCATTTTCTTAATGGATGATACCTTTCTAAGTACAATGTTTAGTAATTGCGGAATTCAAATGTAAAATCAGTTAGGCTTAAGAACATCAGAGAAACAACTCTATGCAATCGGTTATATTCAAAAGAAAAAAGGTATAAAACAAAGTTGCTTCCCGCTGTCTGTGCGCTGAGATCTTTAAACCACACAAGGTATTTTATTACGCAGTGTGAAATAAGAGGAAAGTTAACATTTTTATGTACAATACAGGACCACGCGGGAGAAGCCGTTATATTAAATAGAAGATATTTTAATTATTTTTAAAATAGTTTTTATTTTATAGATTCTTTATTAATATAGTGCGCGATTATTTTTCTAGAAAAAAAATTGACAATATTTTAAAAAGATAATTAGTTGTGCCTAAAATATGAAATATTATAATATTTTTCACATAGCACTAATTTCTATTCAATATCCGAAAAGTGGACATAAAAAGCATATACGTAAAGGTTTCAAAACTAAAACGCTCTTAAAGTATTGCTTTAGAGTTGCTTTTATAAAACTAGAAAATCATAGACAAAAACTAGAACCCTCTCCTATTTTTCAATAGGGTAACTGGCCAATGTATTTAACGAATAACGAAATGTACTTACATTTATTTATTCGAAAGTTGTCGTGATAGGTTGCTTTTACATTTGAGGGTGAATTTAATTAAAATACATATAGAACTATTTATTATTTAAATATATTGGTGCTCTATTTCAATAGTGTAGATGTCAAAGGGCAAAGTGATTATAGGGCATTACGAAAAATGCCCAATATGAGAGGACAATGTAATAATAAAAACTAAATCTATTTGCCCTGGAATTGTTTATAATGCCCGTCATCTATCGAGCAGAACAATTGAAAGGAGTAGTTGTTACGGTTATATTTTTATTTTTATTCAATTGTATAATTAGGTCAGGTTAAGAATAAGCAACCTTGTCTTTTTATAGATACATACATATAATATATGAAAGAGGTAGAGGTGAGTGTGTTATTTGAAAAATGAAAATCAAAATAACCGTGTCATCTGATGATGACACAAGACAATTCATCATCATCAGACCTTTTTATGCCCCTACTGCATTAAAATAATTTATGGATGGTTAAGGAGGATGGGCCATGACCCCTCATGCTGACCCAATGCGGATTGGTGGGTTAACGACTGCAAATGCATCCGGGACCAACTCGCCTTCCGAAGCTTGGAGTAGCTCGTGATAATAATTTCATTGGTTTATATATTTGGTTAAATATTTGGTTTAATTTCATCGTGTTCACGGGACTAATTAGAAATTGTTCTGTTTTTTAATATATTGTCGTAATTATATCTGCTCTTTTAAAAAAGAAAAAAATAAAGTCGCTTTGTTACCGAGTGCTTTACGAAATTTTTTTACAATAATCGTAATAATTTGTGAGTAATTAGTAAAAAAAGTTATTGTAGCAATATACACCATCAGTCTCTATCATGTCATTGATGGGAGCGTTAACTATCTTTCGTATTCTCTTTAGTCTAAATCTTCAATTTTAAAACAACTTTTGAACTGGTATCAGCGCGTGTATTTTCAATAAACATTTTATAACTTAGATAGTTAGACATCCCTGCAGAGCAGAGCAGCGTAATGCAGAGTCTGCTTGGCAGACGAAAATAGGAGCGCCCACGTAAAGCTGGAATGCAGCGGTGTTACGAGACAACGAATTTGAAAGCAGAATGCCTTCCCTGTTTCTTTTTCTATCGAGCCAATTATTGAAATCTATGTTTCTGTTTTTAGCATAATTGTGTTTAATTTTCATAAAATGTTTTTTATTTGGCAAATATTTGTATAAAATTGGTTTAAAAAATTTGTAATTTTTTTACAACCTCGCCTACAGAGTGTTATTCAAAACTTCAAAATCGAAAACGAGAAGGCTATATGTTCGGCGGTGATGTGTGTAGTTTTAATTATTTTAATTATGAGCAACAGAGGTGCAATTTTTATATGTTTTAAGCTTGACTTTTTGCTGACATCTACACCAATCATCAATATTATTTTATTTATTCATTGGTCCTTCTTGCATAAATGTACAAAGCGGACTTAATGCCGTAGAAATTTTCTACCAGTCTACTTTAGGGTGATGTGGAGAAAAATAGTCGATGGGGTGCACCACAGAGGTGGAAATTTTGTAGGAAGAGACTATACTATAAGTTTACCATTTTAACATACATAAAACATATTAGTATCTATAAGCTATACATACAAAAGAATATATTTATATGCTTATATAGATATTTTTGTGTTCCCTCGTTGAAATTTTTTATTATCTCAAGGATACATAGTAGTAGTAGGTACTATCTAGTTATGTAATAATAGTATGATGCACACGACACCAGTAACTATAATTTTAACTTGCAACTTTATAATATTAGTTCGCATTTCAATGCTATCGTATTATAATAATATATTATTATCTTTGTAAGAAAAAACCCCAACCTCATTGAATAGTATAGTATACTGACATTTAAATACTTAAATCGGCTTACCTCTTCCAAAAACAAGTATTTAGTTTTTCACTCCTTTCGGTTTTCTCCCATTTTTAACCGACTAGAAAATATAAAGGCATGTAGCTGCAATTCCTTATACATACCTATTAATTATGTTCTTCAAAAATGTAGTGATTTTGATGATTCTTTCCATTAACGGGGAGCGCAGGTGATATCTACATGCTCATCTCATTGGTCAATAAAACAATGGCCGACCACTGATGGCGAGTCGGATATCAAAGGGTACAGCTGAAAATCAGTGTCTGTTTCCTATATGGAACATCCAACATGAGTATACCTCTTGGGCTACTGCTTCACACTCTAGTACGGTGGTATGAATCGTTATGTAAAATACTTAGTTGGTGTATAGAAATATACACCAACTAAGTATTTTCCAATGACTTATAATGTTGTGATAGTAGTGGTTCAATTAAGATTTATCTATCATCGACGAGTGTAAATGCACCTATTTTTTTGTAAGTAAGTACCTACGCTACTTATATTATAGATGAGAGCTTGATTCATTTCACATAAAAAAGAAATGCATAAAAATTTTAAATGGATTATTGCAGTCGCCCGATTTAAGACAGGTTATGAATCCCAAGTCAGACAGTTGAGACTGGCGAAGTTTTTCAGTATCTCTTTATAATAAGACGCTTAGTGTATAAACCTTTGTTAAATGAATAAATTAAATAAATGGTGAGACATATTGGTAAACTATTTAGGACATTTGGGCGTCAGGTCATGTGTCCTAAAAAGTACTGAAAGGGGTGGTGTTGATAACCCTGTGTTTACAAAATATAAAAAATGGTTTGTTATGCGAATACTCACCCGTAAATACATATTCTAATTTAGCGTGTAACAATATGTTGCACAAATGGCCATTATGTTTTATAAATATTTTAACTGAAATTACTTAATATTCTAAATTTGAAAATAGGTATTGGTAATGTCGCTTTAACTAATGACAACTTTAGTGGACGTTTGTGTAACAGTCGTCTTTCGAGTGAGAGTTGGTAAAAGTTTACCACATCTCTTTCTTTTTCCTGTCAATTAATAATTAAGTCAAAATTTATTTCTCTTCAAAATTATTGTATAGTACAATACGCTTTATCATAAGCGTATTGTAATATAGTAAGTAAATGTAAGTCAGAACACTGTAGATAAATGTCAGAGTTTCACTAATATAGTAGTATCTAATTAAATGCTATTCGTGTTATTGAAAATTTTACAATAATTTACAAAACACATAATATCTAAAATAAAATAAAATAAAATAAAATAATTTACTTGTTTAATAATAAAGTGATAAACCATATTGTCATAAATCATGATTAAGCGAATTGGTAACCAACTTCCTTATTCTGTTACTCTTAAGACAATCGAAATAAAATGTTCGCTGAGCTCTGAGGGCAAGCGGTCATACAAATACTTCTAAAGTAATTTGATACATTAGAATAGTTAATCTTTTACGGTGATTACAACTTTGAGCTGTGAGTTGAGTTAGCGAATAGGCCTGCTGTAGTACAAGTTCCAGGTAAATATCTCTATCAAGCATCAGTCCCTTCATTTTGTTTACCTGAAACCTAAAACTTTACTGTAATAGTTTTGAAATAAATCTATTATTATTAAAGAAACCTGGCTGTGACGAATGTTATATCCTTATATTAAAATAAATCATTCAAACTAACTACGGCCTTTCTTAATTTTCAATTTATGACGAGCAATGTGACAACACGACAAGCAATGTGAACACATTACAATAGAGTATGAATTAGAGTATGATTCAACATTCATCTCTGTTCCTTATAGTTGTAAATCCCATTACGATACTCCTTTTTGACTTCAACTTCAAAATCGAACAAGAGCATGGTCTATGTTCGACCGCGTTGGGTTTTTTTTCATTACACACGGCTGCACGTCAGATTACCACAACATTGCAAATTTCTGTAATGGATTTTGACTTCTACTTTCAACGTATTAAGGTTTAAAATCGAGTGGCGAATATGATTTTCGCGCGAATTGTGTACCGATTTTTAGAACCGTTTTTTTATTAGATAGCTTATGAGTTTCATATAAATTTTATCGAAATCGAATTAATGGATTGGTTTTCATAACAAAGCAAAATGTGCATTTTATAAGCTGCCACCAAATTATTCAGACAACATGTTTATATCAGCGAAAAAACGAAAGATTTTGCATTCATTCAAATCGGAGGAATTTCTATGTTATAAGGGTGTGTTTATTTTTTATGTAAGTATGTTTTTTATGTAGGTACTTACATAAAAAAACATAGGTATGTTTAATGATGTCTTCGTGAATAGGGAATCAATTTATCAAATATATATTGAAAAATTGTATAAATAAATAAATGCTTATTTCCCAAGACTATCACAATGTTGACATTTTAAAGAAATTTAATATTTTTAGTGATACCTAAATTAAAAATAATAATAATAATAATACTACTAAAATCATGCAATTTAAAACGGCTTTTATAACCCACAGAAAACCTCAGCCCGACTTCAATACCAGTTTATTGCGTAATTAAGTTACAAAATTAGTATTATTTCTCAGTTTTTAAGTTTGAAGTGTGTTCTATTCTTATGTTGTAATTTTTTGTAGATAATTAAACAGTAGCCTATACCAATCCAGGTTCTAATTGGTAGTCTCAGTGAGACCCTCTAATTTCTTAAGCACTTGTGACTATTTTTAGGTAGTTTTCAATAAGATAACTAAGAAGAAGTAGATTAATTTACGTTTTTCATACAGAATATAATAAAAAACTTCCTATTTGATGGGTTTAAGAATCCGATTTATAAAAAACATGATCACTTTCCTTTTACCAATGGTGAATTATTAGTTATATGGGTATAATGACAACAAAATTAACCATTATTTATTTCACTATTCTCAAAAAGTATATAAAAAAAATTGACATTTTTATTTATCGTAAGTACCTATTTAATTATATACAAAATTTCGTAAGGTAAAGTGTTATAAGAGTCTCAAACATATAATTCAATGAAATAATACGTTAATGGGTTCTGCGATCGGGTCACATCTTTTATGTGGATTACTCTAATTTACAGAAGAAACGATGGCTTCCCCTAGCTCTATCAATAATTTCAAAAACTCCAAAAAAGCATTAAAAACATAGAACACTGACGTTTTAATGACAACAAGATATTAAAATTACGGCAATGTATACATACTTTTAGTGTACTTAAATGAAGGTAAGTTCATTCTGACAAAAAATATCGTATTAGATTTAAAAAAAATATGTATTTTAATTTCTGAATAATCGTGTGAACAAAACACAAACATAACGTATACTGAATAAATAATGTAATCGTGATAAAAAATTGCATTGACATAAAAATGGTTTAACTTAAAAATGCCATTACTTACTGCAGCAAAAGATATATATTCTTATTATCAACTCAAATAGAGGAATCAAAGTTTGACTGTGAGGCATAGACTTTTAGTTATGGGGCAACCTATGTATGAAACTTGGTTCATCTCCTTTGACAAAAAATAATATCTTGAGTATTCATAACTATAAACGCTAAATCTTAAAATTTGTCAAAGGTTATTAGCGATAAAGAAAGGTGGTATTCAATATAAAGAAAAACACATTACTCTCATAAAACATGGCTGCTGATCACAGAATTTCTACTTAAGTGTTGAACATTGACTCTTGTCTCCATACTACTATATCCATACTAATAGTATAAAGAAGAAAGATTTAATTATCTGTTTGCTTGCATTGATAAGCATTAAAGCTACTAAATCAATTTCTTAAATTCTTTCACTTACGGGAAGCTACATCAAACGCGAGTGAGATAGGCTACGATTTATATTGCGAATTCGCAGAAAATTAGCTATATAAATTATATTCCCCATAATTTTCTGATAATTTCCTTGGTAGAGACCGACTTAGTTTCTTTATACAGTTTTATATTGCTTTATAAAAGAGTTTTATATTTTCCTTATTATACTTCTGAATTCTGTGACTTGCGTGACATTGTAATGTGCGTTAAATTGGTTAATATTTCCTTATGATATTTGATATTTAACAATTCAATCAGTACAGTTACATAATTCGATTCGCTGAATATATTTAGTCAAATATCACTATTGAAGTTATTTTTATTAAAACTTTTAAGATTTATTCAGTTTTCTGAAGAATATGAAAATTATTATTAGCTTTAAAGTTAGTTCGATATTTTATCAGTTCAACAGAGTGGTTTTTTGAGATTTTTGAGAGTAAAGCGAAACGAAGCTTGATTATTAAAACTGCAGGTGAGCTCACATCTCTTTTTTCGAGATATCTTCATTTTTTATAGTAAATTGATTAGAATGAATTTTTCTATTTATCGTTGGTTTATATGTTCGAGTTCAGATAGCGTATTAATTTAATATTAATTTATGGAAATAGGTGAAATACTAACGGCGGGGATTTAATACTTAAAAATGGGTAACTACTATTAACCACTAATATGATTTCTTAACTAAAAACAAAAAGTTTTTTAAATCACATTAAAGTATTTTTACATAGTAGGTTTTTGTTTGTAATTTAAGCTCTCGAGGGGTCCTATGAGTATTGGATCAGCTCCTCTACTTTCGAACGCAATCGCGATCGAGCGACGTTGCAATAGGGATGATGACTGGGTAAAAAAATGCAATTATATTTAGTCCGTTAGTCAGATAATGGAAAAATATTAGATACGTATTTTTTTTTTACTTCAATTTAACAAGAAATAGCTTAGATAACAGGCATTAAAGTTGAGGAGTGGGGGCTCACTACGTACAGTTGAGTAGAAAACGTACCCTAACGTGACGTCATGCGAAATTTCAACTCAGTGTAACACCGTAATTTTATGATTACGAAAAAAATAAAAAAATACGTGTTTCATATTTTTTAACACTCTACCTGACGGACAAACAAACAAAAATTAGTCGTCATCCCTATTGTGCCGCTCCATACTCTTGATTGATTCACTAATATATTCTAGTTAGTGTAGTCAATGAAGAGTAAGAAACGGCACAATTGCAATGTAGATCGCTCGCGATTGCTTTCCAGAGTAAGGGAATCTATCTGAAGTATGTCAATCTGAAATATTATAAGTTCACAATTTGTTTGTCACAAAAGCATTTGAAGTCGAGCTGTTAAGGACATCGACAGTAAATCCTCACACTCAATTTTATGAAATTTGCTTATTATCTTGGTAGTTTTCAAGAACTATTTTTCGATTTTATTTACGTCGATTTTAGTTTTTTATTTCATAGAATTTTTTTATCCTCTCAACTCGACTTCCTCCGTAGCTATGAGGAGGTGCACTCGCCTTTTGTAAGGTATCTCTAAGATCCCGGGTTCGATTCCCGTCAGGTAGTCTCCTTTTAGTGTTTAAATTTTTGTAATACAATGTAATACAATTACTTAATTTTGGATGTAGTCGATCTATATGATGTTGTTTAATATTTATTTAGTTTCTAGATGACGCTGTTTTTGTATTTAATTGTACCTATGTTTACGATTATATGAATATAAAAATTATGAAAAATAAATGTGGTAAAAAGTAAAAAGAAATATTATATTTTTTTTTATAAAAAGTATTATAACAACAATTAAATAATCACTTGTTCATCACAAGATTCAAGATTCAAAACTGCAGCTACTCGCCGCTAGATGTCTGTGTTAAAATAAAAAATAACGCATGAGAATCTTATCATTTTTCGCTATGCACATTAAGTGATTCAAATGAAATATTTTTATACGCTCTCTTTTGTTTTATATTACGTGACATAGGTATAGAATCCGATTTTAATAGTAATGTTTACTGGAAGAGATAGTTGGTTCATCTTAAACTAGATGGCGCTGTCTCAGATGCACGCACGGTTGCCTAATATTTTTGCTCTATATATTTATTCTATTGTGTACGTTTTTGTCCCAATTTATGAAATAGTATTTATTGTACGAAAAATTTTAATATTTTTTATCTCCATTTCAGATATTATCCATTTCATAATTCATCAGAAATTTAGCTTAATATTAGGTATGACAGTAATCATAATAATTTAATTAAATATTGTTATTAAGGTGGAATGCCGTGGTTAGTTTCGACTATCAAGAGATGGCGCTAGTATGTTAATTTCACCAAAATTCAACTTTTAACAATTTAGCTGGCATTTATATCTATGGAATTATAAAATTTTAAATAATACCAATAAATGAAAAAAAATTTACGTCAAAATTTTAATGATTACCTAATAAAAATCACATTGTTTGTGTATTGATGGACATTTTAAACTATTTAACAGGCTATAAATGCAAATCTCATGAAAGATCTGGCAATTGTCTTGCGGGAATATAGGTATGTTAGAACGCGATTGATCATCCGTCGAGTGCGCAAGGTTGGATGTCGTATCATATACGAGTAGGATTTGTGAGTAGGAGTCACCGTCTAACACTCTTGTCATAGTTATAATAATGAATGAATATATTGATATTATTTTATAACGATGTGTTCTTGTTTTTAGATAAATATGTTATAGTATTTTAATTTTCGAAATAACTTTGTTAGTTCAAATTCGAACTTTTTAATTTAGTAAAACTTAATATAATTTAGAAAAGTACCATAATCAATACCATTGATTGAATATGTAAATAATAAAACAAGGAAATTAGAAAAGAATATAAACATTTAATGATAAAATCAATAAAACCATTTTTATAGCTAGATATGGTTAGAGTCCTGACGTTCCGAAACCGATGCATCGGATATGCATTAACCCTAAAACAAACTCTTCTCAAACAAAAATATAGACTATTATTTAATGTTTTCGGCCTGGTTGTTGGTAGGTACCTTCATTGTCTTTGATACCCCATGCTCATCTTGGAATCTGAGCAATGTATGAGATATTGTTTAATATTTATATTTTTGCTTATTATATTATGTTGGGTACTTTCATAGTTACATTAATTTTAGCGTAAATTTACTCTGACGCTAAACCTTGTTTATTAATAGCACTATAAATGAATTATGGTTCAATCTCCCTATCGGGGGCTGATCCAGACCACTATAAAAGGTTGTGGGCACAGCCATACATGTGGAAACAGCTATGTATGAGTAGGAGTATGAACAATGGTGCGTTCGTGAAAAGGAGATGTTTACTAAAATACGTGATCACGTGATCTACATTAACAACATAAATGATACTATACACTACTGCGCACTCACTAACACAGTGTACATAAATATATATTTTGTAATTTTAAAATGTCTGTAAACCTAATATTCTAACCCAGTAATACGGGGAATTGGTGATTTGTTCTACGGTTTCTTTGTAAGAATCTCTATTAGGCATCAGCCCCTCTAATGATGGGCTTTCGTATCTAGTGTTGATACTCAAATCTGTACAGTAATTTCGAAAATAGATTCATTATTATTAATAATATCTAAATTTTGTGTCCACACACTCATTGGTCATTTTGGACCATGAAAATGTGACTTCACAGGTCTATTAGGGTTGTGGGAATGCCCATCGTGCCCTTGACGGTGGATCCATCCAAGATTGTTTTTTATTATTATTACCGCACTCACTCTTGATCTCTATTCAGCCTGGGGGTATGGATGAGATCTATGACGGAACGAGTTTGCCCAGAAGGAGCCTATTCACTCTCGCCTTGAATAGAATTGGGTTTTATGTTCTCTAGAATATAGGCGCTCACATGGAATTCACCGTTTGGCAGTACGTAGGATGATGATCAGGAACGCCACATGATATTAATCTGTCTAAAATGAAGTCCGATAGCAACATGAATCTGTCTTAAATGAAGTCCTATGCTTTAAGGAGGGCCAAAGTAACCGAAAGGCGGGTCCAGTGCAGATTGGTAGATGTTAACGTCTGCAGATGCAGCTGGGATCAGTGGCTTAACTCGTCTTCTCAAATTGGTCAGCCATCCTATGACCAGCCCTTGTGAAAGTGGCTTAACCTTCTGCATCGCAGACCGAGTGCGTTGACGAATGAGTCATCAAACTGGTAATGCAATAAATTTATTATATTTCTGATTTAAATGGTTATGATATCAAAATTTGTATTAATCCTCCTGGCCATCTTGCAATGGAAAAGAATTTATCCGATTTTTCCTATCAATATTCATTTTAAGTAGGCCACAACGCAGAATATAGTGGACGACTAGCGAAAATTTCGACACGAGCACAAATAAGACTTTAGTGACAATTATTTAAATTTCACGCGCTAAAAATCTATCACGTATACAAAACGTTGAAAACAGAGTTCAGTTTAGCGAGAGCCGTTGTTATAAAACACCGTGATTAATCAACATCAACATAGGTACCTATCCTTTGTTCCGCAACTCTATTTACAGGCACACAGCGATGACATCTCATTATATATCCCGCTATACATAACGGGATCAACCTATCTAGGAAGTTTGCACGCAAAAATCTAGTACTAGGTTTTTGCCCCCTAGCGCACACACGCGCGATCGCCCATAGACACACCCCCGCACACACGCTCGCAAACAACCAAGGAACGAGACTGCGTGCGAGAAGAAGACAGGCATAAAAAACACCCGCCTGGTATGAGGCGATGCCCCCAAAAAAAGCACCAAAAACGCAATCTGCGCAACTTTCCGGCGCAGAATCGTTAACGACTCCCGTTCTCTTTATCGTATACGCGATGCCTCCTATATTTCTATTTTTTCTCCATCCAATATAAGGCGTAAGACAATAGTGAGTGCAACGAAAATTGACGCTTAATTCCGATGCGATGAAATGTAAAATCGCGACGCGCACGCTCGGCGTTTATTTTCCACGCCGACCGCTAGACGCACACATCGACATCAGAACAGAAATAACGATCGCATTTTTGACCGAAAAGGACGGACAGATGGCTGAAAAGAGAAGAAAAAAATGACGACCATTTTGCTTGGCTCACCTACGTCGGGCGAGGTGAGGTTTATATGTGTATGCTATCTTTTTTTGAGAAAAAAACTCAACCAAAACAAATGCACGTGGCCGAGTGTTATGACCGGCGAAAAATTCCCCCGTCCGCTAAGAGATGCCGTTGGTGGCGGTATTTTTTTCTGTGAGCACTTTAGTTACTGGAAAAAATACACGGTGGCGCTTGGAGCGCTTTTAAACACTTCTCAAGCGGCTAGCGATTGATGCGAGCTTTTCCATGTTTGCTTACACTTAGCTTTGAACTTGATCACTTTTGACCGCCTCGATAAATGTGCTTTGATATTTTGCCTTTTACCGCAGTTTTGCATTTTTAGTTTTTATTAATAAATATAACAGTGTTAATAAACTTCAAATTTTTATAGTTTTATAATGAAACGTTAAAAAAACTTATTAATTACTGCCAAACCTATATCGATGGAAATAAATGAGAAAGCATTTAGCTACTACAAAAACGTAATTTACAATATTATTGTGGAATTTTGTCATCTTTCTGTTATTGTGTGTATCAATAGCCTCCAATTATATACAGATTAAAATATTTTCAAAGTTTTGAGGTGTCAAGAATATTAAATTTTTGCATTCCTACCAATTTCCTACACTAGTTTTTTATTAACCAAGAAAAATTTTCATGTTCTTTTTGTTATTAATATTTTTTGTATATTATGTATATTCATTCTTTATAAATAAATATATTCTTAATATGTAATAAAACTCAAACGGTTTTCCTTAAAAGGTACTTATACGATACCTAAATATATTTGATCAATTTGTTATAATTAAGAAATACTGTGTACCTGCCTAATTAAATAAAAAAAAAACAATAGTTTTAAAAACATCGAGATGCATGAAATGGAGTATAATGTAGACGACAGAAGAATACAGTATCAGAAAAAGCAGCTTTCGGTTTAGTATATGGAGATTTATGAAACTAAAAATTGGTTCCATATATATTTTGTAGTCTATGTTCCGTAATCGAAGAATAATACTCCTATATATAATATGTAAGAGTTTGTTATTGACAAATACATTTTTAATTCCGTAAAAAACAAAATTAAAGAATAATAATCGTCTTGGATAAAACCGACTTATTATATTAAACAAAACTAAACTAGGATTGCTATAAATTCAATAGTTTTACTAAAAAACTTAATTATGTAATAATTTGGTAATGATATTGGTAATAAATGGGCGCTTATATCCACAGAATTTCGTTTATCATTGAGAGCCAGAGGGGCTACTCTGTTTGTCTACCAACGAAAATTACAAAAGTTTCGAATCGTCCTTACAATTTTTTTTTAAATCATATGCGTCAATATTATCTTGTGCATCAGAAGCAGTGTCAGGGTCCTATCTCCGTTTCATTATTTATTATCGAAAAATGTGTTCCTTTAGAGTAGTATTAGGGTTTCGAAAATAGACGAATTTTCGTTTTCGGAGAAACAGAGTAGGCCTTCTGTTCAGACTCATACTGTATATTTTTGTGACATCACATTTCACAGTTTTGAGGGAAAACGTCACCAAAGCTTCGAGAATAGTTCATAAACTTAACTAATGCAAACTTATAAACAACGAATTTCTTTTCTTGTTTCTCCATACGAGATAACTATAACAACACACATATCTACAATCATTATTCATTTCTACTAGTATAGTGTTCGTGGTTAACTTTATGTTTTGTTTAATTTTTAATCATTATTTGTTTTTCTTTAATATCTTTCATAATATGTTCGCATAAATAATACAAACGCACCTTTAGATATAATACCTCTCGAATGTTTTATACTTTATTATATGTTCACATAAAATTATAAACCAAAATAAAATTGAAAAATATCTAACGATAAATAAACATTGTTTAAAACCTAAATGTTTTAGAACAAAATTAGAATTACAACTTTAATGGATATCGCAACGCATGATTCACATATATTATTATTATCGACTATCAAATTATTTCTTGTGTCAATCTACTAATTGCATATAAAGGCGAGTTAAGCGCGAAGCGAAGCCATTTTTGCCCCAATCCGCAAGAGAGGAATAAATGAAACAAACCTGTGGATTGTTGATTTTCTTTATTTATCAATTAAATTTGTACAAAATGTAGTAAGCGATTTTTTTTACTTTTTACTACTACTACGAATTAACGGAATTCAGTCTCTGAATGAATTATTTTAACAACTTCTTCACTTTAATTATATTGACATTATGTATGCCAAATAACTTTTTATTAAATTTTCTTAACGATTAGTTTAGTTTAATTGTCTAAAAGTTTGATTGTCTAAAATATCAACTAATGAAACTTTTATCACGTCCAATTTTGTGCTCTGTGGAAATGTTCTTTGTGCGTGAAAATGTAAAAAACAAGTACAATTATATGATATGTGTGTTATATAAGCTCGTTATTATATTTTGAGGAGGCATCGATTTGAGCATTTGATCTGCGATGTAGAGGCTAAGTGACTTTTGCAAGAGCCAGTCAGAGGATAGGTGACCAAAAAATTATTATCTCGATCTCCTCGGTAAGCCTTTGGTCCCGGCCCCATTTGCAGTCGTTAGCGCTCACCAATCGGCAAAGGGCCTGTGAGTTGGGTACAACTCGTTCGATATCGAATCGAACATTCCATTCGATTCCATAGGAAGGTCCCCAGCAATGGGGATATTCATATGCCCAATGATGAATGTTATAAGTGAAATAAAAAATTGTGAAATTGTAGCTCTAAATATATACTTTTCTGAACTGATAGACTTTAACACTTGATAATTATTCTAAAGATAATGTAGATGAATTTATTGGTATTCTAAGAAAATAAGAAAGGATGAAAATACTGTCAATAGAGTTGAAGCTAAGATGACCGATCGATAATTATAATAACACCCATTGGTAATCATAAAAATCTCATGGAACTTCACCTTTATTAAAACAAATTTCGAACATTGCTATAGTGAATTTAGTTATACCTAATTTTAAAATCATCATCATTATCATCATCAGCCTTTTTACGTCCCCACTGCAGGGGCTCAGGCCTTCCTTATGGATGATTAAGGAGGATGGGTCATGACCCTCCACGCTGGCCCAATGCGGATATAATACCCTCCATATTAACGACTGCAAATGCAGCCGGGCCCAACGGCTTAATGTGCCTTCCGAAGCACGAAGCATCCCGTGACCGACCCTTGCGAAAGTTGCTTAGCGACAACGATCGCAGGCCACGGCGCTTATCCTCTACGCCACCGAGTTACTTTAAAATCATATATGCCCGGTAATAGAGCCAAAATCACATAATTTAATATATTAAAGTGAAAATAAATTAATAATGAGAATCATCTTATTACTAAGTGCTGATATTTTGAATATCTGTATTTATCCGGTGGCGCCCTTATAAAATACAAGGAAAAATGTTCAAGCGCAGGTAACAAGCGGAAGCCGAAGAGAGCTCGAAGCGAACAATGAAAATGCTTACACATTTTCTGGAAGTTCTGTATGGCAGGAGACACGAGGTATCTGAAAAAAAAATGTATTACATATTTAAAAACATATCTCATATAATGGCAGGTCATTGGTTAGAGCAGTCGCTCGGATTGCGAAAAGTTAAGTTCGAGAGAGTAATAGCTTTTCTTAGGAATTTTAAGCACTTTTCATTAAACCTTCACTCCAGATCTAGTACCGGGATGCAATCGCGTAACTCTCTAGCTATATCACTAACTATAGCAATTACGAAGTTTTATTAATTTTATCAATGAAATGTTCTTTTACGCGTTGTTGTTTTGTGTATAGCAGTACCACCCTCAACGGTCATAATTCTTCTATGAAAAACACTTATTCATATAGGAATTATAACCGTTGAGCGTGGTGGTACAATGATGTACACTTACATGAAGTGTATATAATAATTGAACGTTTACTAAAAAAACACACATTATCACACTTTGTTTTATAATTTATTTCGAAAACGGAAATAAAACAAAATGTTTGATTAAATATAAAAATAATAGCCAAAATATTCTCATAGATAAAAGAATGATAACATAAACATTCATAAAATCAACAAAATTTTCTTGTTGTCTGAACTCTGTTTCTTAAAAGATGCAACATAATAATCCATTTTTAACCATAATTAAACTAATTTACTTATGTTTAATACAGTAATCGTGATAAAAATTTTTTTTAAATAATATAACCTTGTTTACCAACATGAACTTAAAGACTAACCCATAATGAATAAGAGGCATTAGTTAAAGATAAAAAAATGCGATAGATGTCTTATGTGTACATAGATACTGCTATTTATTATATTTTATATTTCTGTTTTTAATAAATTTGTGTTATTTTTACTTATATTTGATCAAAATTTTATTTATAGGTAGGTTTTACTTGTATAATAAAGATAAAATATGTTTGAAGATGAAGTAAAGATTAGTTAAAACTATATTATTTACGTAGTGTATATGTAGTTTATAGTTAATGCGTATTAGTAGTATGTATTATATATTATAGTAATATATATGTATTAGGATATTATTTTTTTTTGTAAATGTTGGCACACTACCACATCCTTCGGACAGGTGCCCTTTAACACAAGGGTTGTCTGGAAGAGATCGCTTTTAGCGATAAGACCACCTTTGCCCACTAGAACTAAGATATTTCCTGTAAACTTTCATTTGTGTGTGAGCAATAAAGAGTTCATCTATCTATCTATTATGTAACTCTACTTGTCTGATACAAATCTAGTTCTTTAGTTCAGACATAAACAGTGTTATTAATAAACAAAGCTAAGGAGTAAATTTACGCTGAAACTGCACATAGTATTAGGGTCAAAATTCATATAATTAAACAGAGACAACAAAGGTTAACCTTGTACGAGGTTTTACGGCAGTAATATTTACTCCTAGAAGATAGTAGGTTTGCTTATTCTCTGTATAATATGAATTGAAACTAATACTAAAATTGAAATTATAGCGTAAATTTACTCTGACGCTAAAACTTGTTTATTAAGAGCACTGAAAATGTTTACAGACCTAATTAAACGAAAGAACTATTTTTACTGCATTAGATTATTCCAAAATTATGAAGACCTTATAGCTAATGATATTTATCAACGTCGACAAGTAAAAGTCTAATTGAATTTTTATTAATATACAGGGTGATAGGGCTCACCCTATCAACCCTCAGATAGAGCATGTATCTTAAACGTCGTATTTACATAAATAGTCCCTGGGAGACCATCTATAACTGCATTCACATATCTTGGATAATATTATACATTTAATCGTTAAATATTTTTTTACTCTCATCGATCCTATTTCAAGTGAGGATCAAAAACGTCTATTGGACTATTTAAGGCTCTAGAAATGGAAAATAATTTTTCTCGTATATTTTGTACGGAAAACTATAAATATATATTTAATATTTTTTTTTTATTGATATACGCTTTTATTTTTAATTTTGATCCTTTTAACAATAAGCTTTTCAACTGTAGACATAATATACAGAAATCTTAAATTTGTTGTTTTTTCGTGTCTTTAAATAAAATGAGGTTAAGGAATAATTATTTTAATTATAAATAAATAAACATAATAATTTAATACAATACTTTAATGAACTTACCACGCAAATTGCTTTAATTTTCCCAAATAACATGGTTGAGTTCTCTTTGCAATCCTAGACGCCAATCTGAAATTTACAGAAAAAGTATATAGTTAAACAAAATGAAATTTAAACTTTTAATATATAATTTTAACTAGCAATATAGACAGTGAGAAGCAACTTCGATTTATACTATCGTGTGTATAGATTTATTAATATATTTTATTTTATTTTATTTGGAAAACGTTTTCGCATATAGATTATTCCTTCCATACTATATATTATTATTTATTTTATTCTATTTGTTTATGGAAACATATTAGAAGTGATATTTATAATAACATAATTTAGATAAATGTAATTCATAATTAAGTCAATTTTTATAGATACCTTAATTCTCAACTTTTACGACTGCTACAGCTTCACTCCTGTATTTAACCATGAAAACCTGAAAAATAATTAAATAAATCTATAACATTCTCTTTTTACTTCAATTCCAGTAATATCTAAGTATCTTTTATATTTTTTGGTTAATATAGCAACATAATTAATAAGGTGTGTTTATTGGCACTGCAATCACTTCTCAATAGTGCTATTATAGTACTATTCTATTGAAATACAGCGTCGGATACAGCGTTGTCGTAACATTAGAGGTTCAGTAAAATTATGTATTAATTATCTTTTAGTAGGTTAAGTAGGTTAAATCAAAGAATTAAAGCGACTACAAGTGTTGTGAATACTAAAACTATTATCTATTTTTTATAATTAGATATAATGCTATAAAAAAACGGCTAAATCATATATCTAAAGTTGCATGTTCAACAGTTATTTTATATACATATATGAAAGCAAATTAAAGTTAACATTATTTTAAAAGATAAAACCCGTTTAGATGTCATCAGTAATTTGTAGACAACCCTCTAATCGATAAAAGATAATCGAATCCATAATCAAGGAATCCTCGCTACCTAATCGACTGGACACTCCCCTAACGCAATTTTCTCGATCCCAAAATGTCTTTACCATGTTCATAAATTGACTTAAATCAACCGATCAAAATGTCCCATCCCGATTCGATTAAGAATCTTTTTCATTACCGACGAATGGTGCAATTTTAAACCTTACGACTTGTAAGTAAATAAGAAAAAGGTCTTGGTTAACAGCACATTTGTTTTTGTCGAAATTAAGATGCGTTCTGATTAGAATTTTGATGAAATTTGCATCAAAGTGATTCGTAATTATGTGGAGTTTCTGTGCACATAGTACGGGGTGGTCGGAGCTGACGGCACGAGACAAGTTTGAAATAAAGCGTAAATAAGGGAGCGAATAGTTCGGGTGGCCCGCGAGTGTGGGTGGTCTTACATAGCATATACAAATTTTCAGATAATTTTAATATTTTTTCAAACTTTTGATTTTCTTATTTACTTCTTCTACCCCTTTCTTTTCTTTTTCATTCAATGCTTTGCCACCAATTTCAGTAAATAATTTTTGTAACGTTAAAAAGCTTTTTAAGTTAAAAAAATCCAAATATTTATACATAAATAATATTTTTTAAATTCTTAAATATTTTACAATAATATCACAAATTTTAAACAGATTTCATGGTTTTATTGATATTAATTATTTTAAAATTCATTAATTTTTACAAATTATTTACAAATCAAGGGAATCTTCTGCCTTCGGAAACATGATCATGTTTCTTACTATCGATCTCAGCTTAAATGGCTGCCCATACGTCAGTGGAGACAGCTACGTCTGCTCTGTACACTCTTTTCTGTTCTCTCCAATTAGCGTTCTCCTGATTACTTAAAATGTAAATTCCAGTATCTTTGCGATTCGCATGATCGATAACTTCGTTCTTCTAATACACTCGCACTTTCTACTCCTCTTTTTCATTCTGGCTTTATGTTGGACTCTTTTATCCTTCAAGCCATATGACTGTGGAATAGCCTCCCTGATCCCTGACCCCTGACTCCCTTGATTTGTAAACCCCATCAGAAGATCTCCCAATAAATTTACTTTTAAACCTGAAGCTCATGCCTTTCTTATGAAAAATATATGAAGTTCATCATCAATATTATGTATCTATATTATTGTTATTGTACGCATATATGTAGTTGTGTGTTTATACATTTATTTATATAATTTTTTTTTTCGACAGTTAATTTCTATGCATGTCTATGCCGTCATCGCGTTTATAGTTTTTCCTAAAGGTTAACTGGGAGAGAATGCCATTGGCATTAAGTCAGCCTTTTGCACCATTTCTTTACTGGTCAATAAAGTTTAATAAATAATATCATATTTGGCAAATACCTATTCAAAATTGTCTCCAATTGTAACCATCGAAAATTCAATATTCATAGATTAACCTTATGTCAATATTTCCCACAGATCTTTTTCTAAAGACCGTGAGAATAAGTAAAAATAAAGATAAAACATATTTAAATTCACAAAACTAGTCAAAGGGATTGTCGTTGAATTTCCACAGATTCGATGTTAAAATTTAAATAAAAAAAAATTTTATTAGACTCGATCAAAGGGTCAATCTAACCGGTTTTCTAAGATGAATGTTGAGATGACACATTCACATGATTACGCATGCGCCGACCTTGGGTCACTCGTGCTTGACCGTTGATCTTAACTCGTTTTTTCAATAATTCGAATAATCAAGGGGTTTGAGTATAGAAGTTAGTTTTACAAGATACAGCTTGGGGTAGTAATTTCTTATTCAAATGATTGCATAGCAAATGATACGATTCCACTTTTTTACATTGTACTTAAGACATAATAGTTTAGGTGATTTTTAGTAATTTTTGAAGTGAATTAGAATAATATTTTTAAATGCAAATAGACGCGAATAAAATACCATTTAATTAATCACTAAATGAATCACTTTAGAATGGATGAATTGAAATCGTTTATTTATTAATAAAAATGATTGTCAATTACGAAATTTTCATATTAACTTTCTCTTTAGACAAATCTGTTGACTTTAGTTGCTTATTATAAGTTAGAATTTACTTACTTACCTATTTAACCATGCACATTATTGTAAAAGACAGAGACTTCTTAAAGCACCAGAAACTACCCAATTTTTAAGTGTATCCGGTATGTCATGTTATTGTCTGAAAGAAATGCTGCTTTTTTCAATAAGGTAGCCGACTGTACTGTCTTTTAAAATATCATGGTTTGTTCCTTTATCTATGGTGTGTGTACAATCAAGAGTATTTCAGCCAATTATTAATTTGAGTAATTGCAAAACAAATTACACTTTTAAATACAATTCATGAGTTTTTATCTGATTGCCGCAGTTATACTGTATAGGATTGCTTGGACTCACGTATGTGGTGGTGAAGGCAACTCACTTGAGGACGGTGGCTGTTGGTGTGAGAGAACACACACATATGAATTACCCACTCTGCTGCTATATGTATTTATTAACGACGGACGATAGTTATAATGTACAATAAAGGCTCTATCGCGCATTCGAAATTAAGTCTAATTGCGATGGAATTTAGTATGCACTTATTTTTTTTTAATAAAATCTGATAGAATCTATCTAATTTTCTTTGGTGCACTTAGTAATGAAAGCAAGTAAAATGTTTGTATCTGGTTATATATTTTTTTTCACAAAGAAAAGTTATAATTTCTAAACAGAAAAAAATATATACTTACGATTTTATATTTTCAACTTGATCATACGAACGATACGGTACATCACAATCGTAATATGTCGTCATTCCTTTGGTGTGAACTGAAAAAAAAAAATACAAAAAACACTAAGTTTGATAGTGGTTAGCCAAAAATTTTTTATCTCGATCTTATCCGTGCTTCGGAACACAAGTTAGGCTGTCGGTCCCGGCTGCTTTTATATTAGTTGTTAGCACTCACCAATCGTGGTGGTTATGGCCCTTTCTATTTTCATTTCCATTTATTTGATTCCATCTATAGATAAAGGTTCTGCCCAGCAATAGGGACATAAATAGCCCGAAGATGCTAGTGAAACAATCTACAACATTAACAAAATTTATGACAAAAATATTTTTTCTTTATTTTCAAGAAGAATTTAATAGTCTATAGTTATTTTTATTTCATCCATGTTAACATTATAAATGCGAAAGTAATTTTTCCCGGTCTGTTACGTTTTCATATCTTAAGTACTGAATCAATTTTAATAACATTTAGTACACAGTATGATACTCAGGTAAGGACATAGCATTACATAGAGCGGATGGAAACAGAGTATATTATGAATCTTTAAATAATTTTATGACTTATACAGTATATTAACTAACGAAGTACTTTACCTGGTAAGATGATAACAGTAAATTTAGAATCGAGCTCTTTTTTGAGTTCTTCGAAACTATTTTCAATTGCTTTTTTTAACTGACGATTGAATTTCGATCATCTGTTTCCTGGACGTCTTTTCAATGATTAAATGGAATAAAATGCAGCCTTTTTAAATCTGAAAATTAAAAAAAAAAACTGCAAAAACCACCAATATATTCAATATCCATAGGGTTGGATAACGAAAAGCAAACGCGCTGGAAACGAGGCTGGATAAGTGCTATTGTATTATGATGCTAACTGATAGCTGTTTGTGGAAAAAACAACTGTTTACTAAGATGCTAACAATATATCTACAAAATAATATAAGAAGTAAAATGTTGGACAGTTATAAATGCTTTAATATAGCATTTTATGAAAACAGAAAAAATTTACTTATATGAAAATGATATAAAAACTTTTTCATAAAGCATCTAATTTCTTGTGAAAGAAATTTTGAAAATAAATTAAATCAAATTAATCAATTTATTCTAGCCTATACATGCATTTGACAAAAGTTTAAATCGTAAATCTAAAAATCTAAAAACTAAAATGGATTTGCAAGAAAATGTGTAAGGATACTTTTTCTTACTGTTTAATTTCATTCATTAACATTTTTCCTCAGCCTATTCATATTCCCACTGTAGTGGTACATATAGGCCTTGCTTTAAATCAGAAGAAAACGTGATATAATCCACTACGCGGACCCAATGTGGATATTATATATAGAAATTCAATTTAAAAAAAAAAACATTTCAATAGTAAAAAATTAATCGCCACAAGTTACTTCAGATGGGGCTCGGATCTACTAAAACGTAGGTAAGCAAACACATCTAGTACATAACAATATAATATGTCATCTTATATTAATATTTACACCATATTCATTCAGTATATAAAATAATAATATTGTATACGAGGGTCAAACTGAAAGTTCTTAGAAAATCAAAAACTGATTACATTAGCCAGTTATTAGTTATATTATATCTTTTCAAAATATTGTCCATTCACGTCAATACACCGCTGCATGCGATGGAACCACTGGGAAAAGCACTTTGCCCACTCGTCCTTAGGGGTCTCTTCAATGGCATCGCGATACGCAGCCACCGCTTCTTCAGCATTCATAAACCGCTTTCCTTTAAGTTTTTCTTTAATTTTTGGAAATAAATAAAAATCACAAGGCGCGAGGTCGGGGCTATACGGCGGGTGACCCAGTAATTCAACGTTTGATGTCGCCAAATAGTCGATCGTTCGCTTGGCGGTGTGCGACGAGGCGTTGTCGTGGTGAAGGAGGATCCTACTGCGAGGTCGTTTCTCTCGAACTTTTTCCAAGACAAGTGGCAAACAATTGGTAGTGTACCATTCTGCAGAAACTGTTTTTTGATCCTCTAACACAATTGTTGCAAAATGACCTATCCTTCCAAAGAACGAGGCCACCATTTTTTTTCCCGCACTTCGATCTCTCTTCACTTTAGTTGGCAACTCCTCGAAAGGAAACATCCACTGAGCAGATTGTCTTTTGGTTTTAGGATCATAACAGTAAATCCAGCTTTCGTCACCTGTTAGTATGTCGAACACAGCATTTGAGTCACCTCCGTTAAATCTTTCAATCATTTTACGACACCAATCCACACGATGGAGTTTTTGAGCCTCAGTCAAATTATGAGGTATCCACCGGGCGCAAAGCTTCCTGACCGCTAAATGTTCGTGGAGGATTTTGTGCACTTGACTCATACCGATGCCTAAGCTTGTCCGAATCTGTTGATAGGTCACTCTTTTGTCAGTCTCTATCATACGCCGCACAACACAGATGTTATCTTCAGTCGTCGCCGTAGAAGGCCGTCCCTCACGTAAATCATCAGTGAGATTAGTGCGACCACGTTTAAACTCATTAAACCAGTTGTAAACAGTCGCACGAGATGGGGCTTCATCGTGAAAGGCCAATCGTAGTCTATCATAACTTTCTTGTTGACTTAAATGACATCGAAAGTCATAAAAAATCATTGCACGAAAATTTTCTCGTGTTAAATTCATGATGACGTGACACAGATAATTTTCAATTTGCCGCCAAATCGTAAAACAAATGACAAATGAATGAAATATATACTCAGTAATATTGGCAAAGAGTTATATTTTCAAATTTTAGAATTATTTTTTTATTATATTGTTTATAAGTGGCCAGTTCTAAGAACTTTCAGTTTGACCCTCGTATATTTCATGAACGTATGCGAATCTCAAAGTCGATCTAATCCCGTGGGTTTAGCATTAGAGGCAGAGTATTGCTGTGTGTGTTTTATATACACATAAATGTGAGGATGTGTGTAAGGCGAAGTTAGATCGTCCACACTTTACCGCGAGCCTCGATAGGAACTGTACAGCGGCAGGCAAAACTGATTGTTGCTTCGTGAATTTATTTATTATTTCCATGATAATTTTTACAGAACGTGTCCATTAAATTCTGTCTCCAATAAATTAATAACTTATTTGTGAGATACCATATGTCGACAAAAGTATCTTTAAATAGTACATAATATTGCTCATGACGTATATTTGAACTATTTAGTGATTGGTTCAAATATATGTCATGAGCTACATTACCGTATTTATCTTTAACAGCTAATAAACAGCTATGGTCCGTATTCCTAAAATTTTTAACAAATTTAGATATAAAAAATAACTTACTAACTAATTTGTAAATTACTCTAAATAAGATTTAAAAATATCGTATTTTAAATTAATGAGCTTATACTTGAAAAATACATCTGATAAATGGTAGCATGTGTACATTCTACATAGATATTGCCTGCGAAGCACAAACATGCCAGATCCTAGGCGACCTATAGCCATGACATTTTTGTTGTGAGCATAAAGATTTTTTTAAACCCTGGATGTCCGAAGATCCGGAAATCTAAGCATAAAGTGACATAAAATTTTGATAGCAGGCTATTATATAAATAAATTTCTGAGGGAGTATGTCAAAGTCAAAACTAATAAACTTACAGAGTAAACTCACAGTGAAGCAATTGATACACCTAAAACTGATAAAAAAAACTGATAAATTGACAAAAAAATTTTTGAGACTGTCGACAATCGGTCTAATTTCCCCAGCGGCTGTGCACTGGTCAGCTTCTAACATCATTAATCTAACTTTCGTGCTACCCTTTATAATAGTTGGCGAGAGCGAGAGGGTGCTAGGGCGGGGCGGGGGCGGGTGGAGAGGGATATTAACATACGAATTCGGAGCGTCCGCACCAACCTTCTTAGGGTGGGACCGAATTTAAGTTTCGCGTCGTGTATTGATCCGAACGCTTAACGCTAGTTACCGAGCTTCGGGTGATTTGGATATTACGAACTTTTTGAAATATGATTTTTTTCTTATATCCATACTTAAATGAGGTTGCATATTCTTCGTAGTCTGCATATGAGTTGAAGTAGAGGCATTTTCAATACGTGCGTAAAACAAAATATAACTAAAACTTGGGTATATTTAGGTTATTTTTGGAATGCAAAATAATAATAGTGTGTTTTTCTACTTTGATGAACCAATGTTTATATCGTGTTATATAAAAAAGTGTAAAAGAAATTATTTTGGTCTCATGACTCTCCACTGCTGGTGGTTAGCAGTCAGCTTCATGTACCATTACCTTTCCCGTAAATCATCACCATCAGTCCTTTTTACGTCCTTATTGCAGGGACTCGAGCCTTCTTTATGAATGGTTAAACCTTCTTCCTTTAAATATCCTGAACAGATTCTTTGCACTTAACCAAGATTTCTTACACCATCTAACGCGTTTCTGGTTTTATCACCACTTATGTTATAATTGAAGATACACATGCTTGAGGTTTTTGACATTTTGCTTTAATAGTAATGTCTAATTTTTTTATTGAAAAACTTTTTTATCGCTGACGTCTTATATCAGGATATATTCGTCGGTAGAGTCATATTTCAATTCTAAAGCCTCGATACCCTTCAAACATTAGTACATACAAAATTCTGCAGGTACTATTAATATTATAAATGCCAAAGCGTATTTTTATATGTTATAAACACGTTGTTATGGTATGATTTTAGGTGTAGAGACTTGGAGGCGGGCAAAGGGACATAAACTACTTTTCAAAACATATTATACTTATTTTTTTTAATATCAAAAACTAAACTAAACCCATATAAGTGTATTCGTGTATCAGTCAACACAGCGCGGGTGTAAGGACGTGTGCACATCTTTTGATCTCAGACCACTCCGGTTCAATGAATACGACCGCGATCGGTCGAGCGAACGAACCGTCCTCTGCCAATGTAGATGACGAATGCGCTCACTGTTCATACTACAAATATTATAAGTAAATCTAATGTTTAGATGATCGTCACCTCTTCTTGTGAAAATGACGGATTTTATCCAGTGAATACTTTTAATATGTAAGGGGCTTTATAATGCCCGTATGAATTAATCTGATTCTTAATATGATTTTGCTTTCAAGATTATTTAGCAGCGCTTCAAAAGTTTTTTAAATTTAAGAATCATTCATGTAGTATATTTTAGGTCCATAGATTTCATTTTTCAAGAATCGTCGTATTATTTGAATAGTGTATTTGTGTATGTATCTTAAAAATAATTCAACCTTTAATAAACACATAAAAACAATTAACATTCCCAACTATCCAAAGCCCTTACATAGCATCTTCCCCTAATCTGTGCAGCCCTAACAAAAAGAGCCCCGAAATTAATTCTGAAAACAACGCGAAGTGCAATAACGCACCCTCCTTAACCCTTCTCCCCCCATTCAAGAATAATGTCTAGCAAGGGTCACATCGACCCCCTAATCTCTCTGACTTGCACATATGAAGATTACACTGGAAAACTAATTATATATTTTTCACTAAGCGTCATGGAAAATAACAGACAGCGCTTTCATCTGTACTTTTGCATTATTATGGCAAAAAAATCTTTAGTGAAATATCTTGGCCTAAACCATTCTTTGAGTTTTAGGCTTAAGATATACTAGAAATGAGAAGAATATAATAATATATTGAAAACACGTATACACACAAAATCACAGGGTATCCGATGTGCTTTCAAAAGGGCGCCAACTCGACATATACTTTATAATCTCCATATTCTTAATTTCGGACACATCTTTGAAAGAAAAATATAATTACACTTCACACCGTACTCTGGTTAGTTGCAACCTATTTGTGATTTCGTTGGAGAATCAAAAGAATGAAAAACCCTATATTCACAAAAAATGTATTGTACCATGAAAAACCATTGAGAAAAGACAAAAACAAAGCAATACAAAAGTCTATCAACTACTTGACATAGAACATCACCTTAAAGTAAAGACAAAATGTATTTAGTAGAAAACCTCTCTCGACACTATTTTCAATAAAATTTTGATTAATTGTTGCATTGTTGCACTCTGAGATGGGACTCTTACCCATGACCTAACAGGACTGACGAATTTTTCAAGCATTTGTTACTTTTTAGCTAATACAGTGCGTATTTTCATCAATGTTCAGGCAATCCACCCAAACAGTATATTTTTCAGTACAGCACTGTGAATGCAAATTGATCAAATATAAAATATTTTGAAAATTATAACGATAGTATTTATTATTGACAGTGACAGTAATAATAAAATAAGTTCTATGATAATAATCATTGAAGGACACATGTTACTTATCAAAAAACATAGAGATCCATATATAAAATCATCTGCGGGTAGATATAACTTATCCAACCCTTCCTAATTATACCTTGTGCGACAAAATACAGTAGGAGGTAAAACGTCGAATTCTCAAGGCCCCCAACATACAAACAAAGACTAACCCTTTCCACCCCCACATAAACAAATATACATAGGACAAGTCCAGACCCTCCCTACCCTTAGATTACTCTAAGATCGCCGGGACGCACTTCCCCTCTTTAATTGTGGAGTCTGAACTCATTATTGCGTATCCTTTCGCGACCCGCTTTGCGCTTATCTTTAGATTTTCGGTGGGTTACTTGAGATCTATGGTTACTAGAAGAGGCAGATACAATCAAAAGAATCGAGAAGATGTAAAAAAGATATAAGTGAGAATTTTGATACACTCAGATAGGTATTCTTAATACAAACTAAATATTCTGAATATATTTTAATAAAAAGAAATCTGAGGTAGTAAAATTATAAATTTTTCATACATATAGAAGTATCAAACATATTGAAATTCATACTTATATTGTTAAACAATTTTAATATCATTAAAATTGTTGAATAAGTTGAATTTGTATATATAGGAACCAGCAAAAGACTAAGCTTTCTAGTCATCTTCTTATTTAACCATTAGAGAAGTCATATCTTTATAAAATACCTTATTATTATCATATCCGACAGCTACTACATATAGTTTAAAACTGTTTTTTTAAACGAATGCATTCATTTAGTAAGTCCTTTTGAGCATCAAGAAAGTATTATAAAATCGTTTCATCAGTGTTAATTTTGAAGAAATAATTATCGTTTCCAGTATAATTTGTTATCTGTTAACATTTTAATCACTCTGCTGTGTGTGAATGTGTGTAACTTGTGTCTGTGTTTCATTAATTTACGTAATTTGGGTCTTGTGGGGGTCCAGTATTGACGCTATAGTAGTAGTTCTGACGATGGTTACGTAATATTATGTGACCCAGGAGACAGGGGATTGTTACAATATTGTTTGAATTTTAGATGAAGTAAATAGATTTTAGAAAAATAAATACTATTAGAGAGATTGATAATATTATTAGAGACAATGCGTTTTGAGTGGAAAGTTATTTTTAGTTTTATTACTTAGCGTAATAAAAGTACTCCTTTGCTACTTTAATTTACAAATAATATATTTTTTTTTGTGAAACTCAATTATCAATCACTGATAAACGTTTTGCTTGGATTCTTCTTATTATTTATTTACATTTAAATAGGTACTATTCTTGATATAACATTAACATAAATTACATAGCACGATAATAGAATTTTCTTAGACTTTTTCAACAATAAAAAAACATTTTACGTATAGATTATTCACAATAATAATTTATTCAAATATAAATGTGAGAACATAAATTTGTATACTATAAAATAAAGTAGCTTCTCGCTGTGTAAACGCTAAGATATTTTAAACTACACAAGGGATTTTAAAGTGATTTTAAAATGATTAATAGAAGATTTATATGTACCCATGTATAACACAGGACCACGCGAGCGAAGCCGCTGGCGAATAGCTATATGCCTTCTTTCATTTAGTCTAAAAGAAAGAAGGTGCCATAACTCTTAGCCTCATGGTAAGTGCAGATTGGCGTTTATTAATAACTGCAAGTGAAATCCAGTAATAAAAAAAGCACGAAAAAGATCAAGTTCCATTTCCATATGATTCCATATGATACTATGTTTCACGATATCAAAGACACTTGAACATACAAAGTTCATTTGCGCCATATTAGTCAAATATGAAAGTAATTAATAAGATAATACAACACTAAGCTACCAATAATTTTTTTTTGTAGATTGTCACCCGGTGTTCCCATTAGTCATTGCACGTACAATCAAGTTACTCTAAAGCAAAATCTAACATTTCTTCTCTGAAAACTTAACCACTATATGGGCATCCATTTTCAAAATTAACAATTACCTTTTAAAGGCTGAATAGATCCGAAACAATGCGGTAAATACCCAGTTCAGAAAACATCATATCTACTTTATAAACCACACGTTATGATCACTTTTAAGTTGAAGCATGAAAGTTCATTTTTGTTTGAAGCTTATTTCTTTTGTAAAGAAGATCAAAACAAAGTAACACGTATTAGAGAGTTAATGAATACTTCATATATCAGAATAGAAACGCAGGAGTTGAAATAGTATTAAGCGTTATACAAAACTGTAACGACATTTTGGAAAACTAAAATAAATTCGGTAAAATAAATGACAGATTAATAAGTTTTACTTAGGATTTTTCTGAGCGAATATGTAACAGAATAATATTATATGTGATTTTCATGAAAGTTATAATATTAGGCAGTACCAAATATAGTTTCAAAATTGTATTATCTAGGATTCTTTACCAAATTTTTTGGAGGATTGAAGATTTTGCACAGATGAAGTAATTGTTATCTAGCGATAACTCATCTGGTATCTGGGTTAATAAATGATATTCCAATTACACAAATTTTCATATAACATATATGGAAATATGGAAAATGTAAGGCTCGTTTCAGATTTGCATTAGGAAGTGAGAATGACGGCGAGGCGTTGCGCGGCATCGCTACAGCAGAGGCGCTTACAGTCGGACGCGCGTCAGGCACGCGGATGCCGCGCGCTTTAAAATAGGGATGGTCCATTGATATTTATTTAATGCTACTGGGAATGTATTTTATGTGATACGCTGGCAACCTTTTTTATTTAGACGAAAATTGTATTGGTTGGCATTGAAACTTAACCCAAATTAATATCACTTGCTAACCGTTATTTAAGTTCGTTTAAGAGAGCTTAAGCATATAATTCCACAATACACACAAGACCGATCGGTCTATAAAGGTAAACTAGGTAACTGCCTAAGGCGCTCGTACTTGGGGGCGTCAAGTTATGACAAACGGATTAAGTTTGCTCTATTTATATGAACCTTAAAATTGCAGTACCTTAAAAATTACTTTTATTTGGTCATGAGTCTGCTCTGTCAGCGATATTCAAAACTACGAAATTTTCACACCAAGGAGTTTCTTTTGTCTTTGGTAAAATTTTATTTTATTGTGATTTTTAATGGTCATAATGCATTGAATGTGGTGAACAAAGCAAATTCTGTCAAATTGACAAGATCGTCTCATTTTATTTAGTTATATTTAAAATTTGAATACTGTTTTCTCTAGGCTCGTTTGGCGACAGAAACAAAATGAAGAAAAACTCATTTTTATACTTAGAGGATAAAATGCTATTTTAGCTTCACTTTAGAATCTTATAATGACAGAATTTTTGAGCAAGGGAAATGAAAAAGGATTTTATTCAATTGAAAGTCCGGCTTAGAAGATTTTGCGACGTGCCATTCCTTCATTCTATTCTATAGTATCGTGAATAATTAATAAATAAGTCTGAATCGTCTAATAATAACATTGGCAGCCCTTAAAAGCAAACGAATATTTCGCGAGCCTTCTATAATTGAAAACATGGTGTACTCCGACAGTTTTAATGGCCCTTACGTAACTACGCCGGTAGATTTATATCTGTGTCAGACATTCGTTAGGAATTATCCGCGGGCTTGCCGACGATTAGGCAAATTTTACAACTTTGAAAAGTTTTAATATTCAACCGACTTACTTACACTGTGCTGATGTGGTATATTTTGTTCTCTATTTATTTGCTTATATTATATTCTAGAAGCAGTAATAAACCTTTTAGTTTCATAATTATTTACTAAAAACAAGTGAGCAAAAACATAAATAAAGACTCTTGTCTGATTTACGTTATATGTTTTTGTTATGAATGAGTTATCTATTATGAATCTGTTTTGTTTATGAAAACGAAATTTCACTCCGATTTCTACTTGTGGAATTTCAAAAGTTCTTAAGATCTACTTAAGGATAGCTATGGAAATACAAATGTTTCAAAGTAAATTTGAACAACAAATTGAACAGAAAAACATATATTATATAATTTTAGTTGTCCCATTTCTATAAAAAAAATTGAAAAGTTTTCTTATGATATTCATTAAGAAGTTGTACCGGGCTGGGTCTGAAATAGATGCCTTAATAACCATCTGATTTTGCGTTAGATTTCCAGAGCTCAAACGATAAAGTATATATGACAAAAAGATACATTAGTTTCACTAACGATAAAACTATATAACAAACTGTTCACAACCAGAATAAACAACAAACTTCAGTATGCTTAGGCGATTGTTGGAGCTGTGGGCTTTTTGCCGCAACATTACGCTCCTAGTTAAAGTTGGCAACTGCAACGGAACTGCAACTAGAACTTTCTAGAACTTTCTAGACTATATACAGCCCACAAAGGTACGTATCAGCGCATCAACGCTATCTGCTTTTGAATTGAAATGAGTTGGAAAACTGTGCGGAGTAAGAAAACAACTTGAACGAGTACGGGAAAATGGCGACGAACGCTTGAATGGTGTTAGTCGCTGATGTATTTACATGTAATGGTAAACACGTGGTGATGCTCGCTAGAATTTATTTTGATGTCATTATGTGTCGATTCTATTACATGCAATTAAACGTAACGTTTTCCGTTTGCTGGATGGTGCAAACAACTAAACTGTGCTATATTCCTTTTTTAACGGACAACCAAAGAGGTTGTCAATTGTACTTGCATGAATGAATCGTTGGTCTGCATTACATCTATGTATGTCTACGTATTTCTTGCAAATTAGGAAATGGTGTTTTTTTTTTTCTTTTTGCTTATTGATTAGCTTTTATAACTCTAATTTAATTCATAATTTTAATGATTCAAACAATAAAATTGCTTGTTTGTTTGTTATTATCGCATTAGGTTTTGAAAAATCTATAGATTTTAATTTATGTAACACTTACAGTGTTATTAATAAACAAGGTTTAGCATTGGAATAAATTTACTTTGAGTCTGCACTTAGTATAAGACAAAATTCATACTATTAAACGAAGGCTTAGCAATGGTTAAATTAATACGAGGTTCTACAGGAGTAATATTTACTCCTAGAAGGTAGTAGATTTGCTTATTCTCTCTATAATATGAATTTGAATTAATACTAAAATTGCAATTTTAGCGTGAATTTACTCTGACTCTGAATCTTGTTTATTAATAGCACTGTTAAAGTATAAGTTGGTTTTATACCAGTAAAAAGTCTTTTATTGTTTTTATTTTCATGTGGTGTTTGTATGTAATTAATTAATTATACAGTTAACTTAATTTAAAGAAAACTTAATTTAATTTAATTGTTGGTGAACCAATAAATAAATTGCCTAAAATGAGGAAATATTACTAGCTTGCCTAATAATAAACTTATTCACAAATATTTAAGAATGCCTTGTAAAATGTTTCAAGGAAATATAGGAAATAGTTACTATATCTTTTAAATTGCAATGGACTAATTGCGTCGTCGTCTTTTAAATCCCGTGAACAAATTATCTGATCCTCAAGCATTTCGCTCAAACCTTATATACGATAAAGGAACAAATCATTCATTCATGTGGTAAATGGGGTTGCTCAAAGCATTATGTCGACCGCTTCAGGTGTTAAAATTGAAAGTTGATGTTCAGTCAACATTGAAAAAAGGTACTTCCATTGATTATATGAAATATTATTAGCTTTTTAAACTAAATGGAGTTTATAGCATCGTTAAAATTACGATATTATTTCATAAACTCAATTTTATAATGTACTCTATATATTGATTTTATATATATTCTGTAAAATCTATATAAATATTATATAAAAAGGTAAGATTTCTTTGTTTGTTTGCATTGAACAGGTTTCGAAACTACTGGATTGATTTCAAAAATTCTTTCTGGTGACATGGGCTATAATTTACACAAGCAAATCAATCAATTATTTATTGCATAAAATATGGTGCGGGTACAACAGATGTCATAAAAGAGTATCACATATTTACTGTATATCATTGTGCAATAGTTTTAGTATGTAAAATATTATTAGTTTTAATTTATAATTTTTATCAATTTACATTATAAAACATCTTTAGATATATTATAAAGTGTCCGCTTGTTTTAACAGTTTTTTTATTGAATAGAATTGTTTTTAAGTTTCAGTCATCTTAATATATGCGCTAATAAGCAACTAATAAGCAATAAATGGGCTTATTTATTGGGAACATTTATGTTTCATTCTATCATATATTTTTTTAATTTCATCAAGCCATATTACACCGTGTCACTTTAATTCGACCGAGAAGGGAGAGACTTATCACTGTAGGCAGATACTATTGTCAAGGACGCGTTGTCTTATCTATACTTAGTGTTTTTGTGTTCATCAGCGTACTAAAATATAAAATATATATTCTTGTTATTTTTTTTTAATAATCTACAGTCCAAATTCTGCTGTCGATAACAGTATTAGTTAATTACAAATCCATTTTCATTTACTCGAGCATGGCTCAGACTAATCTGAGAAACTAATATATGAAGTTGAATAGTTGCGAGATATAACACAGTATTATTTATCTTCTCCGTATCGTAGAGATTCGCATTTTATATATCAAACGTTGCGTATATCTACAATGTTAGTTCAAAACGGAATTATTACAGCTCAAAAAGTCAATTAGTGAGTCCATCGCATTCGAATAATGTTTAGTAACTCTATGGTTAAGTAATTAAAATGAAACCCGTTTCGATTTGTTCATATAACTTTCGAAATTTGATGATAGAATAGATGTATTTTTTATACGATAACGTTTTAAAAAGCTTTTACATGACTGCTCGGCTTTATTTATGTATTTGTTTGTAGGTATTTATTATAAATTGCGATTACATAAAGCTTTTGGCGCCATTTTATGCTGTGGGTTTTCGATTGTTTTAATATTTGCTAATTAAACCATTATTGGATTATTTATCTGCATGCGGAATCAATAGTATGAAAGCTTTGAATGTGTATTATGTATTCCTTATTGTAAGGACAAGGTTTTGTATATAAGAAAATTCATTAAAAAAGAAAATAATATATAGATTTTATTAGAATTATTTTTTACAATCTAACACAAGAACTAAAAACCGGCCAAGTCACTTTGCTGGTTTTTAGTTTATTGTATTAATCTAATATTAGCCTAATATTGGCCGGTAAGAAATAATTCTTATAATTGAAATAGAAAATTCAATAGAAATAGAGCAACTCGAGGAAATCTAAATTAATACGAGGATCGGGTACAAGACAACCAAAAAGTAAACGATATAACACAACTTTAATGACAAAACTAATGATTTCCCATTTCAGAATACCAGGGACAAAGTGGATTTTTAAGGATTTTTCATTCGGAATATTTCTCAGTATAGCATTATGAATGCAAAATTGATCAAATATAATAACCATAGACGAAACTATAAAGAAAACTTATTTTTCTACAATTACCCGACCCGAAAGCAACATTAGGAACTCAGTGATGACAACGCATTGATTTTAAAAAATGATGGATGAACTTAAACAAAATTTTCCGATTCCCAATTTGAACTGAAGTAAAATATCAAAGTGAGTACCCTTATATTTGAAAATGTAACGATCGCCTTCAACCCCCCTTTCCGCATCTTAATTCGGGGTCACTAACCCCTTAACCCTTCACGATTAATGTCCAAGGGGTCGACAAGACCGACTAATGCTGTGAAATTAAGACGGGCCCTTTTCGCCATCTGCATTTGCTAAAATCAATATTAAATGCTTTATTCCTGACGCTTTAGAGTTCAAATTTAAGTTTTCGCTAAGGTCATTCTTACACCCTGCCTCAGGATTCTGTGAATAACATTTGCAAATGGTCGCAAGTTTGTCTATTGTTGAATACGCGTGTTTCTAGACCCTTTGCCATTTACAACGTGAGGTATGATTCATAAATTAAATATATCTTTTCCCCTTAAAATAACTTCCATCTGTAAAGTTTGTCACGGTCTAAAAATTCTTCATCATCATCATCATCATGATGATTATAAAAAAAATTCTTCGCTTCTACTTAATTAAAAACAGTGAAAATTATTGATGAAATCATCTGTTTCTTTGTTGAGGGTATCTTTTCAAATGCAGCTCTGCGATTCTGTAAAAATTCAGACTCGATTTCGAATTCACTGTGTCCGAAATACGTCATTATATGTACAAATTCTATTGATTCCATTTTTGTATGAAAATACAAAACAAAATTGATTGAATATACGTGTCTCAGATATTTTATTCTTATGTTATTTTGAAACTCACTTTACTTATGTCACGAAACGTTATTACTGAATCAAGGTTGAGCGGATACCGCTTTTTGAAGTGAATTCCTACAGTTGAGTGAATTCGAATTCTGGTTTGAATTTTTACAGAATCGCAGGGCTGATCCGATCGGGAAAATTCTTTTATCTAAGGCAAGACGTGGGTTACATAGGCTGACATAGTCGAAGTTTCGGGAAAATAGCTATGTACTTGTAATATAGAGTTATATGATGCAAAAGACGACGATATTTGTTTTAAGCTCCGAAAAATAGAAAATGGCAAAATAAATGGCAATCAGATGGGTAAATTATACAAGACACTCTGACAGCTTGTCTTATGTAATGAAGAAGCGCGAAAGATAAAATATTTAAAAATAATAAGAAATTACTAGTTGATTATACGGAAACTAGCCCAATATTAATAATTTACTTATATAACTATTATTTTAATATTTGACAAATTTTGCATTCACAATGCTATAATGTATAATAACCTAAATGAAATATGCTTAAAAATACACTGGCCCCAGGTATTTTTATATTATTTTTATAAGTAAAAAAAAAATCGAGGTGCCGAAAATTATTTTCTATAACCAAAACGAAAATAGAATCAATGATAATTTAAACTATCTAAAGACCCCGTTATATCACGTGAATTACTATATAATTAACAAATTTACTTAATCACCTTTCGAAGCACGTAACAATATCTTATAAAATAGGTTGTCTGGAAAAAATTGCTGTTTAGCAATAAGGCCACTTTTTGTGTACTGTATTGTTTTACCGTGTAATTTCGTTCTGTTTTCCTGTCTGTATGTGTGCAATAAAGATTATATTTTTATTATTAATGTCAGATGTTGAGACTGTAAATAAATAGCAGTTCCACGAGGAATAAAATATTCTACTAAAGTTTGTCCTTAAACTCTTTGGTCCCTAACTATGGATCTACATTAGCGCAGAAATTGACATAAGCAACCTTTATCACTAGAACTTTTCCAATTATGAGTCCGTCAAGTGACCACTCCCCCGTCCCACCCGCTCCTCACCGCAGGCGATGCGGGTACAACCGAGCAAAGAACTTTTAATTGCGCGCCTTCCAACGCAATCGGACCGCTATTTGGATGACAAGTAGTTTTTATACTAGCTTTATTTATGTCCTAAATAATAGTGTTATAACGAAGCTATAATGTGATTAATGTTACTGTACTGTATGAAAAAATGCTGGAGAACAATGCCATCGATTATGTTTCGAATCATTACGGCTTAAAAGTTTCGAGATTTAATGACAATAAATATTTTTTAACATTTTTCTGTACAATTAGCTATAAATTTATTATAGCCAATTCATTGTATGCATTAATAAGTTTCGGAGTCTAGATATACTTAATATATGCGAAGTTAACATCTGTATTTTCTTGCATTTAATATAGTTATGGTCGATTTAAATATTATTAATCCCGACAGTTGATGACATAACTTTAAATTACTATATGGTTATTATTTTTAAAACAAACCGATAAGCAAACCAAATTACGTAGGTAGTGTAAAACGACGAAAGAAAATTGAAGTGATATTTGTTGAATAAACTTGGTATTCAATTTATCTATTATGTCTAATTTTATTTAAAGGACTTATAATGAACTAGATATTAGTTCTATAGCAAACACTCGATAGTGGGGATAGAAATGGCGATGTGAGTCTGGTAACTTCACAATGTAATTACCAGTCGTCGCGGTCGGTCGTCTAGAGTCTCGTTTGTTAATTAGTTTTAAGCTTTATTGCAATTAGTTTGGAAAACATTTGAAAATACTATTCACTGTTATACACTATCTACTTAATACTAATTTAGATTTAAAGTTATTTTATATTACTTAAGTTATTAATTTCATTTTATTTTGTTTTTGCAGGTCAATTCAATAAGTAATGATAAATAAGAAACATATAATAGAAGAAAAAAATAAGTTTTTCGGTAGTAGCCATGTTATTGCCAAGCTTAATATACTTTTTTTTGAACGAACGAAAATCTGTTTTTTTGTGTGATAACGCAATATCTGCCCCTACTATTATAATAGTAGTCATGATAAAGCATCATAAAATATGATAAAAGAGCCTATTTTTTGTCATAAACATCATATACATGCAAAACAAAGACATTGCTATAAATACCTAAATAGATGCGCCAATACAATGTTTGAAGACAAAGACCTAAGACAATTGCACCAATGGCGGTCTATAACAATAGAACCTGTATTCATTGTTGTTGTATATTAAAGGACGTGTAACTAGAAGTATTACTATCCTTTTCTATCTTATGAGAAGTATTGCAAATTGAAAAGAAAAATCGCATTTATGAAAAAAACATTTTAGATAATTCGAAAATGTCTAAGAGAATGAACTTTATATTTTACGCTATGGGATTCAATATTAAAACTTATAAATTACACAATAAGATCACAAATCAAAGCCACGTTTTGTTAATTCTTAATACCATTATTATTTCTAAACTTAGTATTATTTAAACTATTACATAGTTATTATTATTTCTAAACTTAGTATTATTTAAACTATTACTATTACATAACTATCACATAAACATTGCCTGGTTTGGCTATAGGTAAAGGCTTCTTGAGGTCACCAGAAATAGCACCAAAATTGCGAGCACGAAGGTAAGTAATTGTCTTCCTATCGTTTAGTATCGTTGAAATATCTACGAAGATTTTCTTTTAATTTCATTTTTTTTATTATATATTTTAATGTTTGTTTATATATTCATACTTATTTTAATAACAGATTCAACAGCAACAGAAGTAACAACGTGTTTTACACGTTTTCTTTTTAATCTCTAATTTGTGGTCAAAATGAGAAATGAAAAAATCATGAATATAATAATAACATAGCGATCACAAAATTTAATTATCTTACTACTTTTATAATTTGCACTATACAAATTGCTATCAAACCTTTTTTTTTCCATGCCTAATCTAGATCAGCATATGTAATAAAAAAAAATTATCTTTATAATATAATGTTGGACCATATGGTCTACAAGTAAATGTCTACATATATAGTGATAATTTTGTATACTTGACAGTTATCTTAATGGTTTTGCTTTTATACGCTATATTTTCAATAAGTATTTATATGTTTTCGTATTTAAAATGCTTCGAAACTTAAAACGTAGGTTAAACCCCATTTCTCTGACATACTTATTTGTTTTTAATTATCAAATAAACAAACATATAAATAACAGCTAAAGAAAACATCTAAAAACCACGGAGGTTTGAGTTATCGGAGTTTACAACTTGTTTTTATAAAAATCAAATTATATTATTACATATTCATACATTAAAATCAATGGACAATTACAATATTGGCCTAAAATGATTTAAAAAGTACCCTATTTAATAAGCTTGTATTTAATATTTTTCATTATTATACTGTCTTTTAATTCTGGCGGTAAGTCATACGAAAGCGTATGAAAAATTACCATTAGTTTCGGGAATCATGCAATCTTGGATCATTAAAAAAACATTTAAGCTTTATATAATTTAGAAACTTTCTTGTATTATTTATCCTAATGATTTTTGTATAGTTCGATCAAGAACTGTATTTTATAAACTAAACTGTCTAATGTGAAAAAATTTTGTTTTCACATACAATTAATAAAATTACATAATGTCTATATAAAATATTCCCCACGCGTCCTTTGAAGAGTAATTGTTTAAATTTAAACTCCCCACATTCAACTAAAACACGAAACTAGCAAATTAATTATAAAACATGTCAAAACAAGGCACGAACTTCGGGAGAGCCGTAGTACAAAGGGCCCTTAATTTGGGACAGGACCCTTAATTTGCTCTTATCCTGAAGTCTAATCTACGGGTTCCATCGATCTTAAGCAGGGCGGTCACCCCAAGTGGGAGGGATGAAAGAAAATCGTAGGGTTTTAGATTATATATGCAGGGAAATTTTGCCAAGCAATATATTACAAGGGGTAAGTTTTGCGTCCGTCATGCTCTTTTGAGGGCTTAGAAACGATCTTGCTTTATAAATTATGCTTAAACATTATCCATTCAAACTAGAAAGACATTAGTTATAATCTCTCCAGTTGAAAAATAAATATTAAACTTTATTTTATTAAATTAATTACAGATAAAATTATATTTGTTCTTATGAATTTTGTATAGCTATTTTCTTAACGATTATCTTACATTCGTACCTAAATAGTTAAAAATGTATCTGTTACGTATCTTACATCTTAATATTGAAGTGACGTTCTGAAAGAAAACCATCAAAGTCACAAAAACGCATTATTCTTTAATCGCACCAAAGTCCGTATTTAACGCGTGAATTCTAAATTCGTAATATCTAAATTGCTAGGCGAGTCACGACTCGAGTTGAACGAAAATTGTCCAATATACTGGACGTCATCTTAGTGTGGGTGGGAGGAGGGTTTCATTATAGGTCCGGGCTGCGGTCGTACCCGCGCACACTTCTTACGATTGGAGTCAGGGCTGTCGTTTATATACTTTGTTATATTACTAGGTTATTTTTAATGTAAGCTACTAAATTTTCTTATAACACAAGATACACTCACATTATTTCATTGATATATAAATTTGTACTAATGAAATAGTAATGTAAACGTATATTATATGTGCAGTGGTGGAATTAAGGAATTGGAATTAATTCCGAGGAAATGGCTTTTTCCGTCAGGGTTAATGGTAATAACTGACTCATTTTAGTTAGAAAGGAAAATTTTGCCGTTTTTCTAACTCGGACTCAAGTCTATCTATGAAGACGATAAAGCTTTTAACTCGGAAAGTCTCACTCGTAGTAATTGTAATAACTTCTTCAGATAGTTTTTTCTTTCGATTGTCTTTTTCACGGTCTCTATTATATATTGCTTTGATACGCTTCCTTTTATCACTTTTTTTTTCGTAAAGATTGGTAACGGTGATCAAAACCAATCTGATTATTCTTTCAAAACCAACATTCGACACAACAACCATTACCGCCGTTTCCACTTTCTCTAAATTCAAAAGTATTGTAAGATGATTGTACTGAAAAACCTGTAACGCGATAAGAAGGGGCTTCTTATCGCGTTACAGGTTTTTCAGTACAATCATCTTTGATTCAAAGTCAAAGTCATAATAATCTTTATTTAAATAGATTTCTTAAAAGTACTTTTCAATCGTCCAACATTTTTTTCCCTACCGGTCCTTCAGGACGTCATTTGGCTGATAAGAAAAACGAGCAAGAAACTCACCAGCTCTAATAGGAGTAATGACATTTACAAAAACCGTGTCATTACTAGATCAATACATTATAAATAGAGAGAAAAAAAAGCCTATGGTCTTATAATGATAACATAATCATTTAATAATAATGGAAGCAAGATAATTTACGATATATAATGAGATTAGAAGCAATCACCTATCTAGTTGCTGGATCATCTCAAGTCCAAGCATTCTTATCTATTATATATTCGGATACCTTATAATAAGTTTTTTTAATAAGTATTTTTTTAATAGTAGTGGGGATAGAAATGGCGATGTGAGTCTGGTAACTTCACAATGTAATTACCAGTCGTCGCGGTCGGTCGTCTAGAGTCTCGTTTGTTAATTAGTTTTAAGCTTTATTGCAATTAGTTTGGAAAACATTTGAAAATACTATTCACTGTTATACACTATCTACTTAATACTAATTTAGATTTAAAGTTATTTTATATTACTTAAGTTATTAATTTCATTTTATTTTGTTTTTGCAGGTCAATTCAATAAGTAATGATAAATAAGAAACATATAATAGAAGAAAAAAATAAGTTTTTCGGTAGTAGCCATGTTATTGCCAAGCTTAATATACTTTTTTTTGAACGAACGAAAATCTGTTTTTTTGTGTGATAACGCAATATCTGCCCCTACTATTATAATAGTAGTCATGATAAAGCATCATAAAATATGATAAAAGAGCCTATTTTTTGTCATAAACATCATATACATGCAAAACAAAGACATTGCTATAAATACCTAAATAGATGCGCCAATACAATGTTTGAAGACAAAGACCTAAGACAATTGCACCAATGGCGGTCTATAACAATAGAACCTGTATTCATTGTTGTTGTATATTAAAGGACGTGTAACTAGAAGTATTACTATCCTTTTCTATCTTATGAGAAGTATTGCAAATTGAAAAGAAAAATCGCATTTATGAAAAAAACATTTTAGATAATTCGAAAATGTCTAAGAGAATGAACTTTATATTTTACGCTATGGGATTCAATATTAAAACTTATAAATTACACAATAAGATCACAAATCAAAGCCACGTTTTGTTAATTCTTAATACCATTATTATTTCTAAACTTAGTATTATTTAAACTATTACATAGTTATTATTATTTCTAAACTTAGTATTATTTAAACTATTACTATTACATAACTATCACATAAACATTGCCTGGTTTGGCTATAGGTAAAGGCTTCTTGAGGTCACCAGAAATAGCACCAAAATTGCGAGCACGAAGGTAAGTAATTGTCTTCCTATCGTTTAGTATCGTTGAAATATCTACGAAGATTTTCTTTTAATTTCATTTTTTTTATTATATATTTTAATGTTTGTTTATATATTCATACTTATTTTAATAACAGATTCAACAGCAACAGAAGTAACAACGTGTTTTACACGTTTTCTTTTTAATCTCTAATTTGTGGTCAAAATGAGAAATGAAAAAATCATGAATATAATAATAACATAGCGATCACAAAATTTAATTATCTTACTACTTTTATAATTTGCACTATACAAATTGCTATCAAACCTTTTTTTTTCCATGCCTAATCTAGATCAGCATATGTAATAAAAAAAAATTATCTTTATAATATAATGTTGGACCATATGGTCTACAAGTAAATGTCTACATATATAGTGATAATTTTGTATACTTGACAGTTATCTTAATGGTTTTGCTTTTATACGCTATATTTTCAATAAGTATTTATATGTTTTCGTATTTAAAATGCTTCGAAACTTAAAACGTAGGTTAAACCCCATTTCTCTGACATACTTATTTGTTTTTAATTATCAAATAAACAAACATATAAATAACAGCTAAAGAAAACATCTAAAAACCACGGAGGTTTGAGTTATCGGAGTTTACAACTTGTTTTTATAAAAATCAAATTATATTATTACATATTCATACATTAAAATCAATGGACAATTACAATATTGGCCTAAAATGATTTAAAAAGTACCCTATTTAATAAGCTTGTATTTAATATTTTTCATTATTATACTGTCTTTTAATTCTGGCGGTAAGTCATACGAAAGCGTATGAAAAATTACCATTAGTTTCGGGAATCATGCAATCTTGGATCATTAAAAAAACATTTAAGCTTTATATAATTTAGAAACTTTCTTGTATTATTTATCCTAATGATTTTTGTATAGTTCGATCAAGAACTGTATTTTATAAACTAAACTGTCTAATGTGAAAAAATTTTGTTTTCACATACAATTAATAAAATTACATAATGTCTATATAAAATATTCCCCACGCGTCCTTTGAAGAGTAATTGTTTAAATTTAAACTCCCCACATTCAACTAAAACACGAAACTAGCAAATTAATTATAAAACATGTCAAAACAAGGCACGAACTTCGGGAGAGCCGTAGTACAAAGGGCCCTTAATTTGGGACAGGACCCTTAATTTGCTCTTATCCTGAAGTCTAATCTACGGGTTCCATCGATCTTAAGCAGGGCGGTCACCCCAAGTGGGAGGGATGAAAGAAAATCGTAGGGTTTTAGATTATATATGCAGGGAAATTTTGCCAAGCAATATATTACAAGGGGTAAGTTTTGCGTCCGTCATGCTCTTTTGAGGGCTTAGAAACGATCTTGCTTTATAAATTATGCTTAAACATTATCCATTCAAACTAGAAAGACATTAGTTATAATCTCTCCAGTTGAAAAATAAATATTAAACTTTATTTTATTAAATTAATTACAGATAAAATTATATTTGTTCTTATGAATTTTGTATAGCTATTTTCTTAACGATTATCTTACATTCGTACCTAAATAGTTAAAAATGTATCTGTTACGTATCTTACATCTTAATATTGAAGTGACGTTCTGAAAGAAAACCATCAAAGTCACAAAAACGCATTATTCTTTAATCGCACCAAAGTCCGTATTTAACGCGTGAATTCTAAATTCGTAATATCTAAATTGCTAGGCGAGTCACGACTCGAGTTGAACGAAAATTGTCCAATATACTGGACGTCATCTTAGTGTGGGTGGGAGGAGGGTTTCATTATAGGTCCGGGCTGCGGTCGTACCCGCGCACACTTCTTACGATTGGAGTCAGGGCTGTCGTTTATATACTTTGTTATATTACTAGGTTATTTTTAATGTAAGCTACTAAATTTTCTTATAACACAAGATACACTCACATTATTTCATTGATATATAAATTTGTACTAATGAAATAGTAATGTAAACGTATATTATATGTGCAGTGGTGGAATTAAGGAATTGGAATTAATTCCGAGGAAATGGCTTTTTCCGTCAGGGTTAATGGTAATAACTGACTCATTTTAGTTAGAAAGGAAAATTTTGCCGTTTTTCTAACTCGGACTCAAGTCTATCTATGAAGACGATAAAGCTTTTAACTCGGAAAGTCTCACTCGTAGTAATTGTAATAACTTCTTCAGATAGTTTTTTCTTTCGATTGTCTTTTTCACGGTCTCTATTATATATTGCTTTGATACGCTTCCTTTTATCACTTTTTTTTTCGTAAAGATTGGTAACGGTGATCAAAACCAATCTGATTATTCTTTCAAAACCAACATTCGACACAACAACCATTACCGCCGTTTCCACTTTCTCTAAATTCAAAAGTATTGTAAGATGATTGTACTGAAAAACCTGTAACGCGATAAGAAGGGGCTTCTTATCGCGTTACAGGTTTTTCAGTACAATCATCTTTGATTCAAAGTCAAAGTCATAATAATCTTTATTTAAATAGATTTCTTAAAAGTACTTTTCAATCGTCCAACATTTTTTTCCCTACCGGTCCTTCAGGACGTCATTTGGCTGATAAGAAAAACGAGCAAGAAACTCACCAGCTCTAATAGGAGTAATGACATTTACAAAAACCGTGTCATTACTAGATCAATACATTATAAATAGAGAGAAAAAAAAGCCTATGGTCTTATAATGATAACATAATCATTTAATAATAATGGAAGCAAGATAATTTACGATATATAATGAGATTAGAAGCAATCACCTATCTAGTTGCTGGATCATCTCAAGTCCAAGCATTCTTATCTATTATATATTCGGATACCTTATAATAAGTTTTTTTAATAAGTATTTTTTTAATAGTAGATTTAAACTGCATGATATCTAATTGTTGTTTTTTGCTTGGGACCTTATTGTAGAAACGCACACAAAGACCTCTGAATGAGTTATTAACTTTTTTTTTATTAACAGCAGTCTAGTGACAGGTACCTGTACCGTTAATTTATTTTTATTTCTTGTATTAAAATTGTGTACATCACTTTTCATTGAAAACAAACTAATATTTTAATGAACGTACATTAAGTTCTCGTATATGCATTGATTCATTTCAAAGTCTCAAGGACTTTGTGCCAAGAATGTTTAAAACTTTTACACACGTCTTCTCTCGCCGATCAACGCTTTAAATTTACTCTCTTCAGGGTTTTGTCTTTTCCGATCCCGAGCATCATGAAAAAGCAACAAGCTTCTGAATACGATTCAGCAGCCGCAGTTGCCACTCAATTCAAAGAATGGATAGAACAAGACACGTAAAAAGCGAAAGGTGCTTCGTTTCGAATTTCTGCCTGCAAGTCATATATGCCAGACAATTTCGCGGCATTATCATATGACTGTCCACGACAATCTGAAATATTTATGCCCAGTGCTTCGAGTTCTGAAATAATGACAGAAAACATTTCTTCAGCTTTATGTCACACTGACGGTAAAATAAAGCTCGTGCTGTCAATTTGGCCAGACTCTTAGCGAACGGTCATGTCATTCGTTCCCGCGCCGCAATCCAAAAACAACTACGCAAATATATATATACCAAGTAGAAAATAAATATTTCAATGCTGAAAAATATTACACGTTAAATATAATTTTTATAATTGAAAGTGGTATCCATTTAATTTAAAAAATAGGTAAAAGTTACTAAATTTTAAATGTAACATTGAAACGCTATTGGAATATTTTAAAAATTCATGATTCAATAAGTGTTATATTTCACAGAGCGTTTAGTAATCTTTCATAAACGGATAACATCTGTAAGTGCATTATTAAAATTTTTGTCACTCTTCTTTATGTACATAACAATGTTTTTTGTTTTATTATTTCAATAAGACAAAAAAAATGGGTCAAATTTACTGCCCCCAAAAATTTGCCGCTGGTAAATCCGCCACTATATATCTATTGTTAGATGGTAGCTATGTATTTAATAACTTTAAGGTTACTGACATCTCAGTTCCAAGAAACATATAGCCTGCAAAGATGCGACGTTTAAAATGACATGCATAAAGGAGTTCAATTTATTTATTAAATGGGTAATCTTCTGGGTGACTGTAGTTAATAAAAAAATAATAATAAAGATGTGTTTTTAAAGAGTACGTAAAACACACAAAATGATACAAAATTTTAAAAAGAAAATTTTAGAAAGCAAAGTAAAGATACAATAAATCACAAAGTCATGAATTAAAATTAAAAACACTTATCAAAAAAGGGTGACAAAGTTGTCGTGAACATACAGAAATAAAGATTTCTTAACAAGTAATAATTTAATTCAGACTATGTGTGCAGAAGTTAGGAACAAATCAATTGGACTTACTTTAAATGAGGTCATTAAATTAATACTAATAACCAAGCCCTACTTGTAAGAAATATGGTTATTTTGTATCTGTAGATTTAAGATGGTACATATCATTATATTTATATAACTTCCAGCGATAATTTGAATTCTCTATAAATCAGATTACTTACACTTACTGAGATCAAACTTAATTTTATAATTTTATAAGTTGTTAAAGTGTCAACCCTATCAGTGTCACCACACATCTAGTGCGTACACAAACCGCTCGCTCGTTTCGGCACAAGAAATTACATACTTTAATCTTATCGCCAGAGTAAAATAGAATATTAAATCGGCCTGTCGCCGACGAATGGCCGTCGGACCGTACTAAAGAACGAATGTCGGACTCGGGATAAACACATTCGATCTGACGAAACGACCTCGCTATTGTGGAAAGGAATGCTTTTAACTTCTGCTATTATATTGTTATGTGCGACATCGTAAACTGCTACAATATTGAACCCTTTCAGGTCTCTTGGGGCGGATTTTTGATTTAAATTCTAATAAATTACTTGGAAATTTAAAGAAGAAAAGATATTGCAAGAGCGTTAATGGTTATTTCAAAACTACGATCCATTTTAAATGCTCTAACAAATAATTTCCATCAAAATCTCTATTATAACTATTAGTAGTTGCTTAATTACAAAGCAAAAGTTTCCATGCAGTCAACTCAGCTTGCTGCTAAGCAAATACATTTTGAGCGAGAACGTTGCATATTATAAATCAAATTAACATCAGATTTACTATACCATTTCGAATTATACAATATTCCCCGAACCAACTACTGACTCCCCAACTTCACTACCTACACGAACTAAGCACATTTACCCTTATTATTTTACAAAGGCTTTCTAAACAACGTCGTCACGAGAGAATTCGCACACAGGCGCACCGATCCGTATCTTCGAGGGTCGACATCGCACAAATATATCTAAGTGTCGGGGGTTTCGGTCAGTTTCTCCTTATCCTTTCTCCCTTTCGGCACTATATCCCCCCTGCAACCCACCCTTCGTCGCACCCCTCATAAACATCGCTAAACATTGGCGCGCGAAATTGTAAAATTTTGGAGGTACACCATTTTGTCTCTCTCTAGCCGGGCGTCGGCGGGCGTCAATTTGTTAAGATAACATTGTGAACGGTATTATTTACGTTTGGGAAATTAATATTGGGATAATTAGGAGACGGATTCGGTTATTGGACGTCCGTTCCTGTTTAGTATTTCGAATTGGGTTTGAAGCGATTTCTTCTAAGATAATTTATTGTCGTGCGATGTTTAATAATTCGATGACAAAGTAATTATTTTGATAATGTTACATTATAAATATCGATTCCATCAAAAAAAAAAAAAAACTATTTTGTACTTGAAGCTCTTTACTAAAATTTTATTTAAGACAGGTGATATTCAGGAAAGACCGTCAATTATTATTCTTGGTACTCGTCCTCTTATTATTATAAATAGGAAAGATAATTAGGATGGATTAATATATGTTTATTACTTAAGTATGTACGATGTGTGTATGTTTGTTTTGGACAAATCAATAGTACTTTTAAGAAGTCTATTTGAATAAAGATTATTTTGACTTTGACTATTTCACGCAAAAACCATTGAACAGATAGTGCAGAAATTTGGTATAAGAATAATTCTAACTGTCAGTTACACAAACGTTCATTAAGTTTTAATGACGCCTTTAAGCTCTAATGAATGTCAAATTTGTATGGGTAATGTCGCTTTAAACTAATGAAAATTTAAATGTACGTTTGTGCAACTAGCTATAAGTCTGCATGAATTATCTTAAAAGCAAATTTTTATCCCAATAAACTATTCTAGGGATAAATGTACTGTCAAGCCAGAATATATGTAGGTACACTAAGCGGGTGAAGATGAGGGCGGCAAGCTACTTTTTCCACAGTCATAATATATTAATGCCTGAAGGTTTCAAATCACTCATAGTATCAATTAGTTACAGATTTCCAGCCATTCGTAAAGGTAAAATAAAACCAATCTCTACCGTGAATTTTATGAGTTTTGCTTAATCGTTTCCCGATGAGTATGGAAAAATTGATAAGTTGAAATATTCAATTGAGTGGAGAGCATTAATATTCTAGGGCCGCGGTCGTCAAGTGCCGCAAGGGTGGTGGCTAGTGCGGCCCCCCATTCCATGAGTGGGTGGTAGAGGGGGGCTGCAATACACGTTTTTAGGCCTACGAAGCCTTTTAGTAACGCACCCACGTCCGCACGCAAATTACAACGTGTTTATTCGTCGAAGTAACGATTGATAATAACCACTAATCACTAAATTCAATTTAATAATAAAAAATAACCTTAAAGTGAATTGTTTTACGCCTAACTGGCGAAGAACGAGCATTTATTGTAAAATTCCTACTAAAAATGCATCCCATCTACACTACTACTACACATCTACATCGTTTAGTGTAAAATTAAATAGTCTTATTATAAAACTATGACTAAAGTTAAAACATGTTTTAAACCGTTATCACAACAGAAGAATAAACGTCAAGTTGACATGTTTTGACTTATTTTGTCAGATAATGGTCTAAAGTTATAAAAAGATAAAAATGTTTACTTTTATAGTCTATAAGCCTAAAATATTATCGCTGATAAGTTAAGAACATGTACTTGAGAATTAAGTAATTTTTGCAGTTCGTAATAAAAGTCTCACTGAAATACAGACAGTCTATACTTTCTGACATGAAACCAGACGGCGTTGCACTATTAATCATAGAAAATGACGTAGCATTGTGACTGCCGGCTCAAAATTGTGAAAACCTATCCCGGCGCACTGGACTAATAACGTACCTCTCACACTTCGGGGAATGCCCGCCGGGGGGTACTGGACGCAAATAAATAGTTTTTTTTTTATATCACTTGCAGTATTATTAAGTCAAAGTCAAAATAGTCTTTATTCAAATAGACTTCTTAAAAGTACTTTTGAATCGTCCAACATTTTTTTTCCCTACCACTCGTTCAGGATGTCTTTTGGCTGATAAGAAGAACGAGCAAGAAACTCACCAGCTCTAATAAGAGTAATGACATTTACAAAAACCATGTCATTACCAGATCAATACATTATAAACAGAGAGAAAAAAAAACTATGGTTTTATAATGATAACATAATCATTTAATAATAATGGAAACAAGATAATGAGTTTAGAAGTAATCACCTATCCAGTTGCTGGATCATCTCAAGTCCAAGCGTTCTTATCTCTTATATAATCGGATACCTTATAATAAGCTTTTTTGTAAGTATTTTTTAATAGTAGATTTAAACTGCATGATATCTAATTGTTGTATTTTGCTTGGGACCTTATTGTAGAAGCGCACACAAGACCCTTGAATGAGTTATTAACTTTTTGCAGTCTAGTGACAGGCACCGTTAATTTATTTTTATTTCTTGTATTAAAATTGTGTACATCACTTTTTATAGAAAACAAACTAATATTTTTAACTGAAGTATACTAATCTGGCAGTATCTATGTCAGTTAACCTACGTATTTTCATTAAGGCATATGCTGCAGAGCTAAGTCTACTCGACAATTTATCAATATGTGGGCCCCACTGTAGTTTAGAATCTAATGTTTTTCCTAAAAATACTGTGGTATCCACAAGGCCCATGTTTTTATCTTTTATATTAACATTTATATCTACTTTTTTAACATTAGGTAGTACAAATTTTAAGCATTTTGTTTTTCCTTCATTAAGGAGAAGATTATTTACATTAAACCAATGTACTACTTTAGCGATAGAATTGTTCACATCGTCATTTAGAGGTAACCCTTTTTTAATTTTAAACAAAAGTGAAGTGTCATCCGCAAACAAAACTATTTCGTGGTCATCCCTTACGAAATAAGGCAAGTCATTTATGTAAATCAAGAAAGGACTAAGTATTGAGCCCTGTGGAACACCCATCTTAACTTTCGGGAAATTAATAAACAAGGTTTAGCGTTGGAGTAAATTTAAGCTGAGACTGCACTTAGGATTAGTCAAAATTCATATTACTAAACAGAGACTTGGCAAAGGTTAACCTAGTACATGGTTCTACAGGAGTAATATTTACTCCTAGAAGGTCGTAGGATTGCTAATTTGGACTAATACCAAAATTGCAATTTTTGCGTAAATTTACTCTGACGCTAAAACTTGTTTATAAATAGCACTGTTAGTTTTTTTTTTTCAAATATGTTGTACATGAAAACTTTTTATAGTTACCGAACCTGTGAAATAAACCAACATTTCTATGGCTTTGCAATTATTTTCTTTTGTATTGATATTAGTACATTAATACATTCCATTTGTAGGTGATGCCATCAGAACGCATCTTCAATTCTGCCCAAAAAAAAATTAATAAATTCAACCACTAAGATGGTGAAATAGAGTTTATATGGAATTTTGTCCTATATAACTAGATAATACAATACCACGCGGGCGAAGCAGTTGGCGGAAAGATTGTGCTGTTATAAAACCTTCTTGCTAGTTGTTTGGTTTGTAATATAAAATATAAAAATTTATTTTAGTGGAATTTTTTTATTTTTAGTTGAATTCTATTAAACAAAGTTTTGGTTGTATCCTAAAATATAATATCAACTATAGTAAAAATCCTATTTGAATATCAAAGTATTTCTTTTAATCTGACTAAAATAGACTCTTTCTAGAGTCTTTGTAAAAATAATATTTGGTTTTTCAAAACCATTTATGTACGTGATTGCATACACACTGTAGAACTGACATTTTCATTGGATATTATATAAATATTTTACTCAGGAAACTTTTCTTTTCACTAAAAATAGATAGCTTTGTTTTTGTTTTTTTTTTCTCCTGACCTTACTAGTGCTTGACGATGATTTTGTGTACTAGTGTGCGTGCGTGAGCGTACACTGCGACTGGCGCGTGATATATTGAGAACGCCTCCAAAAATCGCTTCTGCGTACACATAGGTACCTATGTGGGTCCATAAATGTGCGGTGCGCTTTGCATTGTATCCTTTTTTAGTTCTTTTGTCTCTGGTCTGATAAGTTGCAGAGGTGTTTCTGGTTGGCAAACTGGTACACAAAGTTAAAAAATAGTGTTATTTTTATCTATTTGCTATTTTTTGCTCTATTTTTTCATTATAGCTGACGTTGACTTATGATTTTTAATACATTTTAAGATTATTTAAATATAAACGTGTACAGAACTGCTTGAAACATATAAAACACGTAAACAACAATTAAAATTTAACAATCGATAAATAGTTAAATTACTCGGGTTGGGATTTAGTTACAAAATTATCAAGCACTAACCGATCTACTTATAATCAAAATTCGGACCGAATATATTCTGGACGCATTCTAACGCCATTACCTATTAAAGGACGTCAAAAACCATGCACACGTATAAACGACAAGTCAAATAGCGCAGAATCATGCATTCGTTCCGCTCCACGTCCCATCTCATTTGCGGCGCGAGAGAAACGGCTATGTATATTTTCGAATTTTATGCCTACCGCGTACCGTAGTTTGTGTGGGTATAGTTTTTGCGACAGAGTCACGTGACGACCAACGTCGGTGGACACGTTACCACCGCATCGCTTACCCCGCTGGTCAACTGGATTGTCACGACAAAGAAGGGAAAGGAAGCTCGCTTTAATGTGGTTGTTCCGTTGGTGTGCGTATAGTTTGTGTAGAAAGTTCCACTCCCCCGGCCGTCGCGTCATCGCACTGACTATTGCGCCTGTGTTAGAGAATGAACATTTAAAATGCCCACCCCCTTGACGATCACGGCGGCCATTTTCCTTTTTTTGGCCAATGATTTTTGCTGGCAAATCATGCGGTATTACCGGAATAGCTAGTGTCATTTTTATTAATAATATCTTTCGATAAATTTAGTAAAAAAATATATTTTAAGATGCGATGACCCGACTCAACCGCTTAAAATAAAACCATAGTTAAAACGATAGCTAAAATAACGTTTTATTGATTTGTCAATGCATATCATAATATTTTCTTGTAAGATTGCTGTCCTTATTGCTGAAATGCATTTAATTTGATTTATCGACATAATAATCAAAAACGGTCGAACAGAATAGACAAAGTACGTTGAAAACGAAAAGAAACTACACATATATGCCTATGTAATAAGGCGGCAATCCAATAATCAGTGAAAGACACTATATTAAAATACTGCATTGATGTAAGCGGTGTCTGATTGTAATTAGTTTATGTACTCTAATCCTAACTTAGATGTAGGATTATCTAAGGTAGGATTAGAGTACATGACTGTAAGTAGACCTTATAAAAAAACGTGTGTGACTAAAGTTTGAACATAATAGTATTTTAGCACCAAAGGCGGGTCTTATCAAAACGTGGACCTTAACAGCCGCAGATACCTTATTCAAATTAATTATACCTACTAACAGATAACTCAAAAGGTTCCAAAACTTATTTGAGAGTTATTGGTCATTTGACACCTAGTCCATTTTATTTATTTAGAAGTCAATACGTATAGGAAAATCTAAAAGACTTGACCAGTAGTGCGACCGCCTCACTCTCTAGCCATAGGATATCTTAGCGATATTATGGCGATATTTTAATTCATTTTACTACTTTAACATGCCTTTTGTATAAGTTTGGTATAAATAAAGTTGGTACTACTACTTTCAAATCCATTAAAATAATTTTTAATCCGTTCTTTTTTAATAAAGTACATGTCAAAGCAGTAAAATAAAACTAAATAACGCCATAATATCGCTAAGACACCGTATCCTATGGCTAGAGTAGTTACAAAAAAGTCATTTATTGCGTAACTTGACGTTTTGTTGACTGTACCACAAATGTGAACCCTCTTGACTTCTTCGTTCAAGACTTCGTTCGAAACTTGAATTACTTATTTAAGTTTTTTATGTAAATCCGAGTAATATAAAGTTTCAGGCAAATAAAAATACAAAAGTTAGCTAGGAATCTCTTGTGTGATATAAAAAAAATTTTTTAAAGATATTAAAATGTGATGATTATACGCAATAATTTCATATTTAAATGGATTTTTTCACATATAAGAAAGGACACATCACATTAATCAGGTATGGTCAACAAATTAAATTTATTAGTTTTGACTGTCAATAGATGGCGCTAGTTTTCAGAGCTTTTTCAAGGCACTTATCCAATATGCATATTGATTTATAGTGAAGAAGTGCTAAAAGCACAACAATAAATGAAGATATTTTTTTATTTTAAAATATAATCCTCAAATGACATCTATTGACAGAAAAACCAATGTTGATCAATAATTTACCAAGTATTGTTCAAACAGCCCCCACAAAATGGCACACATTATTCATATCACTAATTGCTTTAGTCCAACTTAAAAACACTCACAAAACTTCACGCTAACTTTTAAGGTAACAGTATATTTCTGTTAGTAACAATTCGGTTTCAAATTACAATCATCTACTCACTAGAAACACCTCAATAGTTCAACGGTCGGTGTCAAAGTGCAGATCTTGACCATCTTAGGGCGGCTGTGGGTCAATTTCTCACATACATTAGTTCTTATTTGCATTTAATCGTGGCATCCCTGGTCCATTATAAGTCCAAGTGATCGGTGGGGTCACGGGAACCGGTTATATCAAAATATTTCTCACATATTTATGAATACAGTAATTTGATATTGAATCAATATTTGGCTTGTCATCTTTTTATAGATAGCAATATCAATACTTTAATGTTAAAATAAATGGTATATAAAAAAAGTATATATAACCTACCATCATACCGCTAAACCGTCTTAGCCAAAATAACATAGAATTTAAATTCTACTATATGATAAAAAATTAAAGATTCTAGCCGTAAACTTCCCCCAACCAATCAAGACCTATGACTATGTCGTACAATAAATACTAAAAAAAACCAGGCAAGTGTGAGTTGGACTCATTTGATCACGTGTGTAAATGGGCCCCTTTTATACTTATTTTATTTTGGATTTAAGTCCAGTCTCAGAATACCTCGGGCAAAATGGATTTTTTAAGCATATTAGAATATTTTCCAATATAGCATTGTGACTGCAAAATGGATCAAAATATAATATTTATAAATAATTTTAAAATATTTACGATAATATTTCTTTCGGCTGTTTGGGTGGATTGCTTGAACATTGACGAAAATACGCTCGTTAGTAGCGAAAAATGTTAAACCTACATGGTTTTGTAACAGGAACTCTGTCTATACATATAAAATATTATTTAAAAAAAAAATATTAAGACTGTCATCTTACTCTCTTGTTTGCTTTCTGTCCAATAAAATCTTTAAGAAACCTTTACTACAACTAATAATTTAGTGGTTATGGGCCCTCCTTCCACCAAATCTTCGACCATCGTCGATATTGTAACGTCTTCTAGTTCAACGGTCGCAAAATTGAAAGGACGTGAAAATTACAACAACTGGTGCTTCGCCATTAAAATGGTACTAATTGATGCAGATCTTTGGGACATTGTAACACAACCTGAAATAATGCGTACGAAACTTACATCCGAAGAATTTCAGCGAAGCGATCAAAAAGCGAGGTCCAAAATTTGCCTTAATATTTCAGAAAGTGTTAATCCTATTGTGATAAATTGCGACACCGCTGAGCAGACGTGGAAAGCTCTACAAAAAGAATATGCTGATAGTAGCCTAAGCAGACGCCTATCGCTGCTTAAGAAAATGTTCAATAGCAAACTTGAGTTATACACAAGCATAGAATTTTACATCAATGACATTCGGGACACTCAACAAAAACTGTCGGCTATGGGGAAGCCCGTGGAAGATGAATTTGTTGCTGTAGTAATGCTTGCTGGATTGACTGAAGAATACTTACCAATGGTAATGGCTATCGAACATTCTGGAGCATCTATAACGTCGGATTTTGTCGCTACAACACTTTTAAAAGAAGAGCAACGGCGCGTGAATACCTCTTCTAACAACACCGTTCTTGCAACCTCGTCCAAAACTGTGTCGAAGTGTATTGTGTGTGCATATTGTAAAAAACAAGGGCATCATATTTCGAAGTGTAGAAAGCGTAATTCCAAAGTTGTAAATAAGGTTTCATCTAAAGTTAATTATACATCAGACATTACACTTTTATCATCTTTTCATTCATTCACAGGCCATAATTCTTCTTCCTCTTCCTTATTACAGGATTGGTTTGTTGTCTCTGGTGCTACTAGCCATCTTGTGAGATATGCTGACGCTGACTATGGCAGCAACATTGTAGACAGACGTTCCTACACAGGCTACAGTTTCAAGCTTAGTGGTGCAGCTGTGTCGTGGGAGTCACGCAAACAGCGTACTGTTGCTCTGTCCACCACTGAAGCAGAATATATGGCTCTCGGAGAAGCTTGTAAAGAAGCGATTTACTTAAAGTCCCTAATTAAAGAAGTGTTTAATAACGACCATTCCATTACCATTTACACAGACAATCAAAGTGCACTGAAACTCACGCGAAATAACACTTTTCATGCTCGTACTAAGCACATCGATATCAGACTTCATTTCATCCGTGACGCACTCACACAACACCAACTAAATATTGATTACATTCCCACTAACAGTATGATTGCTGATGTATTAACTAAGCCCTTGGCTAGACCTTCTCACTGTAAATGTGTACAGTCTTTAGGTTTAACTTAGGTTTAGTATTTTATTATTATTTTGATTTTGTATTTTAAAGTGTATTATATATTCAAGATGTCTACCTAGATGTTAGTTAGTAAGTGTATGTACAGTGTAACTTTTGATATGTCATATTGCTTTCTTTTTATAGGTATTTGGATTACCTAAGTACAGAGTGTCCCTGTTACGGGGAGGTGTTAAACCTACATGGTTTTGTAACAGGAACTCTGTCTATACATATGAAATATTATTTAAAAAAAAATATTAAGACTGTCATCTTACTCTCTTGTTTGCTTTCTGTCCAATAAAATCTTTAAGAAACCTTTACTACAACTAATAATTTAGTAAAAAGAAAAAAGTGCTTTAAACTTTCGTCATTCCTGTAAGGTCCTGAGTAGCTCAATAATTAGAGCAGACTCCTGGATTGCAATAGGTGGTGGGTTCGAGTCTCATCTCAGAGTACCTCGGGCAAAATGGTAATTAAGCATTTATCATTAAGAAAGTTAATTATAATCTTACATCTGCTTTTGCATTATAGAAATTCCACGCGAACGAAATCGTGGGCATCAACTAGCCATTTATAAGATGGCTTATTATGTTTACCTAGATAACATTGGGTTATAATGAACGTTAACAAACAAATAACAGATGAGGGGAAATTTTTATATACCGTATCTCTAATTGTTATTTTTTTTAAAAACCTTAAAATTAAAACAGGAGAAAATTCTAATATCATTTGTTACTGAATCTGGTATTTGTTTAACTATATTTTGACTGTAACTTCTCAATACGTCTACGAAAATATTATGTACGTGAGAAAAAAATATGATTCGTTTACAAAGAAACAAAGTGTTCATACTTTTAACATGAGAAATAAAAATAAACTTGACGTTCCAAGCATAAGACGTCAAAAAAGAGAATATCATTTCTGGTTATATGATTTGCTATATTCAATAAAGTTCCACAAAATGTAATTTGACCTACCCATAATTATATTAAGAAATCTTGTAAAAACATATATGCTATGTCCTACAGACACTGATTATTGCTTTTATTATTATTGTAACACGTATAATTTTGGTAGTGACATGATTCATGTAAATGTCGTTATTTCTGTTTAAAATCAAGTAAGGAGGTAAGTACAAAATTTAAGACAATCGTAAAAAACTTATTTGAATTCAAAATTGTCCCGGACCTAACTTAAATTAATAAAAGGACCAGTTATTATGTATTTATTTTTTATTTAAATATGATAATTTTAATATGTAAGTACAAGCAAAATATCAAGATGGCCAGTCGAACCAAAAAGCAAAAACATGAAAAGACGTTTTAGACAGTTAATAAAATATCAAAAGAAAAAGAAATGTTACAAAAAAGTTCTCATGTACACAAAATTATGGTGGTTTCGTCCATATTCTCCCCTTTTCACAGAAGAACAATTTTTCTTAGGGGTCGCCGTAACATGCCTTTTTGGGCCCGACTATCTGCCACCAGCACCACGCCGTCACGACCCGGGAACAAAGCCGAGATCACGCCTCGAGGTCAGGACCCCTCGGTAAATCACCTTCACTGATGAGGACTGGATCTCCTACCTTGACTCTTACATCTGAACCCGAAACGCGCCGAGTTGCTAACATTTGCAAGTACTCAGTTACCCAGCGGCGGTAAAAATGGTCGGCGATTTTAAGTGCCTTATGTCAACTGCTCCTGCCCACTAAATCGGCATCTGACAAGTTCTGGCCCAGAAATGGACGTACCAATGAGTCTCCAAGTAAAAAAATATTAAGAGTGAGTGCATCAGAATAGACAGGATCGGGAGATATATGTGTCAGCGGGCACGCGTTAATTATGGCCTCTGCTTTGGTCAACAGCGTGGCTAGTACTTCCTCGAGTGATGCTCGCTGTCTCAGCGTCACCTTTAGGGCAGTTTTGAGTCTCTTGAACAGGCGTTAATAGTTAATACAAGCATAAGAATGCTTCGCCCATAAAAGGTGCTGAAGGAGGGATGAAATGCCAAAAAATTCCGCAGCTATGCGTTCTGCTTCCACTCGCTTGGCTTCCAAAACTGCAAAATCACCTGCATAAGACGCTTCTGCTGCGAGTTTTCTCGCAGTAATATAATAAAAAATAATAAACTCAATAACAATAAAAAGCTAATTAAAAGTAGCAATTAACAAGTCAGTAGAATAAGCAAAACATTATTCCTACTAATAGTAAACTACTATTACTAAAAATAAAATAATAGAATATAAGTTATTAATTGCAAAATTGTACCCCTATTATTAAGATAAGATATTGCTATAGATTTTGATTTTAAATTTAATAAATAAATATTTAAGTATATATTTACACCAAACTATTAAAAATCATTTAAAAATTATTTTGTAATGGGATTAATGGATTATCAAAACAATTTTGTATTATTTGTGTATACCGACTTTTCAAAGGCTTTTGACAAAATTTGTCATTTTACACTTATAAAAAGGCTTTCTGAGTTCGGTATACATGGTGACCTATTGCGATGGTTATGTTCTTATATTACCAATCGAAGTCAAGCTGTGGCATTGAAGGGTTACATCTCTAGATTCCTAGATATATCTTCTGGCATTCCTCAAGGCTCGCACATGGGCCCTTTCTTATTCACAATATATGTAAATGACGTTGGTTCCAGCTTTTACAATTTTGTGAATTCAAAAATTGTGAAAGCAGCTGTATGCAGATGAGATTCTGCTTTATGCAGATGACACTAAAATTGACAGAGTTATTTTTAATTTATTTAAACTTTAAAATTTATTGTGAAAATTGCCAACTGCTCTTGAATTCAGAAAAGTGTTACACTATAACTTATACTCGTAAACATAACCCAATAAAATATGATTACATCCTTTCAGGGCGTAAGATCGAGCGTGTGAATGTAATGAGAGACCTCGGTTTTGTATTGGATGCCAGGTTGCTCTTTAATCTACACTCTATGTGTAGATTAAAGAGCAACCTGGCAACCTGGAAACATTATATCTAGAGCATATAAGCAACTTGACATGATACTACGATACACGAGGCCGTTTAAGGCAATATTCACCTATTAAATATTGTATTATTCCTTCGTTCGATCTCTATTAGAATATGCATGCGTCGTTTGGAACCCCCAATATGCTATTTTCGAACATGACATTTCTTTGTTGACTATGAATCTGCATCTAAAAGGTATAATATTGATACCTTACAAAATAGACGTGATTATCTGGATGAAGTTTTCCTTTACAAAATAATAAACACATCATCTTCATTATGTATATCATTAAACGTGGACTCATCTTCATTATTAAAATTAATAAATTTTAGAATCCCTAGAGTTCTAAAAACTCCTCACGTTCTAAAAATATTTTTCATTGTTCATCCACTGTCATAAATTACGCTGGGAACACTTTTATAAGACGCTCCTGTAGACTTTACAATGACAATTTAAATGAAGTTGACATTTTTTTGCTATCATTAAATCAATATAAACGAATATTTAATATTGTTTGTTTGATGTGTAGGTTAAGTTTATTCGATATCATCACTATTGTTAATCGTAAGCAATTAAATAAATTTTATTAGTACTCGTATTTAGTAATGGAACTGTCAGGTCTATTAGTTAAATAAGTTTTGTTTGTATATAAATTGTAAACGACTGTTTATTTTCCTAAATAAATAAAATAAAAATCTCAAATAAAAATCGTTTAAAATAAATACTTTATTGTTAACACCATTGAGTGTTTCCAATAAAACCCACCATTTACTCAATAATTATACCTCTGAAAGTGAAATGATAAAACTGACCATCAGAACAGCGTATGACGATAAGAAATGAATCTCGAGAATTATTCATTGTTTAAAATACACTGAAAATTGTGATTTAGCAGCGGCCGGTCTAGCCCACGCGGGCAACGTAGCAGCAATATGTGACAGATATCAAAAATATAACGTGCGTAAACGACATAGACGATTGCTCAATGAAATGGGCGAGATTTCTACGCTAGCCTAAACGCAAGCGATACTAGCCTTATGGATGGCAGAGCGACAATGTTTGTGATTGTACATAAAATTATGATTAATGCGTCCACAAAAATTATCTTATTAATTTTCATAAGTAGCTGCAAAAAAAACTGGAAATGAAACATTTATTCGTGATGCCGTATAATATATTCAAAATAATATGAAAAAAGATGTATCCACAAAAATAAACATATAATAAAAAGTTCAAATGTTATATATATAAAAATTAACATCCAACACATGGACGACGTCGGGTGCCAATCTTTACCACAAATTGTCTGCGAGTAAGACGGCACGGAATCCTAATGCCTGGACGGGCATAGTTGGCTCTTGATAAATCGGTAACAGCGTCTTCAGATGGAGCAAAATATCCTGTTCCTTCATAAGGTCCATATGGAGTTGTTGTAGCAGGTGTGTATATGTGTGTATATAAAGCAGGTGCCACCGACGAAGAAACAGCAGTCGAAGACGAAGCGATTTTACTATCTTCAATACTAACGGCTGGTAATGCAGACGAAGCAGCAGAAGAAGCGGAAGCAGCGGCAGCAGATTCATTTTCCTTAATAACAATGTCTGGCCCCCTTGATGACGATGAAGCAGCTGCAGCAGCAGCTGAGGCTGATACATTATCTTCGACAATAACAGTTGGTCCTCGTGAAGCAGAAGATGCAGCAGATCCTATTCCATTAGCTCCGATGACTCCTTGTGAACCAGATGTAACAGCGGCTTCAGCAGAGGCAGCAGAACCCTTCCCATATTGGCCATATGGGCCATAAGGTCCATATGGTCCATAAGGTCCATAAAGGCCACCGGATCCATAAAGTGCATTCTCTCCAGAAGATGACGATGAAGCACCAGCAGCAGAAGCAGAAGCAGCTGATTCGTTTCTTTCAATAACAACGACTGGTCCTTGTGACGCAGCTGAAGTAGCTGAAGAAGCAGATGCAGCAGTAGCTGATTCATTTTCTTCGATAACAACGGCTGGTCCCCTTGATGCAGATGAAGCAGCTGTAGCAGCAGCTGAGACTGATTCATTATCTTCGACAATTACAGTTGGACCTTGTGAAGCCGATGATGAAGCAGCTCCGGCGGAGGCAGCAGATCCTGATCCATTTGCAACGACTACTCCTTGTGATCCTGATGAAGCACCAGCTCCAGCAGAGGCAGCAGCTCCTGGTCCATAAGGACCATATGGCCCATATTGCTTATAAGGTCCTCTTGATGCAGATGAGCCGGCAGCTCCGGCGGAGGCAGCAGATCCTGATCCATTTGCGCCGACTACTCCTTGTGATCCTGATGAAGCAACAGCTCCAGCAGAGGCAGCAGCTCCCTTTCCATATGGACCATATGGTCCGTATGGTCCATAAGGTCCGTAAAGGCCGCCGGGTCCATAAAGTGCATTTCCTCCAGAAGATCCTTGAGATGCAGACGAAGTAGCAGAAGCAGCAGAAGCAGAAGAGGCTGAGTCATTTTCTTCAATAACAACAGTTGGTCCTCTTGATGCAGATGAAGCAGCAGCACCGGCAGAGGCAGCAGATCCTGATCCATTAGCTCCGAGCTCTCCTTGTGATCCCGATGAAGCACCAGCTCCAGCAGAGGCAGCAGATCCTGGTCCATAAGGACCATATGGCCCATATTGCTTATAAGGTCCTCTTGATGCAGATGAGCTGGCAGCTCCGGCGGAGGCAGCAGATCCTGATCCATTTGCACCGACTACTCCTTGTGATCCTGATGAAGCACCAGCTCCAGCAGAGGCAGCAGCTCCCTTTCCATATGGACCATATGGTCCGTATGGTCCATAAGGTCCGTAAAGGCCGCCGGGTCCATAAAGTGCATTTCCTCCAGAAGGTGACGATGAAGCACCAGCAGCAGCAGAAGAGGCAGCTGACCTATTTCTTTCAATAACGACAACTGGTCCTTGAGATGCAGACGAAGTAGCAGAAGCAGCGGAAGCAGAAGAGGCTGAGTCATTTTCTTCAATAACAACAGTTGGTCCTCTTGATGCAGACGATGCAGCAGCACCGGCAGAGGCAGCAGATCCTGATCCATTAGCTCCGAGCTCGCCTCGTGATCCTGATGATGCACCAGCTCCAGCAGAGGCAGCAGATCCTGGTCCATAAGGACCATATGGTCCGTATGGTCCCTTAGGTCCATAGAGACCACCTGGTCCATAAAGTGCATTTCCTCCAGAAGATGACGATGAAGCACTAGCAGCAGCAGTAGAGGCAGCTGACCTGTTTCTTTCAATAACGACAGCTGGTCCTTGAGATGCAGACGAAGTAGCAGAAGCTGCGGAAGCAGAAGAGGCCGAGTCATTTTCTTCAATAACAACAGTTGGTCCTCTTGATGCAGATGAAGCAGCAGCACCGGCAGAGGCAGCAGATCCTGATCCATTAGCCCCGAGCCCTCCTTGTGATCCTGATGAAGCACCAGCTCCAGCAGAGGCAGCAGATCCTGGTCCATAAGGACCATATGGTCCGTATGGTCCCTTAGGTCCATAGAGACCACCTGGCCCATAAAGTGCATTACCTCCAGAAGATGACGATGAAGCACCAGCAGCAGAAGAGGCAGCTGACCTATTTCTTTCAATAACGACAACTGGTCTTTGAGATGCAGACGAAGTAGCAGAAGCAGCGGAAGCAGAAGAGGCTGAGTCATTTTCTTCGATAACAACAGTTGGTCCTCTTGATGCAGATGAAGCAGCAGCACCGGCAGAGGCAGCAGATCCTGATCCATTTGCACCAACTACTCCTTGTGATCCTGATGAAGCATTAGCTCCAGCAGAGGCAGCAGATCCTGGTCCATAAGGACCATATGGCCCGTATGGTCCCTTAGGTCCATAGAGACCACCTGGCCCATAAAGTGCATTTCCTCCAGAAGATGACGATGAAGAACCAGCAGCAGCAGCAGAGGCAGCTGACCTATTTCTTTCAATAACGACAACTGGTCCTTGAGATGCAGACGAAGTAGCAGAAGCAGCGGAAGCAGAAGAGGCTGAGTCATTTTCTTCGATAACAACAGTTGGTCCTCTTGATGCAGAAGATGCAGCAGCACCAGCAGAGGCAGCAGATCCTGATCCATTAGCTCCGAGCTCTCCTCGTGATCCTGATGAAGCACCAGCTCCAGCAGAGGCAGCAGATCCTGGTCCATAAGGACCATATGGCCCATATTGCTTAGAAGGTCCTCTTGATGCAGATGAGGCGGCAGCTCCGGCTGACGTAGCAGATCCTGATCCATTTGCACCGACTACTCCTTGTGATCCTGATGAAGCATCAGCTCCAGCAGAGGCAGCAGCTCCCTTTCCATATGGACCATATGGTCCGTATGGCCCATAAGGACCGTAAAGGCCGCCGGGTCCATAAAGTGCATTACCTCCAGAAGATGACGATGAAGCACCAGCAGCAGCAGAAGAGGCAGCTGACCTATTTCTTTCAATAACGACAACTGGTCCTTGAGATGCAGACGAAGTAGCAGAAGCAGCGGAAGCAGAAGAGGCTGAGTCATTTTCTTCAATAACAACAGTTGGTCCTCTTGATGCAGATGAAGCAGCAGCACCGGCAGAGGCAGCAGATCCTGATCCATTAGCTCCGAGCCCTCCTTGTGATCCTGATGAAGCACCAGCTCTAGCGGAGGCAGTAGATCCTGGTCCATAAGGACCATATGGCCCATATTGCTTATAAGGTCCTCTTGATGCAGATGAAGTAGCAGCACCGGCTGAGGCAGCAGATCCTGATCCATTTGCACCAACTACTCCTTGTGATCCTGATGATGCACCAGCTCCAGCAGAGGCAGCAGATCCTGGTCCATAAGGGCCATATGGTCCGTATGGTCCCTTAGGTCCATAGAGACCACCTGGCCCATAAAGTGCATTACCTCCAGAAGATGACGATGAAGCACCAGCAGCAGCAGAAGAGGCAGCTGACCTATTTCTTTCAATAACGACAACTGGTCCTTGAGATGCAGACGAAGTAGCAGAAGCAGCGGAAGTAGAAGAGGCTGAGACATTTTCTTCAATAACAACAGTTGGTCCTCTTGATGCAGATGAAGCAGCAGCACCGGCAGAGGCAGCAGATCCTGATCCATTAGCTCCGAGCCCTCCTTGTGATCCTGATGAAGCACCAGCTCCAGCAGAGGCAGCAGATCCTGGTCCATAAGGACCATATGGTCCGTATGGTCCTTTAGGTCCATAGAGACCACCTGGCCCATAAAGTGCATTTCCTCCAGAAGATGACGATGAAGCACCAGCAGCAGTAGAGGCAGCTGACCTATTTCTTTCAATAACGACAACTGGTCCTTGAGATGCAGACGAAGTAGCAGAAGCAGCAGAAGCAGAAGAGGCTGAGTCATTTTCTTCAATAACAACAGTTGGTCCTCTTGATGCAGACGATGCAGCAGCACCGGCAGAGGCAGCAGATCCTGATCCATTAGCTCCGAGCCCTCCTTGTGATCCTGATGAAGCACCAGCTCCAGCAGAGGCAGCAGATCCTGGTCCATAAGGACCATATGGTCCGTATGGTCCCTTAGGTCCATAGAGACCACCTGGCCCATAAAGTGCATTTCCTCCAGAAGATGATGATGAAGCACCAGCAGCAGCAGAAGAGGCAGCTGACCTATTTCTTTCAATAACGACAACTGGTCCTTCAGATGCAGACGAAGTAGCAGAAGCAGCGGAAGCAGAAGAGGCTGAGTCATTTTCTTCAATAACAACAGTTGGTCCTCTTGATGCAGATGAAGCAGCAGCACCGGCAGAGGCAGCAGATCCTGATCCATTAGCTCTGAGCCCTCCTTGTGATCCTGATGAAGCACCAGCTCTAGCGGAGGCAGTAGATCCTGGTCCATAAGGACCATATGGCCCATATTGCTTATAAGGTCCTCTTGATGCAGATGAAGCAGCAGCACCGGCTGAGGCAGCAGATCCTGATCCATTTGCACCAACTACTCCTTGTGATCCTGATGATGCACCAGCTCCAGCAGAGGCAGCAGATCCTGGTCCATAAGGGCCATATGGTCCGTATGGTCCCTTAGGTCCATAGAGACCACCTGGCCCATAAAGTGCATTACCTCCAGAAGATGACGATGAAGCACCAGCAGCAGCAGCAGCAGAGGCAGCTGACCTCTTTCTTTCAATAACGACAACTGGTCCTTGAGATGCAGACGAAGTAGCAGAAGCAGCGGAAGTAGAAGAGGCTGAGTCATTTTCTTCGATAACAACAGTTGGTCCTCTTGATGCAGAAGATGCAGCAGCACCAGCAGAGGCAGCAGATCCTGATCCATTAGCTCCGAGCTCTCCTCGTGATCCTGATGAAGCACCAACTCCAGCAGAGGCAGCAGATCCTGGTCCATAAGGACCATATGGCCCATATTGCTTATAAGGTCCTCTCGATGCAGATGAGGCGGCAGCTCCGGCGGACGTAGCAGATCCTGATCCATTTGCACCGACTACTCCTTGTGATCCTGATGAAGCACCAGCTCTAGCAGAGGCAGCAGCTCCCTTTCCATATGGACCATATGGTCCGTATGGCCCATAAGGTCCGTAAAGGCCGCCGGGTCCATAAAGTGCATTACCTCCAGAAGATGACGATGAAGCACCAGCAGCAGCAGAAGAGGCAGCTGACCTATTTCTTTCAATAACGACAACTGGTCCTTGAGATGCAGACGAAGTAGCAGAAGCTGCGGAAGCAGAAGAGGCTGAGTCATTTTCTTCAATAACAACAGTTGGTCCTCTTGATGCAGATGAAGCAGCAGCACCGGCAGAGGCAGCAGATCCTGATCCATTAGCTCCGAGCCCTCCTTGTGATCCTGATGAAGCACCAGCTCCTGCAGAGGCAGCAGATCCTGGTCCATAAGGACCATATGGCCCATATTGCTTATAAGGTCCTCTTGATGCAGATGAAGCAGCAGCACCGGCTGAGGCAGCAGATCCTGATCCATTTGCACCAACTACTCCTTGTGATCCTGATGATGCACCAGCTCCAGCAGAGGCAGCAGATCCTGGTCCATATGGTCCGTATGGTCCCTTAGGTCCATAGAGACCACCTGGCCCATAAAGTGCATTACCTCCAGAAGATGACGATGAAGCACCAGCAGCAGCAGCAGAGGCAGCTGACCTATTTCTTTCAATAACGACAACTGGTCCTTGAGATGCAGACGAAGTAGCAGAAGCAGCGGAAGCAGAAGAGGCTGAGTCATTTTCTTCAATAACAACAGTTGGTCCTCTTGATGCAGATGAAGCAGCAGCACCGGCAGAGGCTGCAGATCCTGATCCATTAGCTCCGAGCCCTCCTTGTGATCCTGATGAAGCACCAGCTCCAGTAGAGGCAGCAGATCCTGGTCCATAAGGACCATATGGTCCGTATGGTCCCTTAGGTCCATAGAGACCACCTGGCCCATAAAGTGCATTTCCTCCAGAAGATGATGATGAAGCACCAGCAGCAGCAGAAGAGGCAGCTGACCTATTTCTTTCAATAACGACAACTGGTCCTTGAGATGCAGACGAAGTAGCAGAAGCAGCGGAAGCAGAAGAGGCTGAGTCATTTTCTTCGATAACAACAGTTGGTCCTCTTGATGCAGAAGATGCAGCAGCACCAGCAGAGGCAGCAGATCCTGATCCATTAGCTCCGAGCTCTCCTCGTGATCCTGATGAAGCACCAGCTCCAGCAGAAGCAGCAGATCCTGGTCCATAAGGACCATATGGCCCATATTGCTTAGAAGGTCCTCTTGATGCAGATGAGGCGGCAGCTCCGGCGGACGTAGCAGATCCTGATCCATTTGCACCGACTACTCCTTGTGATCCTGATGAAGCACCAGCTCCAGCAGAGGCAGCAGCTCCCTTTCCATATGGACCATATGGTCCGTATGGCCCATAAGGTCCGTAAAGGCCGCCGGGTCCATAAAGTGCATTACCTCCAGAAGATGACGATGAAGCACCAGCAGCAGCAGAAGAGGCAGCTGACCTATTTCTTTCAATAACGACAACTGGTCCTTGAGATGCAGACGAAGTAGCAGAAGCAGCGGAAGTAGAAGAGGCTGAGACATTTTCTTCAATAACAACAGTTGGTCCTCTTGATGCAGATGAAGCAGCAGCACCGGCAGAGGCAGCAGATCCTGATCCATTAGCTCCGAGCCCTCCTTGTGATCCTGATGAAGCACCAGCTCCAGCAGAGGCAGCAGATCCTGGTCCATAAGGACCATATGGTCCGTATGGTCCTTTAGGTCCATAGAGACCACCTGGCCCATAAAGTGCATTTCCTCCAGAAGATGACGATGAAGCACCAGCAGCAGTAGAGGCAGCTGACCTATTTCTTTCAACAACGACAACTGGTCCTTGAGATGCAGACGAAGTAGCAGAAGCAGCGGAAGCAGAAGAGGCTGAGTCATTTTCTTCAATAACAACAGTTGGTCCTCTTGATGCAGACGATGCAGCAGCACCAGCTGAGGCAGCAGATCCTGATGGATTTGCACCAATTACTCCTTGTGATCCTGATGATGCACCAGCTCCAGCAGAGGCAGCAGATCCTGGTCCATAAGGACCATATGGTCCGTATGGTCCCTTAGGTCCATAGAGACCACCTGGCCCATAAAGTGCATTACCTCCAGAAGATGACGATGAAGCACCTGCAGCAGCAGCAGAGGCAGCTGACCTATTTCTTTCAGTAACGACAACTGGTCCTTGAGATGCAGACGAAGTAGCAGAAGCAGCGGAAGCAGAAGAGGCTGAGTCATTTTCTTCAATAACAACAGTTGGTCCTCTTGATGCAGATGAAGCAGCAGCACCGGCAGAGGCAGCAGATCCTGATCCATTAGCTCCGAGCCCTCCTTGTGATCCTGATGAAGCACCAGCTCCAGCAGAGGCAGCAGATCCTGGTCCATAAGGACCATATGGTCCGTATGGTCCCTTAGGTCCATAGAGACCACCTGGCCCATAAAGTGCATTTCCTCCAGAAGATGATGATGAAGCACCAGCAGCAGCAGAAGAGGCAGCTGACCTATTTCTTTCAATAACGACAACTGGTCCTTGAGATGCAGACGAAGTAGCAGAAGCAGCGGAAGCAGAAGAGGCTGAGTCATTTTCTTCGATAACAACAGTTGGTCCTCTTGATGCAGAAGATGCAGCAGCACCAGCAGAGGCAGCAGATCCTGATCCATTAGCTCCGAGCTCTCCTCGTGATCCTGATGAAGCACCAGCTCCAGCAGAAGCAGCAGATCCTGGTCCATAAGGACCATATGGCCCATATTGCTTAGAAGGTCCTCTTGATGCAGATGAGGCGGCAGCTCCGGCGGACGTAGCAGATCCTGATCCATTTGCACCGACTACTCCTTGTGATCCTGATGAAGCACCAGCTCCAGCAGAGGCAGCAGATCCCTTTCCATATGGACCATATGGTCCGTATGGCCCATAAGGTCCGTAAAGGCCGCCGGGTCCATAAAGTGCATTACCTCCAGAAGATGACGATGAAGCACCAGCAGCAGCAGCAGAGGCAGCTGACCTATTTCTTTCAATAACGACAACTGGTCCTTGAGATGCAGACGAAGTAGCAGAAGCAGCGGAAGCAGAAGAGGCTGAGTCATTTTCTTCAATAACAACAGTTGGTCCTCTTGATGCAGATGAAGCAGCAGCACCGGCAGAGGCAGCAGATCCTGATCCATTAGCTCCGAGCCCTCCTTGTGATCCTGATGAAGCACCAGCTCCAGCAGAGGCAGCAGATCCTGGTCCATAAGGACCATATGGTCCGTATGGTCCTTTAGGTCCATAGAGACCACCTGGCCCATAAAGTGCATTTCCTCCAGAAGATGACGATGAAGCACCAGCAGCAGTAGAGGCAGCTGACCTATTTCTTTCAATAACGACAACTGGTCCTTGAGATGCAGACGAAGTAGCAGAAGCAGCGGAAGCAGAAGAGGCTGAGTCATTTTCTTCAATAACAACAGTTGGTCCTCTTGAGGCAGACGATGCAGCAGCACCGGCAGAGGCAGCAGATCCTGATCCATTTGCACCGACAACTCCTTGTGATCCTGATGAAGCACCAGCTCCAGCAGAGGCAGCAGCTCCCTTTCCATATGGACCATATGGTCCGTATGGCCCATAAGGTCCGTAAAGGCCGCCGGGTCCATAAAGTGCATTACCTCCAGAAGATGACGATGAAGCACCAGCAGCAGCAGAAGAGGCAGCTGACCTATTTCTTTCAATAACGACAACTGGTCCTTGAGATGCAGACGAAGTAGCAGAAGCAGCGGAAGCAGAAGAGGCTGAGTCATTTTCTTCAATAACAACAGTTGGTCCTCTTGATGCAGATGAAGCAGCAGCACCGGCAGAGGCAGCAGATACTGATCCATTAGCTCCGAGCCCTCCTTGTGATCCTGATGAAGCACCAGCTCCAGCAGAGGCAGCAGATCCTGGTCCATAAGGACCATATGGTCCGTATGGTCCCTTAGGTCCATAGAGACCACCTGGCCCATAAAGTGCATTTCCTCCAGAAGATGATGATGAAGCACCAGCAGCAGCAGAAGAGGCAGCTGGCCTATTTCTTTCAATAACGACAACTGGTCCTTGAGATGCAGACGAAGTAGCAGAAGCAGCGGAAGCAGAAGAGGCTGAGTCATTTTTTTCGATAACAACAGTTGGTCCTCTTGATGCAGAAGATGCAGCAGCACCAGCTGAGGCAGCAGATCCTGATCCATTTGCACCAATTATTCCTTGTGATCCTGATGATGCACCAGCTCCAGCAGAGGCAGCAGATCCTGGTCCATAAGGACCATATGGTCCGTATGGTCCCTTAGGTCCATAGAGACCACCTTGCCCATAAAGTGCATTACCTCCAGAAGATGACGATGAAGCACCAGCAGCAGCAGCAGCAGAGGCAGCTGACCTATTTCTTTCAATGACGACAACTGGTCCTTGAGATGCAGACGAAGTAGCAGAAGCAGTGGAAGCAGAAGAGGCTGAGTCATTTTCTTCAATAACAACAGTTGGTCCTCTTGATGCAGACGATGCAGCAGCACCGGCAGAGGCAGCAGATCCTGATCCATTTGCACCAACTACTCCTTGTGATCCTGATGATGCACCAGCTCCAGCAGAGGCAGCAGATCCTGGTCCATAAGGGCCATATGGTCCGTATGGTCCCTTAGGTCCATAGAGACCACCTGGCCCATAAAGTGCATTTCCTCCAGAAGATGATGATGAAGCACCAGCAGCAGCAGAAGAGGCAGCTGACCTATTTCTTTCAATAACGACAACTGGTCCTTCAGATGCAGACGAAGTAGCAGAAGCAGCGGAAGTAGAAGAGGCTGAGACATTTTCTTCAATAACAACAGTTGGTCCTCTTGATGCAGATGAAGCAGCAGCACCGGCAGAGGCAGCAGATCCAGATCCATTAGCTCCGAGCCCTCCTTGTGATCCTGATGAAGCACCAGCTCCAGCAGAGGCAGCAGATCCTGGTCCATAAGGACCATATGGTCCGTATGGTCCCTTAGGTCCATAGAGACCACCTGGCCCATAAAGTGCATTTCCTCCAGAAGATGATGATGAAGCACCAGCAGCAGCAGAAGAGGCAGCTGACCTATTTCTTTCAATAACGACAACTGGTCCTTGAGATGCAGACGAAGTAGCAGAAGCAGCGGAAGCAGAAGAGGCTGAGTCATTTTCTTCGATAACAACAGTTGGTCCTCTTGATGCAGAAGATGCAGCAGCACCAGCAGAGGCAGCAGATCCTGATCCATTAGCTCCGAGCTCTCCTCGTGATCCTGATGAAGCACCAGCTCCAGCAGAAGCAGCAGATCCTGGTCCATAAGGACCATATGGCCCATATTGCTTAGAAGGTCCTCTTGATGCAGATGAGGCGGCAGCTCCGGCGGACGTAGCAGATCCTGATCCATTTGCACCGACTACTCCTTGTGATCCTGATGAAGCACCAGCTCCAGCAGAGGCAGCAGCTCCCTTTCCATATGGACCATATGGTCCGTATGGCCCATAAGGTCCGTAAAGGCCGCCGGGTCCATAAAGTGCATTACCTCCAGAAGATGACGATGAAGCACCAGCAGCAGCAGCAGAGGCAGCTGACCTATTTCTTTCAATAACGACAACTGGTCCTTGAGATGCAGACGAAGTAGCAGAAGCAGCGGAAGCAGAAGAGGCTGAGTCATTTTCTTCAATAACAACAGTTGGTCCTCTTGATGCAGATGAAGCAGCAGCACCGGCAGAGGCAGCAGATCCTGATCCATTAGCTCCGAGCCCTCCTTGTGATCCTGATGAAGCACCAGCTCCAGCAGAGGCAGCAGATCCTGGTCCATAAGGACCATATGGTCCGTATGGTCCTTTAGGTCCATAGAGACCACCTGGCCCATAAAGTGCATTTCCTCCAGAAGATGATGATGAAGCACCAGCAGCAGCAGAAGAGGCAGCTGACCTATTTCTTTCAATAACGACAACTGGTCCTTGAGATGCAGACGAAGTAGCAGAAGCAGCGGAAGCAGAAGAGGCTGAGTCATTTTCTTCGATAACAGCAGTTGGTCCTCTTGATGCAGAAGATGCAGCAGCACCAGCAGAGGCAGCAGATCCTGATCCATTAGCTCCGGGCTCTCCTCGTGATCCAGATGAAGCACCAGCTCTAGCAGAGGCAGCAGATCCTGGTCCATAAGGACCATATGGCCCATATTGCTTAGAAGGTCCTCTTGATGCAGATGAGCCGGCAGCTGCGGCGGAGGCAGCAGATCCTGATCCATTTGCACCAACTACTCCTTGTGATCCTGATGAAGCACCAGCTCCAGCAGAGGCAGCAGCTCCCTTTCCATATGGACCATATGGTCCGTATGGTCCATAAGGTCCGTAAAGGCCGCCGGGTCCATAAAGTGCATTATCTCCAGAAGATGACGATGAAGCACCAGCAGCAGCAGCAGAGGCAGCTGACCTATTTCTTTCAATAACGACAACTGGTCCTTGAGATGCAGACGAAGTAGCAGAAGCAGCGGAAGCAGAAGAGGCTGAGTCATTTTCTTCAATAACAACAGTTGGTCCTCTTGATGCAGACGATGCAGCAGCACCGGCAGAGGCAGCAGATCCTGATCCAGTAGCTCCGAGCTCTCCTCGTGATCCTGATGAAGAACCAGCTCCAGCAGAGGCAGCAGATCCTGGTCCATAAGGACCATATGGCCCATATTGCTTATAAGGTCCTCTTGATGCAGATGAGCCGGCAGCTCCGGCGGAGGCAGCAGATCCTGACCCATTTGCACCGACTACTCCTTGTGATCCTGATGATGCACCAGCTCCAGCAGAGGCAGCAGCTCTCTTTCCATATGGACCATATGGTCCGTATGGTCCATAAGGTCCGTAAAGGCCGCCGGGTCCATAAAGTGCATTTCCTCCAGAAGATGACGCTGAAGCACCACTAACAGCAGTAGAGGCAGCGGACCTATTTCTTTCAATAACGACAACTGGTCCTCGAGATGCAGACGAAGTAGCAGAAGCTGCGGAAGCAGAAGAGGCTGAGTCATTTTCTTCAATAACAACAGTTGGTCCTCTTGATGCAGATGAAGCAGCAGCACCGGCAGAGGCAGCAGATCCTGATCCATTAGCTCCGAGCTCTCTTTGTGATCCTGATGAAGCAGCAGCTCCGGCAGAGGCAGCAGATCCTGGTCCATTACCACCGACTACTCCTTGTGATCCTGATGAAGCACTTGCTCCAGCAGAGGCAGCAGCTCCCTTTCCATATGGACCATATGGTCCGTATGGTCCATAAGGTCCATAAAGGCCGCCGGGTCCATAAAGTGCATTTTCTCCCGAAGATGACGATGAAGCACCAGCAGCAGCTGAGGCAGCTGAGGCAGCTGACTTATTTCTTTCAATAACGACAACTGGTCCTTGTGATGCAGATGAAGTAGCAGAAGCAGCGGAAGCGGAAGAGGCTGAGTCATTTTCTTCAATAACAACAGTTGGTCCTCTTGATGCAGATGAAGTAGCAGCAGTGCTTACACCGGCTCCTTTCACATTTACACTAGGTCTTTGAGGTGTCACCGAAGACGCGAAGGAAGTAACTGGACGTAGTTTTCGAGAGACTACTGCTTTGCTTGAAGCGCCAGCATTAGCTGACGAACTTGCTGAAGCACCAGGCACTTCTTTAATCACGACATCTTCTTCCCAAATTGTTCGATGTCCATGAGCGTCTGTTTTGATTACCAGCGTTGTAATAGTGTTTTCACCGTCATCAGGTAAATCTTGTAGAAAATCAAGGTCACTTTCATATTTTTTACGTGTAGTCGATCGTTCGATTAAAGTTCCATTTTTGCCTATTTCAAATTCGTCTGTTTTTGTTTCATCTATTTCATGGAAGCCTTCTTCGATTTTCGAAATTCTGTCATCGATTGCATCTGCAGTAACATACTGTAAAAACGGCTGTCGGTTAATATTATTTTATATAAATTTGTAATAAGGTCTCTTGCCGTAAAAGTCTTTAAACTTTCACGGTATGTATAGAACATATTTTATTTCATATTATTTACTTACCTGTAGAGCACAGCACAGGATCACGAAGGTTGTTACTCTCATTTTTTCGAGAGTTGAAACCGAACTGATGATGGGTCGAAACATTTTTACCTTTTTATAGTCACTTTCTGTAAATATTAGTGACGTAGATTTTATTTTAACACTGGTATTGCATAAATATTGACTACATTTTGTAAAATTATAACTTATTGTTTTTAATAACAATGAAGATCGATTAGAAATCTGGAACAATGTCGAATAATTATGACTTGATTGTATATTGTTCTTAACAAGTCTGTTAAACTTATTCAATTTTGATTGAAATTATTGTTTCTATGTAATTAGAATTAGCTTGACTTTAAAGCATGTGATGCTGAAAAATCCACAATTATAGCAATTTTTATTAATTTGACCTTAAAATAAAATTTTATTAGGTTCTCTTTTATAATATTTAATATTCTTTATTGTATGTTACACGGACACATCATCATTTACTCCAAATTATATTCAAAAGTTAATTATTATATATCAGATATCAGATGACAAAATTATCCGTTTATATGTTATAATTAAATAAATTAAATTAATTCTTTACTTTTAGGTCAAATAGTAGGTCAATGTGTATGCAGTATTTTTTCCTTTTATTGTCGAAAACTGTCATGAAAGATATCGAGGTCAAAAATTCCATGCCAATTATTGTACGAGTTTAACAGCCTTGGCACAGGGGCACCTCTTACCACATTAGTTCTACTTACTGGAACACTAAAGAAAGAGCTTGGAGTCGGGCGACAACAATTTATACGTGGCACACTTATGTTGGTTTGATCCAGCACCTATTAGCACCTCAACCCACTGGACTGGATTTAACTTTTTTAAGCAAAAAAGTTAAATCCAGCATTCGCCTACGAAGAGCTAAAGTATCCATTGAAAAATACTTGAGTCTGTCCTCATAGGCACCTTCTGTTCAGACCAGGAGCTGCATGCGCCAAGTGTCTAGTGAAAGAACGTTGTATAGACTCCAAGCGAGTTGAGTGAACCTCATATATAGGATTCTATACGACACGTGAAAACTCCAATGAACTACGTACCAAAGTTATAAATATTAGGATTTTACAATCCGTTCGGTGAAATGTCTTAGTATTGCGTCTAATAAACCCCAATTGTGTTATAGTGAGGAATGAAAGATAACCGACAATCCAGTACAACGCCTAGATCACGGACCTGAGAAACTGTATCAATAACATCAGTTAAACAAGCAGTCAAAACCATTAATTATGTCTGGATCACCTAGTAAGTGATGTTTATCGTAAACTGATGAAATCTGAGAAGAAAAGAGATCAGCAATACCTGGTCCACCTGAAGCAGATTTCTGGTGACTTTTGTCACTATATACAACAGATGGAACAGCATCCGCTCCACCTTATTTACTTTTCACAATGCCCATTTGTGAAAAGTATGTATGAGTAAAGTGAATGAAATCCAGAGTGGATTTGATGATTTTTTGGACAATGACAACTCTAAACATAACTTTTATTCCGAAATATTAACTAAAAAACTGGCTAACATAAATGAAATTTAAAAAAGAAACAAAACATTCAGTCTATTGGAAAACGTCCTCCTTTTGTTATTGACACGATTAAAATTGGCAATTCAAAGAAACAATTGATTTAGTTATTATTATTTTTTTTTTAATCCAAAAATATCCCGTTAACGGCTTTTCATCATTAAAGCAAATATGCATTTTTCTGTGTAGAATATTCATTTTTCATTTTCTTAAATACAACAAAAGGTTTTTTTTAGAAATACAGATCAAGATTCATACATAACCCAGATATTCCATCCCTAGCTCATTTCGAACCTTATTTGTTTAGAGAATACTAATTCAAGAATAACCTCATTAGACTATGAAGTCACTTTCCATTACAATATCAGAAATAAAAAACCTATTGGGTACTTGCCTTTGAACTAGAATACATAGTACATAGCAACTCGTTTAAAGAAAAATTGCCTATTTTATTCTAAATGCAAAATTCTATTAAAATCAAGTTGGCATAAGAGTGAAGGAAAATATCTGTAGCTGAAAAAAAAAACATCAAAAGGAATTAGTATACATATATTGTTATACTTTATTAAATTATTAATTTAAAACTATAGTTTTCTTATAAGTTTTTCTCATCTAAAATAAATAGTAAACAAAAACGAGTGGGTACGGAACCCTAAAAAGTAGCAATCCAAACTAAAGGACATATCAAGTGTCACACATGACTACAAAAATAATTAGGCATACAATTTAGAAAAAGAATTATACAGATTACAGAAAAACTTATTAGAAGTCTATAGTTTTGAACCTTCGACACACGTGTCTGATTCGCTTCGGCCAGTTTTTATGTTATAGTGCTAACAGACCATCGAAATTGTTCACTCCGGACAAAACACGATACGCTACGCTCTTTGCACCAGACGAGCGGACAGGACACCTACAAGCCAATTATGCTAAATGTTTACTTAATTCGCATTTCAATGGAATCTCAACGACTTGTATTTACCACTTGTACTATGGATCTAAAATCTTGCAATATCTTCCTCACTCATCAATAGTGACAGATATATAATAATATTTGACTTCAGGTAGATACTACATTGGCAAAATGCAAGCATAGTTGAGATTCTGTCGAGATGCGATCCTGTCAATCCTACCAAAAAGATAGATCCACCCGTCTATTAGCACTATTAATTTTGTTTACTGGGGAAGTATTTAAGAAAAAATAGAAAGGTCTAAAAAGCACCTCACTAGATGACGACCCTACCAAAAGTTGATTTTTGCAGGAAGCGAATAGACCAAAGATAGAAAACATTTCCTTTCTTTTTAACATTAAAAATCTGAAATTTTAAAAGTTCGAAACTTACCCCCGGTTTCAATAACCAAAAAACTAACCGTTTTAGCTACCATCCGTAGCATTTCCTACCGATGGTAGCAAAAGTGTTTCAATAACATACCATTGGTAGGTAAAGCTACCGACGGTGTGCTACTAACGGATTGATCTGATACTGATAACCGTTCGTAGGAAAAATGTATGAAAATGGTGCAAACAGGTGTTTCAATAAAAAATCTATCCGTCGGTAAAGCTGTCAAACTTACTATCCGTAGCTTATCTGTCAAATTTGCCTACCGGCCATTTTCCGTCGGTTATCGTAAAAATATTTATAAATGACACGTTTTCCCTTGTTAACTAATAGAAAAATAACAGAATTTCATTAAAAAAATAATATTTTAGAAGAGTTTGATGTGTTTTGTGGTTCCAATTAGAAGAATTTAAGTTGTAATTATGCCAATGTTTGTACCTTTAAGGGCTCATACTACCAATTAATCATTGCTCCAGATGCTTTCTACAATATGTTACTGTTGAAAAACTTGATGATTTACCTCTATATAATTATGAAAAACCTTGTTCTGATGAAACTGAATTTGCCACCTATTTGTACCAAACTTATACACGTTACATTAGTTTACACCCTTTATTTTTTATTAAACACTGACATTGATTTGATTCTTAATAAAACCCAATTTGGATATAACTTATTTATTTTACAAATAAAAAACAATTCATAAAAACTACATAATTTTTACATTATTCCATTAATTTTTCTACGTTTGTTTTACGATTTGATACAATCATTCTACTTTTTCTAATAACCATTAATTTATCATCCTATGTCAATGGATCACAATTGTTCACTGTCAATTTCATTAATTTTATCTTGCAAAATCAATATGTATAGTAATATATACAAATCACTTTATACAATTAAAAATTTATAATAAAGGTGAACTCTATATAAAATTCCCGCTAAGCTTCTACGAAACATAAATCAACTTTACTTTTTGGCATAATTAAAGGCAAAGAGATATATCACATACAACCTTGTCTAGAGTGACAATATTCACATTGAGGTTCACTTGGACGTGTTAAATGCTTTTTTTGGAGCAAAAATTGAAATATATTAGAAAATGGTGAGGTTCATAAGAGAGACACGTTCGCGTTCTTGTACCTACTAAATTGACAAAACACTTCATACCCATGCACCATACCATTTCAATGATAAGTTCATTCGGGATAAAAAACTTATATAAACAAATGATGTTATTTCAGGGGTTTTATTTTTGCAAATAATAATACGGATATAAGATCTATAGTCTTATTTTTAATCGATTTCAACGAAAGGAAGGTTTCTTATTCAAGTGTAACTAATTCTGTATAACAATGTGGGGATAAAAATGTAAGATTTGTTGACATTAGCCTATAAGAATTTCATTACTTTTTCAATTTTAAGTGCTATGAATTGTAAATCAATATCGGATAAAATACTTGTATAGTAGGTGGCAAATTCAGTTTCATCGGAACCAGGTTTTTCATAATTATATAGAGGTAAATTATTAAGTTTTTCAACAGAAACATATTGAAAAAAGCATCTGGACCAATAATTAATTGGTAGTATGAGCCATTAAAGGTACAAAAATTGATATGATTACATCTGAAATTCTTCTAATTGGAACCACAAAACACATTAAGCTCTTCTACAATATTATTTTTTTTAATAAAAAACTGTTACTTTCTTTTTATTAACAAAGGAAAACGTGTTATTTATAAATATTTTTACGATAAATCATACTACATAAAATAAGTTTAATTCAATGAGCCAAATGTTCCGAATCGTTGTGTAATGTAAAATTTACGTCACATGTAATTTTTCATACAACTCGGCTGAATGGGCCTAATACCGAGGAAAATTTGTTTCGTAAAAAAAAATATAAACTACACTGTCAGTTTTGACATTTGTCACTTCACGACCTTTTTAAATAACGAAAAGATGTGACTCTTTTGTTATATTTTAATCTTGTTGCATCAACGGTATTTAAGTAAAAATACCTTATATTTAATAATGGTAAGCATTATTCTTTATGGAATTATAATTATTTTTATAGTATTTTCCTATTTTAAAATTTTTTATCTTCGCAGGTGGAAACATAAACCTACTTAGGGGTCCACCTTGCCCCATGTTGCTTTAGTTTTTTGTTTTGAAACGGTAAGTTTTCGAAAGGATCGACCGATATATTTTCGTTTGTTTTGTTTTCTAAATTTTAAACGGTGTGATTTTCTTTTCAGCCGTTGGCGTTTTTTTTATATATACAAGTTTTCTTGTACTTCAATTTTGATGTACTGATCATAACCTTTACCGCATGAGCCATGCCACACTCACTTGATACATCACAATCTTGGGCACGCCAGCTTAGCACTATATAATTAAGAAGCAGCTATGTAAGCACGATGCATTAAGGAGCAGCTCATTTGGTGATATAAAACCTTTTTATTAACAGTTCGAAAATTCCAATCACCTCTAGACTTTAGAGATTATAAACCTAACTTTAATTTTAAAATATATAAAAGTTTCATTCAAATATATGGCAAACCAAAAGTAAAAGTTGTTGTTCGTTATTTACAAGCCCCCCTTGCGATTAAAACTCCAAACTCTCCGGCTTTGTTTTCCAGGTAGGTCTGGCGCCTGAAAAAATTTATACTAGTTTCTTATAATTATTTAATTTGTTAGTGACCTACCTTTTGGCAAATTTCTTTGCAAACTTACATTATTTTTAATATCACAATTTTCACAGTAATAATTTTCTAATAGTAACCAGTTCTAACACAGCAATAAATCCTTATTTTTTTTAAATATTACAGTTGTTTCTTGCCTGCAGTATACAATATTTAATGGTGTGCGGAATCGATTACCATTTATCGATTAATCGATTTTTCAAATAATCGATTGCTATCGATTATGATTTCATAATCGACGATTAACAATCGATTATTTCTTAAAATGTTAGCAATAGGAATAGTTTAATGGAATAGTTAGAATAGTACCTACTTACTTTACTTCGATGGCTTAGCAACCCATAGCGGATCGCGAGTGTAATTATTATTAGTAGATATTCTATTACTTATTATGGCAACCCTGGAATACTCCCACGAACAAATAGGTAACTTTACTCTTTGGTTGGGGAACTCCCGATGATTGAATAAACGGATCTTAGTTTTATTTTAACAAATACAATGATACGAAAAGATACAAACCATTTGAGACTAATGGTTTAATTCAACTTTATAAGTAACGATACATTTTATATGGAAAAATATAAGTCAATCATTACGCTGTCATAAACAACAATGAGTATATCTAGTATATCATAGAACAGTAACATAGTAATACATTCTCTTAGGAATAATAATCTATGAATATACCACATACAAATTAACCATTATTTACTAAATGCACATGTATAGTATACACGGTACATACCTATCATCATCATCAGCCGTAAGACGCCCACTGCTGAGCATAGGCCTCCCCCATAGATTTCCACGACGATCGGTCCTGTGCAGCCCGCATCCAACGGCTTCCCGCAACCTTTATAAGATCGTCGGTCCACCTGGTGGGGGGCCTATCCACTGAGCGCCGTCCGGTACGTGGTCGCCATTCCAGAACTCTTCTGCCCCAATGGCCATCAGTTCTTCTCGCTATGTGTAATTCATAAAGAGTAGTATTCCCAATTTTAACTGGAGTGGGTACAACATGGATGTTTGACATGATTTTCGTCTTATCCATGTTCATCTTAAGACCCACTCTTTGAGATGCACTACTGAGATCTTCAAGCATATTGTTCAGGTCTTCCAAGGTCTCAGCCATTAGGACTACATCATCAACAAAGCATAGGTGTGTAAGATACTCGCCATTAATATTGATGCCATATCCTTTCCAATCCAGAAGCTTAAAAATATCCTCCAAAGCAGCGGTGAATAGCTTTGGATAATTTTTGGATAATTTGGATAATTTTTTTGGATAGAGATAATGTCTCCCTGCCTTACGCCTCGCTGCAATTGAATAGGATTAGAGTTCTGGTTTTGTAATCGGACTGACATAGTAGCATTCTTATACAGACACTTTAGTGCTTCGATGTACCTGTAGTCCACTTGGCACCTTTGGAGAGACTGCATCACCGCCCATGTCTCGATCGAATCAAAAGCTTTCTCATAGTCCATAGTCGCCAAGCAGAGTGGCCGGTTATACTCTCCGGACTTCTGTATAACTTGCCGCAGCGTATGAATATGGTCCACGGGACTATAACCTTTTCGGAATCCAGCTTATTCGGGAGGTTGGAAGTCATCGAGCCTGCGAGTGAGACAATTCGTAATGACTCTTGAGAACAACTTATAAAAGTGACTCAAAAGCGAAATCGGTCTATAGATTTTCAAGAGTGCTTTATCACCCTTTTTGAAAAACAGGACGACCTCACTCCCACTCCATGCTTTCGGCGTTTTACCTTCGAGAATAACGGAATTGAAGAGCCTCTGGAGGACTTTGAGTATCGGCTTACCGCCCGCTCTCAGAAGCTCTGAGGTAATTCCGTCGTCACCCGTTGCCTTGTTTTTTTTTCAGAGCCACACTAATCTCATACAGACTAACGTCCGGGATTTCTTCGGTAAAGTGTCGGGTAAGTTTGGCTTTAGGATCTCTTGCCTTGTTTTCAGCAAGTATTTGGGTGGAGTAAAGCTGTCCCTAGAAACTCTAGATCTCCTTTAAGATTTCCACTTTTGACGAGATGATGCTACCGTCGTCGTCAGATTTCAGCCTTGTCAATTGTCTTTGCCCAATAGACAGATCTTTCGCGAACACTTAAGAGCCTTTGTTCCGCTAAATTGCCTCTTTAATACATTCCGTATTAAATCGGCGAAGATCGCTTCTCAAGGACTTTGATATCTGCCTATTTAGCAGCCGATAACGACTTGCATCTATTGAGTTTTTCAGCCTCATTTCGTGTCTCATTTGCATGAGTTGGAGTGTGTTATCAGAGAGTTTCTTTGTTCTGGGACGGTGGGTTTTGAAGAACTTGGACCCTACCATACAGACAGTATCCACCACCGTGCTGTTTAGATCGTCCACATCCAAATCGCTGTCAAGGACGCTAAAGCGGTTCTGAAGCTCGAGTTGAAAACTTTCGGGATTTTGGATCTGTGCAGGTATTGGTCGGAGCGTAGATTTCATCAATCGAGATCTTTCCAGCTTGATATTGATATTCAATGTGCCTCGTACCAGCCGATGATCGCTTCCCGTTTTAACGGCGTTGATCACAGAGACATCATTGAATATTTGCTTTTTTGTTGACATAATGAAATCAATCTCGTTTTTGACTTTACCGTCCGGACTCATCCAGGTCCATTTCCGATTTAATGGCTTCCTGAAGAAGGAGTTCATCATGTAGAGATTCTCTTTTTCCATGAAATCAGCTAGCATCTGGCCTCTAGAGTTCCGGCACCCAAATCCAAATTGCCCCATTCTCAACTCATCACCGCAACGTTTTCCTATCTTAGCGTTAAAGTCCCCCATCACAACCGTGTAGTGGATATTGTAACTATGTATGGCTTTTGAGATCTCCTCATACATAGCGTTCACTTCGTCATCTGGGTATGTCGATGTCGGAGCATAGACCTGTATGACATTCAACGAATATCGATTTGATATTCTCATTATTAGGTATGCTACCCTGGTCGACACACTTGCAATAGTAATGACGTTGTTAACAAGGGACTTGTGGACGATGAACCCGACACTGCCTAGGGACTGTTGATCACCCTCCTGGTAGTATAGCAAGTTACCGGAATCAAGGATTATCGAGTCCTCCTCCTCTCTTCGGACTTCAGATAATCCAACAATGCCCCAGCGTAACTTACTGATACATTCTTCCAACTCCGTTAGCGTCGCGTCTGTCCTCAATGTTCGCATGTTATAGATTGCCAGGTCAAGTCGTCGTAGATGGTAACCGGATCTTACCCGGGGATTCTTCGCACCCCTTGCCCTATTGTTACCGTAGTCGCTACCGTAACTAGGGAAAGTAGGGCTGCAGGAGACTAGGGACCGATTTATTTTTTCCATAGGGGGAATTGCCATAATCGCCACCCTTAGCAGGCGGGTTGGCGATCGCCGTGGGCCATAGTTTTTAGGAAACGCTGCTGCCCATCTCCTAATGGCTGTGTTCCCTTAGCCGCCTTTTACGACACCCACGGGATGAGAGGGGGTGGTGCTATTCTTGGCCGGCACACACACGTACATACCTATAGCAAAATAATATTTTTTACATTTTTGTCTGTCTGTTTGTTCCGGTTAAACTCTGAAACGGTTAGACCAATTTTGACAGGACTTTCACTGGCAGATAGCTTATGTGATAAGGGATTACTAAGGCTACTTTCCACGTGGACAAAATCGCGGGTACAGCAAGTTCAATTCTATAAATTGTGCATGCACAATGCTGGTATAGTAAACATTGTCTTAAAATTGATTTTTTAATTAACTTGGATGGCTTTAAAATACGGTGGAATTAATATGAAATCATTAATAAACATTTGAGGTAAAAATATTTAATAATCGTTGACATGAATCGATTATTATCGATTATTAATCGATTACGTGTATTAGTATAATCGATTAATCGATGTTTATAATAATCGAATCGGCACATCATTAAATATTTCTATCCCATTTTTATCTAAAAAAAATGGATTTTTAGTTCAAGTAAAAAAATTACTAAAAACTTTTAAAGAGATAAATCTAAACTATTTGTTGCAATGGTAACTCTTTTGTTTACAACAGAATTCCATTTCAGATGATAATTTGTTTCACAATTACACCACTTTTAGGAACCTAACCATACAATAAATAAGTCATAATAATTCCAAAACAAATTTAAATTTAGTTTCGGTACGTAATCAGTTCACCTCTTTCCTATTGATATCTCTGTCTTCCTTCTTACGATTTCGTTTTTGTCCAAAAAATTATTAAATGTTAAAGACCTACATTTCAGTATAATCATAATATCACCTAAAACAAGGCTGTATGGCAAGAGTCCTTTTCCTCGAATTATATTATTACAATTTAAAAAAAATTAGCTACCGACAACCGTTCGTTGTTGGTAGGCGCCTACCGATGATTGTGCAACGCAAAAACGAGTGGTCGTCGGTAGCTCAAAAAAGGGTCGGTAGCTACTACCGATGGTTGTCGGTATATTATTGAAACCGGGGGTTAGAAAATAATACAAATTCGAAATATTACAAATATAATATGAGTTGTTTATTAAGTATTGAATATTAATTTACTTTTATATGGGAAAAAAATCCGGAAGGGTTGTTATGAGAAATCAAGAAAGTACCGTAGCGACATCTAGATTAATTTCGGGAAATATATTTTTTAATATTTCCTCATTGGTAAGTTCCATACTATTTTGCTGATGTCAGTTCAAAACTAGAAGAATTATTCCGAGTAGTACCGAATAGTTTTAAATTTTGGGAAAACTGTGTCGCCACATTATTATAACGATACCTATATGAATAATATTTCCTTGTTTTTCCGGTACTGATTATTTCCTTTGCTCTTATGCCATCATGATTTTTATGGAATATATCATTTAGAAAAAAAAAACTGAATAAAGTCAACAGCATCATATCAAGACCTTCTGACTATTTTTTTTTAAATATTGACTTGTTCAGTTATACATGGAAATTTTCTTATTCAATTTGAACATTATCTTGACATGTTTTGATATGAACAATACATGTCAAAAACACATGAACTGTCAACAGCGCGTCAGGACGTACAAAACTGACAAATGTCTCTACTTGATTTAAGACCTTCCTTAAATAAATTGTTCGTTAATTGTTCGTTGAATACAAAATCAATTGCGGAAATTTGACTTATTATGGTAATCTGATGTGCAGCCGTGTATGAGTATATGACATACGAGAGTGCGAAGATGTGCATCTTATGTGACTAATGATAAGCAATCACTAGTCAATGCAATAATTTGGATCCTAATGATCAAGCTCAAATATATATATATATTGAACAAAATCATTAATAAAATACTAGTTTAGTGGGAATATAGATTATATAATTGTTACAACTGTACATCTGTTTAAACATTATTCACAATAATATTTTCAAGTACTTTTACCTGATGATTGCTCTATTGAACAATTTACATCTGTTTACTGCACTTGATTTTATATATAAATGTTTAAATATAATTGTAATTATCTGTAATAATTATAAGACCATTCAAATGTTTTATTGACGCACATGGACTACTTTTATTAAAGTTCATTTAGAACTATATAAGAAACAAGATCAATTTATACAGTTTTATTTTAATTACTGAAAAGACACTGAATGTTTTCATTAAATGAAATACAATAAAGAAGACAACTGATGGCCGAGTGTTTCATTCTTACGACGCACTTCGGTGTCGATGGTGTCCGTTTCTGAAGTAGACTTATCAAGTCGATTATCGGTCGTGTTATTAAAAGCTCATTTTACTATACCGCCGCGAATCTGCTTGTTGTGGGACCTTGGCTTTTTTATATATAATTAATTCATAATACAGGGCAGAAAACTTGATATTGCGCCCTTACACACATTGTCATAATTATGCAATATACGATTGAATTTCAAGACTTTGAAAAAAAGTCTGTTTCATCATAGCCTATGTCTGTGAATTTATTTTATAAAATATTTTGTTTTTTTTTTCTCAAGATTACTGTATTATATTATCTTGATTTTGGTGAGAATAATATGACTGTAAACAAGTAAGTTACATAACAACTTTAAACTGTTAACAACTATAAAGATAACTGCACAAATAACAATGATTGCCCAGAGACGCCCAAACGACTTTTCCTACCTTAGCAAGACGAGATGTCACTTTGTGGCTTGAATTTGTAGGGAGCGTTTTCGGTCGATTAGCAGTATTTTCATATGCATAGCACCGTATGTCCTAGACTGTTAATCGCAGACATGCTGTTATTTCTACATTATTTATAAGATATTAATGGACTGTTTATTTATTAAATACAAATAACTGTCAACTTGCTTCTTGCTACAGTTTGAAATGTCATAGTTTAGTTTTAAAGACTATCTATGGTTGGGGTTAGTATCCCAATCTCATGTTTTTATTTTTGATAATGAAAGTATACCCTCATATGACCTCAATAGAACGAATTATGTAATAGATTTATTTTTATTTTACTCTATTTAAAATTTAAAACCATATCCTTATATGGAGAATATTAAAATAAGTCAACCATTTAATTATTTGGTTAAAATAAATGTATTCAAATAAAATGCATAAGACATAAATAATATTATGTTATAAGCGCAAAACAAAACTGCTTTGTAAGTATATGAACATTTTCATTAATAAAATAATTTCACCAACGTCATCTATTGATAGATAGATCAAAATTTAATGAAACAATAAATTAAACAATACACTTAAAGCATTAAGGTTTAAAATCAAGTGATGAAATTTGATAGATTTGTAGTCTGACGTTATAGGTATACATAAGTCTCTTAAAGTGAAGAAATCATACCTTCTGCAAAAATTTACAAGCAAATGTGTGTTCCAAACCTAAGCTCTATAATTTATTCTATATTTATTACCTATGAAAGCATCTAAACGGCGCCTTTTTATCGATGAAAATGATTATATTATTTAGGAGGATAGGGTAATAAACTTATTAACATGCGATCCATGTAGTTTATTGTACATGTATATGACATTATCAGTTTAAAGACTCTTTATAAATTTTACTGTGACATACCTAGATTCAAAAACCAGCTTGTAAGGTGATCATCTACAGTGAAACCGTCAATCAATCTCTTAAAAGTCATAAAACCAATTAACTGTAATAGGACAAGAAACCCTTTTAAGAGTAAGGATCTCATAAACTGTTCCATAAGGTGTATTGATATGCAAATCTAAAGGCATCGGTCCCCCACTAAAGTTTCCAAAGAAGTTAAGTCGCACTGTCCACGTATTCAAGATGTAAGTCAGATAATATTTCATTCGCTTTAGAAAGATCGCTTAATTTATTTACAAAATAAATAAATATTAGACCACATCACCTACATTGCTCAAATTCTAAGAGTGGGAGGTAAAGCACCCGTATTATGGACTATCTGAGACAACAAATATACCTGAGGCAATACAATATATGAAGACTATAGAAAAATCAATTTTCTACATTGAGCAAACCGAGCATAGAATCCGAGACTCCAGATATAGCGATTTCTTTAAACGGGCGTACGAACCACTTGCCTACGGACGTCATTATAAATTATATAAGTTATTTTCTTTAACATTTAAGCATGAAGTTAGAAGAACTGATATATCTATTGGATAAAGATTTTAAATATAAAATCAGCTCTGAAATAATAGACACAGAACCTAAGAGGACGAAGATTAAGAAAAGCTTATCTGAAGCTGGCATCTATCAGAAAGGAGATTGCCATATGAGTTCCAATCTCGTGACTTTTCATGAAGGCCTTATTCCATTAGCAATTATTTAGCTACCCAATGGACTCTTGTTATCATGCATCTAAATAGTGTTTTGTTTCAAATAATTATATGACTATTCAAAGCAACTAGGTTTGCTGGTGGTCGATTCAAAATTATTCAATTTTTATTTGATGTGTGTTAAATGCGTTATTTATAACTAACGTATCTAATAGAGTAGATCATCGTAGTTTTGTGGTTTTTTTGAGAACGAATCGAATTAGTATTTAACATAGGTAAACCTTATCATCATCATCATCAGCCCTTTTACGTCCCCACTGCAGGGGCTCAGACCTTTCCTATGGATGGTTAAGAAGGATGGGCCATGACCATCCACGCAGGCCCAATGCGGATTGGAGGGTATTAACAACTGCAAATGCAGCCGGGCTTATCGTGCCTTCCGAAGCACGGAGTAGCCCGGGATAGTGATTTTTTGGTCACCCATCCCGTGACCGACCCTTGCGAAAGTTGCTCAACGACAACGATCGCGAGCCGCGGCGCTTATCCACTACGCCACCGAGCTACTTATATTTCGCGTGTTCGCTCTACGGTTCGGAGATTAAGCCAATTTCGAAAAGGCCGGTCATGGGATGGATGACTGAACATTTAGTATCTCGAACTCATTCATGTTTTGAAATACATGTTTTTTAAGCCGTTACTCACTGCTGCTTCTGTAACCGCGCATCCGCACTGACCACGTGGTGGGTTATGATCCGTTCTTCCTATTTGATTCTGATGAAAGGCCAGTTCAATCAGGACACTAATAGGGTTTTGGCGACGATGATTTAATCTCAACCTTACTTATCTCCGTCTCGGATTCAAACGGATGTAAATTATATAAAACAGTCTCCGAATTAGCATATTTTCCACATCTGCAATCATAGTCATATGATCACCTCATCACCAGGCTATTAATGTCCCCATTGCCGGGGGCCTTCCTTATGAATGGAATAGAATAATAAGAATGGGCCATAACCGACCGCGTGGGCCCAGTGCGGATTGGTGGGTGTTAAGGACTACAGATGCAGATAAGAGCAATAGTTTAACGTGCCTTGCAAAGCACTATGGTCCAATTTAGGTAGAAACTTGACATTAAAATAAAATGAAATGATGTTAATTTGCAAGAAAGTGGTCACAGAAATGATGTTATTTATCAAAAAAACGCACACATTCTGCCGACTTGGTCAGCGTACAAATATTTTACTACCTATAACAATCTAATGTATATTTCTTGATGTTATATAAACTTAAAATAAATAACAATAGCATTCCTAGTTCATGCAATGTCAAATTATTCGAAATAATGTCAAAATTTATCATTTATGAAGTCGTTAACATTATAATACATTTTATCCAATAATAAATTAAATACTGCTTTCTTAAATTTATTAATCGGTAACTTTGTTGTGTCAGTCGATAATTTATTAAAAATACATATTGCCATGCAGTAACAATTGCTTGAATATACATGAAGCTTCTGTGACGGTATACACAATTTGTCACCTTTTCTCCCTCAACAGTCAAAGTCATTATTTTTTTTAAATAAGTTACAATATTTTTATCTAAAAATACACATTTTGTAAATGTACATACGCATGGAAGGGGTAATATACCCAATACTTTAAATAACGGTCTACAACTGTCAAGATATCCTGCACCAGAAATGGCTCTGATGCATTTTTTTGTAATTTAAAGAAAACTTAGATCTGACATATCCATGGTAAGCCGTAAGTGCAGCTTGTTTTGAGACTACTTGTCTCATTCGGTTTAGCTTTAGAGCATATACAAACCTGAGTTTACAACCCGTGCGTACATTTACAGCTTTATTATATTACTAGCTACTGCCCGCGACTTCGTCCGCGTGGTAAAGTTACTTTGAGCAGCAGCAAGTGTAAAATACCTGAAATAAAGTTTCATCCCCTATTTTATTCCCTTAGTGATGGCATTTATCAAAATCCTTTCTTAGGAGATGCTAACATCATAGTAGCTTTATGCATGTGGAGTCTCAGCCCGATCTGTTTAAAATTGACAAAGTTTCATCCCCCATTTTATCCCCTTCGGGGTAGAATTGATCAAAATCCTTTCTTAGCCTAGGATGCCTACGTTATAACATCAACCTGCATGCCAAATTTCAGCCCGATCCGTCCAGTGGTTTGGGCTGTGCGTTGATAGATCACTATGTCAGTCAGTCACCTTTGAGTTATATATATATATATATATATATATATATATATATATATATATATATATATATATATATATATATATATAGACGCTTGGACTTGAGATGATCCAGCAACTGCATAGGTGATTACTTCTAAACTCATTATCTTGTTTCCATTATTATTAAATGATTATGTTATTATTATAAGACCATAGTTTTTTCTATCTCTGTTTATAATGTATTGATCTGGTAATGACATGTTTTTTGTAAATGTCATTACTCATATTAGAGCTGGTGAGTTTCTTGCTCGTTCTTCTTATCAGCCAAAAGATGTCCTGAACGAGTGGTAGGGAAAAAAATGTTGGACGATTCAAAAGTACTTTTAAGAATTTTATTTGAATAAAGATTATTTTGACTTTGACTTTGACTTTGACTTTGACTTAGATTATGATTTTGGCGGATGGCTGCAACCATTTAGCTATTTGGAGGCCCGAGGCAGATCGCTCCCTCCGCTCCCCCCTAGTCCGCCACTGATTAACAGATAACTATCCTAAACTATAAACGCCAAGACCTTCTTCTCGAATTACTTTCATCCATTGATGAAAATAGTATGCAAATCTGTTCGGTATTTTTTTAATTCATCGCGTTTAAACAGACAAATAGAAGCACAGGCGGGATTTATGTTTGAGAAATATTTGTACTCTTTAAAATACGGTGCTGCACATTTATGCAACTATTTTAAAACGTGAATTACCAAAAACATAAATTCCTAAGGAATTAATGATTAAGATTCCGAAATCTACATAGAAGCAGTAGTAAATAGTCAATTATTTAGAAAATAAATATCAATAATAAACAATATTTACAATAATACAAACGTCACAGGTGGTTTATTGGCAACGGTTGGAGTTGGTAGACTGATCACCATTCTAAATCGACCCCAAGTATTAAAACATCTTGTACGCTGAGGAAGGCAACCTGAAGGTCTTAACCGATTGGCTGTAGAATTGTCCATTTTATCATGAGCTCTTACCTTAGTTGTTGTTTTCTTGTTACTGTATTCGCTAGAAAGCTCAATACTTATTAGACGGCAGATAAGAAATGCCAGCTGTGTGCATTACTAGTTGCTAACCCTTTAAAACAGCTGTGTCGTCTTAAAAATTAATCTTGCCATAAAAAAAAATTATTAGGTAACTATTAATAGGATTCTTAACTGAGTAATTAATTATTAAAAATAAGTAATCATACTTATGGCATGTTTCATCATTTACTGATAAAGTTCCAGATAATTATTTAACATATAACGCTATCTTTCTCAAAGGCTATTAGGGACTTTATCAGCAAGTGGTGAAACGGGCCTTATCTTTCTTAGTAAAAAAAACTTTCACATAAAAAAGTAACGGTTTCCCTAAAAAAAGTAATAAGAACACCCGAGACTATTTCAATAAACGATTACCAACTGTTCCCGCTGTTCGATCAATAATTCGTCAAACTTCATTCGAAGAATGTCATTACTTAAAAAAAATATCTGGGTAGCTACGTGTTTTTTTTGCTTTAGCAAACTTACAAAAAAGAGGCTGCCCGGTACAAGAATCGTTGCCTTGCTTTTTTTTGTATAGGTAAAATAGTAAGAATAAAGTGTGTGAAAACTACGGAATATTGATTAATGTTTCTTCTTTACCGCCTTTAATAAGGAGATAATACGTAAGAGAGCTAATAGGCTTTTAAATACGCATGCTAAATTTCGTATTTGTATGTCTGGGTGTTTATCCATGTATTTCTCGAAACTTACCTAGACATCGGATCACAATGATTATTTTTTACTTGATAGCTATTAGACATCTTGTTTTTCATGAAACATTGATTAGGAAACTGCATTTTTATGGATTTAGAGATAACTCATTGGATTTTATTGTCTCATACTTGACTGACAGAGTACAGAGCGTTGATATCAATGGAAAAAGATCCCCTGGATCGAAAATTAAGATGGGCGTTCCGCAGGGCTCAATAGTTGGTCCTTTCTTGTTTTTGATTTACATAAATGACTTGCCTTATTTCATAAGGGATGATCACGAAATAGTTTTGTTTGCGGATGACACTTCACTCTTGTTTAAAATTAAAAGAGGGTTACCTCTAAATGACGATGTGAACAATTCTATCGCTAAAGTAGTACATTAGTTTAATGTAAATAATCTTCTCCTTAATGAAGGAAAAACAAAATGCTTAAAATTTGTACTACCTAATGTTAAAAAAGTAGATATAAATGTTAATGTAAAAGATAAGAACATGGGCCTTGTGGATACCACAGTATTTTTAGGAATAACATTAGATTCTAAACTACAGTGGGGCCCACATATTGATAGATTGTCGAGTAGACTTAGCTCTGCAGCATATGCCGTAATGAAGATACGTAGGTTAACTGACATAGATACTGCCAGATAAGTATACTTCAGTTACTTTTATAGTGTTATGTCATACGGTATCCTATTGTGGGGAAATGCTGCCGACATACAAACAATTTTTGTGCTTCAGAAAAGAGCAATTCGATCAATTTATAATCTTAGGATTAGGGACTCTTTAAGGGAGAAATTTAAGGAAATAGACATTATGACTGTTGCTTCTCAATACATATACGAGAACTTAATGTACGTTCGTAAAAATATTAGTTTGTTTTCTATAAAAAGTGATGTACACAATTTTAATACAAGAAATAAAAATAAATTAACGGTGCCTGTCACTAGACTGCAAAAAGTTAATAACTCTTTCAAGGGTCTTTGTGTGCGCTTCTACAATAAGGTCCCAAGCAAAATACAACAATTAGATATCATGCAGTTTAAATCTACTATTAAAAAAAAACACTTATTAAAAAAGCTTATTATAAGGTATCCGATTATATAACAGATAAGAACGCTTGGACTTGAGATGATCCAGCAACTGGATAGGTGATTACTTCTAAACTCATTATCTTGTTTCCATTATTATTAAATGATTATGTTATTATTATAAGACCATAGTTTTTTTATCTCAGTTTATAATGTATTGATCTGGTAATGACATGGTTTTTGTAAATGTCATTACTCATATTAGAGCTGGTGAGTTTCTTGCTCGTTCTTCTTATCAGCCAAAAGACGTCCTGAACGAGTGGTAGGGAAAAAATGTTGGACGATTCAAAAGTACTTTTAAGAAGTCTATTTGAATAAAGATTATTTTGACTTTGACTTTGTCTTATGTAGATTATTAATATTAACCGCCGGAGCCGGCAGAGGTGAAGACATAATATTTAGAACTTTTGTAGTTGTTTATTTTATCAAAGGACTTTATTTAAATATTTATTTTTTGTGGCTAGCGCTTTCGGTCTATGATACGATTGTTAAACTACTTTTGCAATAGTTGGTCATAATGGTCGTATTTGCGCTCACAAGACTCGATCGGGGTAGTTTGGAGGAGGCATCTATTTTTCAGGCTTGGCTTCTCTCAGAGGCGCCTGAAGAAAGTCGGACGATAGACAATGTACCACATTGTGTATCATTGTGAAAGCTTCTGGTCTTCTCTGGCAGCAGCAAGAAGGAGGAGAGAGACAGGAGAGGAAGACCGTCTCCATCAAGAGTACGCAGAGGCAAAAATGGCGCTTAATAAAGCTACGTGGGAAGTAAAAAAGCGAGCGTGGGAGGGCTTTTTGGAGGACTTAAATCGGAATCCATGGGACAGGCTAATTGAAATGGTGTGAAATAGGTATAGCTAGCAAGTACCTTCCACGGAGACCATGGATTCAGAGGTCCTTTCTAGGACAATGATTATTGCTATTCCTAACAGGAGTTTCGAATATTGAGCCTTTGATGACTTTGCCAGAGGTAGACAATGCTGATCAGTGATTCATCCCGATTACTGAAGAGATGGAATACGCCATTGACATTCTCAGGGCAAAGAAAAAAGCTCCTGGCCAGGATGGCGTACTAAGAGAAGTTCTAATAATATGAGTTTGTACGCAGAAGTATTAAGAAGTAAAACATGTTAACTTCTCGGTTAGTCGAATTAATCGGTTAGCCGGGAATTTTACAACGTTGATCCTAGAAACAAAATATCAATGAATTAATAATAATTATAACAAGGAACCACACAATGTACAAATAACAAATTGAATTAATACATAAACACACAAAGTAGGAAACTTTGTATGTTTATGTAATCATCAAAAAAAGGTATCCATTGAGCAAAGTGCCGAGATATCATTGAGATACCTCGACAATGATCTTCCATACAAATCAGATGAGGATACTTTATCTAAATATTTAAATTCGATACGTAAATAAGTATTATATAAACCATGAATAATGGGTAATATGAGAGAGACTGCAATTTAAATAAGTGTGTATATAAATTACACAACTTAACACTCAAATCAGCTTCTATAAATCAAGATGCTTTTTAATTTGTCTAAATGTTTTGACGGCATAATGTTCCTTTATATTATAAATATGGACTGATTTCGTATCCAAATAAACCGAATTTTCTTATAAATCTACGCTTTCACGCGTTATCTATTTATTACAAATTAAAAAGTATGATAATGGTGGTCTTAAAAAATATGGTACTCTTCGGGACTCCTCTGTGGGCTACAAAGGTCTGCAGCCACAAGGACAATAAGTGGATACAACACAGTGTCGCATGAGGCGGTGTGCGTATTAGCAGGAACGCCTCCATGGGATCAGGAAGCACAGATACTTGCAGAGGTCTATAGAAAGAGGACAGTGGTGAGGAATAGGGAGGATCAGCTTACCCCTAAAGAGCTGGCCTACTCGAGATGCCAAGATGACATGATTATCGTGGAATGAGAGCGTAGGCTCCATTCTCAAGGAGCCTACGCTCTCATTCCACGATAATCCGAAGCAATCCTCCCGGTTCTTAAAACCAGGAAGTAGAGGTCGTTTGGGAACCTCACTTTTCGTATGGTGCAGATATTTACTGACCATGGATTTTTTTGGTACATTTTTGCACCGGATACAGAGGGAAGAGACCCCAGCATGTTACCACTGTGGAGCTGTCGAAGATACTACGCAATACACTTTAGAAGTATTCAGTGCGTGGAATTGGCAGTGCCACAATTTGATGGTAGCCATAGGAACGGATCTCTCGCTACCCGACATGGCAAATACCATGCTACACAGCGACAGGTCATAGCCGGCGGAAGTCTCCTTCTGCGAAGAGGTTATGTCGCAGAAGGAGGATGCGGAAAGGGTACGCTAAACAGACGCACTCGACCCAGCAGGAGAGTCCCCTCCATACTATTATGGAGTTGTTGGTCTGGCGATTACTATCCGGTTCCCGGGTTTTTCATATAAGGGCATGCCCAGGATCACATACGGAGTAGGTTCGTTAGCGGGGTAGAGTCCTACACATCCCCTGCCATCGCTCTGCTTAATATAGAATTTTTTGAATTATTCTTAATCAATTGAAGACAACCACTTTCTGTCTGATACTAATGTTCAAATTAATCCCCAGTAAAACTTATGTTATGGTAACCAAAGCTGGAATAAATACAAAAATTATAATAGGGATGATGACTGGGTAAAAAAAATGCAATTCTATTTAGTCCGTCAGTCAGATAATAGAAAAATATTAGATACGTATTTTTTTTTTACTTCAATTTAACAAGAAATAGTATAGATAACAGGCATTAAAGTTGAGGAGTGGGGGCTCGCTACGTCACAGTTGAGTAGAAAACGTACTCTAACGTGACGTCATGCGAAATTTCAACTCAATGTAACGCCGTAATTTTATGATTACGAAAAAAATCAAAAAATACGTGTTTAATATTTTTTAACACTCTACCTGACGGATAAACAAACAAAAATTAGTCATCATCCCTATTATGAGACGTTTTCTTATTCATTCGTTTTAACAATCGTGTCATATAAGTTGGAGCCGAATACAAATCTCGGAGCCAAAATTCAAATTAGTAATTCTTATTATTTTTTATGTAACTCATATGATAAACCAACCCTTGATATATCCTATAAATAAATTGGTTTCCTCGAAATTTGTGCCGAGTTACTTTGTCCTAAGTTGACCCAAAGAAATGCATACCCCGACAAATAAGGTCCTCCTTCTATCTTTCGCACTGTTGAAGGAAATAATTAAAAATTATGAAAAATGAATCGCAACTTTGCATCATATCCACTTTAACGAACTTCCAATATGTTTTTCTAGAAATTTTGATTCTTATAAACCTTTGCACCAAATCCACGGTTGCGGGTTCCAATCTCGATTGATTTTACTGGAAATTTTGTATAATAATATGAAGATCTGATCAAATTTGTTTAATCACCAATATTTATATCGATACAAGCAAAAAAAAGATAGTTTAACCATGATTGTCAAGTTACAGGATATAAATCTTGCATCAAAATAAAATAAGAAGAAAGCTTAGATATAATCTTACTGAAATTATTATTTAGTCTGGCCATAAATACTGTTAGAATGAAAAATAAGAAATAAGAGTCATTAAAACAATCGTCTATCAACGTTTAAAATACTGTGTTGCAGCCAATCGAGACCACTTCGAATAAGCTATATATATTTAAATGGATTAATATTTATTTTATTAAACTAACACACTGTAATAGTAATAAATATTACGTTCAATAAACAAATGTTGATAGTATATTTAACAATATATAAGGCACTAGACTATATATAATCTAACCTAACTTAACGCTGCGATAGTTTACAATCTAAAAATCAAATCAGATCAAAATTATTTGCTCAGTCTAGACTTGTGAAAGTCAAGAGATACGCCATCGGTTCGTAAATCTACGGTGGGAGACCTTGTACCGAGAAGAACAGGCAAGAAACTCGGGAAGGGCTGTTTTTTTTATCCGTTTTATTCCATACAGAGTTCAAGGTTAAAAAATGACTTCATTAAAATGTGAAGTCACTTTCCATTACGGAAACAGTAGGGATTTTACCTGGTATTTGAAATTCCTTAAAAAAAGACTATTGAGACTCATCCGTTAACCATCGAACGCCTGCATGTGTAATAAACAATTTATTATTACTATCGGATTTTAAAACTCTACTGTATAATATAAAATGAAAATGAGATTTTTCCATTTTCTTGCAAATTCGAGTCTCACATTCTTTTAATAAAGTTTTTTGGTAATATTACTTTATTGACAGCAATAGACTGAATCGTACAATTTTGCATACACCGTACAATCATTTTATTAAAAAAGTATACGACTAACGAAGGGTTAGGTTGAAATCTCGTATCGGACGCACATTATAGTTTTTTAAAGTATTTGTCTTTATACTGAGAAATAAATAGACAATTTCAGTAAGAAATTAATTTTGCTATGTGTGTTAACAAAACTTAATTAACTCACAAGAATCGATACTCGCTGGTTATTAGTCGATTTGGGTGACACGGCACAAAAATAGGCAAATGTTTGCCAATTTTGCGTCAGGTGGATGCGTCTGTTAAATGTTTGGAGAGGCTGGCACACATCGTAACCGGTTCTTCCGTCGTAAAGTGAACCCTCGCCGTCTAAGTCCCTAACTTAATTAAGGGGTGAGATTTATTACCAACTTAAGTTAGCTCCGATTGAATATTAGTGGTTAGCAACATGGTTTTTGGGATAAAGACATACCTGTTTATGGAAATTGAGTAGATACAACTAATTTAACATCACAATAAAAACTGCTATTAAATTAAATACAAAATCAGATATATTACTTTGATCCCAGATTAATGAAATCTGAAATAACAAAAGATTCTATAACGCTTACCCGAAATAATACAGAAAAGCCTTTTTTTTTAATTTGACCCGACCAAGAATCAAACCCGACATCAGAAGCGACACCTTGAAATGAGCATACGAGTCACTCGCCCACGGAGGGCGCCGGCTATATTATTATTAATAATATAGGAAAATATTGAACTAACGATTTTTTTTCTATTATTGTCTTTTAACTATGTATAAAAAATTGAAATATATTTTTAGAAAATAATTATGTGGATTAAATATGACTGTTTTTTTATTAATTTATATAAGTAACTACAAACAAATATAATAACCTTAACAACAATTGAATTCAGAACCAGGGAGACGATAATGTACAGTCGACAGCATGTCAATTTACTACAAAAAGTTTTTCTTTGATCGATTTAGAGTCTTAATGTGGTGACAATTAAGTTCGAAATTGATTGCAGAAAGACGTTTTGTGTAATCTGATGTGCTTCTGTACACGGCTGCACTTCAAGCTACCATAATATGTCAAATTTCCTTCATTGGTAATCTGTATTCTATCATCAATGTAATAAGTGCAGAGGAGATATTTAATAATTTTGGCATAATAGCCCAACGAATAGAAAATAAAAATCATAAAGCTTTCGTTTGATTCGAAATCTTAAGTTTTTCTTCTTCTTAAGTTCTTCAATCTTAAGTTTAACTTTTAAGTTTGTTATTTCTAAATAACGCAATAACATAGATCTGCGTTAGTAATATTTTTTCTTAATAACTTTTGTTTACATAATAATCTCAAGAATATTGACGTCAAATCAAAGAAAACGCTTAATTCGTGGTTTATATTAATATATTGTTTCTAGTACATGAAACAATGGTTTCTTAATTGCAGTGTACTATTAATGACACAATCGATATTTAACGAAGACGACATGTGAACGCTTCTATTAATGACGTCAGAACTCAAACGCCACTTGTACTAATGAAGACAACTCAATCTAACATATGGCGCTTCTTGACAATGGTAGAAAGAACTCTTTTGTATTTTTTTTATACGATATAACGACGTCATAAAGAATTGTGTCAACATTTGGACAAATTGTTGATTCCAAGGAATTCAAAGCTTGAAATGCTGATTTGAGAAAAAAATTAATGAAATACTTATTCAATCTAGTCGACTATTTTAGGATAAGTATTTTAAAACTTTCGTATGATCGTATTAATCTACTATTAGATTAATTTTTTTCCAGAAAGTATTATTGAATAAAGGAGAAACATATGTTTATTCATTATCTTAAATTGTCCTGCGAAAAAAATCAGTTATGTGATATTTTGAGCCAAAACGTCAATAAACATGAGTATTTCATAATTTGTTGCTATAACTGTCGAGTAGCCAATTCGCACTTTCCATAATAAATATATTAATATGACTACAATAATATTTTTTGCCATGTGTTTGTGTCTTGTCTGTTGGCACTCAAATCAAACTTAATCGATTATCGACTACCGTCAGCCGTCGTAAAAGCTCTACAACCGTACACCTGACTCGGAACTAATTACAAGTAAAAACTACAGAACTAAACAAACAAAAGTCTGCCTTGAATCAAATAAATTAAAGTCGATAACTGAAATGACAGAATATTGACAATTCTGATGGAGCCGTTAACATCTCTTGTCAGCATAGGGTTGTTATAGAAAATTGAAATAGTAAAAGGATAGGCTTACTACTTTTTATTTTATTTAATATGGTTCATGATGAACCGTTTGATTGGATTCTAACGAAAATTATTATGAACGTCTCAATTGCTCATTTTATAGATTTTACCTTTACTTTATTTTATAAATATAAAATTAATAATTCTGGTAATATATGGATGGCACAGCCATCGGAAAGGGAGAATGGACCATGACTTACCACGCAACCAGTGCCAGTACGGATTGAGATAAAAATATCGAGGTAATTTTATTCTATTATCACGGATAATTTTCTATCGAATGTGAATAATACTAATTCTAATTTAGATTTATATTTTTCTATCAATACCCAACTAAAGTTCTAGCCATCAATTGCTCTATACATAAAAGTTGAAATGAAGTGTAAAAAGTCGGTTTGTACCTTAACATGCTGTTAACGTCAAGTTTTTAAGACAGTTGGTATTTAAGTATCTTTTGAATACATGTAGCTAAATTCGATGATATTAAAAGATAAACTCAATAAATTGGCACTAAAACACAATGTAGATCTTGATCTAAATTCAAACTGGCAAATTGGCATTCAAACAAAACTAACAAAACACTACACCAAACTATCTGTCGATTAGTGACTAATTGTCACGACCGGCGATCTTCGAAACTTCACGTTTCTCGGGCACAGCGGATTATTCTATTTGGAAAGTTCCAGGGTACATTAAGTGGCAGATCCGAGGGCAATCGAGAGTCGGCGTAACTGACTTAGGAGTTGCCTTCACAAAATGTTTGACAAATAGTTGTCCGGCTTTGCTAGACAGTTAAACGGCTAGTTGAGAAACTGTCTGTTATCAAGATTTCCTAATGAACTTTTAGAATAGTTTATAGCCATTTAGTGAAAGTGAATAGTTTTTCTATCAATATTTAATTTAATAATGGGCTGTTATTGAATTTGAACTTTTTTTTGTAGGATGGGTATAAGCTAACAAAAGGAATGAGCATAAGGTAGATAAAGTTTATACGGCTACATGTCAGGCTACAACGATAAGTGAAATTTTCGCAATTAATTTAGAACTCTACCCTCAATGCATTAATGTATAAAATCAAATGGAGAGATTTGACAGTCATAGTATAATTCATTATTAAAAGCACTTTAATAAATTTTAAGAGTAAATAATATTAATTTAACAACCGCTGGTTAACTTAGTTTTGAATAGTAAAAACGCAGAGTTTGATATTTCGTGTGATTTAATACCTTGTAGGTAACGTTGACAGTAGGTAAGTACGCTTAATTTTTTTTTTCAATTTGAAACAAAATATTACCTGGATCTCAACGAATTATAAAATCTGAAACAAATGGAAATATAATCATCTGTACGTCATTTGAATACAAAAGGCGAAATTGTATATCTTAATAAAAATTGAGACTTAGCCATATTTATAATTAAATTCAAAATTGATTGCAGAAATTTATCATTTTGTGTTTACAATGCTTTAAATTAAACTGTAAGTATTTTTCTTTAATATTATCGTAGTAATAATAATAAAAAAAGATATGCTAATGCGATTTATACCATGTTGTTTACGTCTTAAAAGTAGGGTGACAACCCTTGCGTTAAAGACATCCGCCGTCTTAACCATAGACTATGACGGCGCATACGCTCCTTATCATAATAGATCTCGTGGCAACCTTTATTACACCGAAGTTAAGTTCATTTTCTTCTAACAGTATAAATATCTTCATAATATTGTTCCGTTGAAATTAGCAATTTCCGTTCGTGTGCTGCGCACGCGTCTGTGCGTTATGCTTGACTGTAACAGGATGACCGTTACGTTTTCAAAAGCAATAAAAAATAAAGCAGCACTATAAAAATATAGCAAAAAAAATTGTTGTAAGCAATTTTAATATCATTTTTTTTGTTTATTACTGTTTAAACAATACAACAATTAATTAGCATAATCAAAAAAACTACGAAGATTTATATAAGAAATAAGTCAAAATAATAAAAATAATTACATTCAACAGTCATGCATGCTAGCATGTGTACTTATGTGTAAAAAATATTAATCTTCCAAAAAATTACAATAAGAAGGTAAGTACACATACTAGCATGCATGACTGTTGAATGTTATTATTTATTATATATAAGTTTCTTAATATCATTACATTTAGGTAACATTGGATAGAAAAAAGCAATGAAAAAGGCGCTGAAAAAATTATAAAATTTATAATTAAATTAAGATTCAACACAATTTTGAATTTCGAAGACTATATTTCCCGCTCATTTCATTAGGATCCATATAATATATAGTGATGCTTAAAGTAAAACCGTAGAGTTCAAGACTGAAATGATTTTTATTGCATTAAAACCATTTTATTAAAATTATATTTAGAAAATACAATTTTAAAAGACTGTAATTTTATAAATATTTATTATTATGGTACAATCAACGTCACGTCAGGTTCTACAAGACTCTAAAATTTCTCCACTGATTATTACCCTTTATGAAATGGCACGCTGAAAATGTGGAATAGGAAAAATGGTCTCATGAATAAATATCGTAGCAAAATATTTATTGACCTCCGTAGCAAAGTAGTTCGCACGTCGATCTCAAGATGTCGTCATTCCCGGTGAGGTATTCCATAAAAATAAACTTGTCAATATTGTCTACAGTCTGGGGTACTTTCCTTATCTCGGACACTTCATAATACGGGGGCTTTAGCTACTCGTCTTGAAGTCTGAGCAATATATGTGATGTTGTCTTATATTTATATAATTATTTATTAAAATAACAATTAATAATAAATACATTATAATTTTTCAAGAATATAAGACTTGCTGTTACATAAAGATTTTGTTTGGTGTTGGTAGATTTACAAAAGACAGACTTATTGGCTCGAAACTTTATGTTGGATTATATTTTTTATAAAGAAGGCAATCGTACATGCCACATTACTAATAAAATAAGTAAAATTATTACATATTATTATAATTTATTTATTTACTAGATATAGTAAAAGTAAATCACACAGTGAACAGCACTTGGTAGTGTATTTTATTCTTATTAGCGGGCCGCGGTATACACACCAGTGCAGACGCGTGCGACGTGTGACCGTTAAAAATAAACCACCGTGCAATACTTCCTACCGCAGTGCCGAACTCGGATTAAAAATTTTAAAACAGATATCGTGTTAAAAGTATAATAAAATACAGAATCGATAAAATTCAAAAAGCTATTTGTATTCCATATTATGATATATATAAAGACTGCATATACATTTTGCTCATAGGGTGAATGAAAACTGAGATAGTTAAACGTTAATATTTTGCAATAAGATTTATATCATATAATCGTGTACGCATAATTTATCAATTGTAATAAATCGACTTTACGACGCGTGTTATTAACATTTCAAAAAGATGAGAACCACTTGTTAGTAATCCATTGATTTATTAGTAAGCATTTTCAAAGAAACGTAAATACGTGAAGGTCATTGCTTATTTTTTTTGCCATTAATTACTGATAATTCATACAATTTTTATATCATTACCAATTTATTATTCCTCATAAATGAAACTGAGGATATGTTTCGTTAATATTTTTGCAACGTTGCTGGCTACATTTTTCTGTGACAAGTCTGTGAAAGAAGTTGAAAGTACATGGATGGTTTTCTAAGAACGTTTTCCTGCATCTATAACACCTGCCCATACAGTGCTCTATTAAATATCTATCTTGTATACTCGCGGGTTTTCGCAAATAAAAATTAAAGAAACACCATAACAACATTTAAAACGACCCCCGAAATCAAACAAACGATCCCAATCCGACCCTGTATCAACAAACGTCTTTTATGTTTATGAACAATATTAGTGATCGCGAAGAAAGCTCACCCTCCAAATAAAACTTTTTATCACAACCTTGAATCTAAGATAGTGTTTATTTATTAAACCATAAAGCTCATTTTTGTATAACAATAAAGACCTTCAACATTCGGCTTAGCATACCTTACTGGTCGCATTTTGTATTATGAGAACATCACGAATTGTGACCGTCGCCTTTCTAAAAATTCTCGCTATTAATTAATCAATTTGATAAATTAAGATTATTACAAATCATGTTCAACTATCCACCATAACAGTGTGATATAGTAACAGTTAATAATTTCCGGATATATATTCGTAATGTCGTAAAACAAATTTAACCTATATAAATTTATTACAATATTTTTATAAAATAGACTTACATTGTTACGTGACAATAATTTGTGCCTAAATTTAATATGTACTCATCATCATCATCATGATGATGTATGTACTAAGTACTAAATATGTACTACTTAATCTTTATTAATTACGACCTATTTTAAAACCTACGGGTAATTATTATAATACTATGATAATTGTCATTTATGCCAAAATGAATAGCTTGCTTCACTCAGAGTCAAACATGTCCTTAAATGAATTAAAACTAAATTATACAGTAGAATTAAATCTATCGGAAATCAGCGCTTACATGTTATAAATATTCACAACGGCCACTTAAGAGTACCACACCATATTTTGTCCTTATCACCATTCAAAACTAACAAGCGAAGGGTTCCCGAAGGGTCCGACGTAACGTCTTTTCGCCCTCAAGACGAGTTCCTTGTCGACCGTCGCACGAGCGGGCCGAGTGCGAGCCACCCCTATCAGAAGCCCGCCAAATTCAAATTTGACAGTCCTTTATTTAAAATCTGAAAAAGAAAACAAAATTCTGTGTATAATCAGTTCTAAAGTTCCAAATTTGAATTTGAATAGAAATTTCTTTTTTTAATTGTGTTTAGATAGTTCCTACTTTTTAATGTCTGATGTTATTGGTGCAATAGTAAATTAGTGAAACTTGATAGTCTGAATAGAAATAAGTGTTATTTTTGATACTGTGATTTACTATAATTATGAACAATTGGATTTCAGTGTTTGGTAAGTTTTTATGATTACTACTAAGATATTTATTTATTGTTACAAAAAAAAAAACAATAGGTTGGTATAAGTGTTGGCCAAATAAATTTTATACTTTATATTACTCATTATGTCTTTCAATAATGTTTAAAAAATTACATATCGAAAAAAGCTAATTAAGAGCTAAATATAAAAAGGAATTCATGCATACGAAATGTCAAATATCTGCTCAAATTTGAACTCTACTGTTAACGCAATAAGGTGATAAATGAATTGGGAATATTGTATATTGGTATATTCTGTATATATTCTGATGTTTGACAGTGGTATATTCTAATGTCTTATAATTATATTACATTTGATTTTCGCATTCATAATGACATACTATATCTTCTTTTTTTAAATTTTTCTATTAAATCAGATGTTTTGTTGATTATATTGTTAAATAATTAATATCACAGCAGCGAACGGCTGATAGATAACTGAAAATAATAAAAAAGTAAAGAAAAACAATGCGTTTTCATATCAGTATTTTTTAATTTCACATTATGAATTAAATTTAAAAATATCTGTAATATTTTAAGATACTTTTAACGATAATTATGAAAACAGTCAATATTTTTCAAATTTACATATAAAATGATCCATTATAATTTTATTTCATTAGGTATTAAATTTTCAGACTTGTGCAATATTGTCACTGCCAATTAATTCAAGCAACTACCTATAGATGGCGCTGACGATTTAAATAAGCACACTCTATAACATTTTTAAAGTTACGCTATATGACGCAACAACTCAACATTGATGCGGAAATCGAAAATATAAAAGTACGCTGTTTTGTAATATAACTTGCACTTTATTTCAAATTCTATGATGCCCATAAACCACTTTCCAAATTGAGGTGCCCACGCAAACGTAAGCTTTAACAATAAAGAAAAACAAATAACAGTCATAGACTATAAAAAAGTAAAATGTCCATCTCTGTGATCCCTTTATTCGCACCTTGTAATGGCGCGTAACGTAAGATGCTAACTTCTTTTTTATTGACGCACCTTTAACGGCTCACATTTCGAATAACTTTGGATTTGGAACGTTTTATCGTTGCTTATATCTGGCATGCATGCATTAATACACTTTATGGCATTTGAAATAAGGATGACTACCTATTGTTACGGCTTAAGAATTGAGTGTCAACGATAAACAAAAACTTTTTGTGATTGTCTCACGATGCGAATCGTAACTCCGACCACTTTTGATATGAAAGAGAACCTTGTTGAATTAGTTTTAAAGCTGTTATTTGGTTAAAAAGGCAAACCCTGCGATTAGATTTTTAAATTTCGAAGTCACACTTTGTCACAATATTGCCATCCTTTTGATGTGTTGAGTTGTGACGAGACATTGTACTCTTATATTAGAAATACTTACACCTAAACTCGCTTTATGACAATAGGGATAACTACTATTTTTTGTTTGTTAAAAAATATTGAACAAGTATTTTTTTCATAATTATTAAATTACAGCCATCGTTGAGTTAAAATTTCACAAGTCACGCTTTTGTACATTTTCTACGAAACTGTGACTTTGCGAGCAACGTTAATGCCTGTAATCTGAGCTATTTCTCGATAAATTAAAGTAAAAAATACATATCTAATATTTTTCTTTTATCTGACTGACGGACTACATAATTTTTTTTTACCCAGCCGTCATCACTATTCTATACAATCTTTGTGGTCATAAATACGAATACATACAACATATGGTTTTAAACAAATACATATTTCGTTACATTGATAAATAAGTTAAGAAATTAATCAAATTTTTCTTTGTTGGCATTAGAAATACTTTCCAAAGAACTCATTCTATAGACAAAGAAAGAATGAAATTTTAAAAAGGGTTGTGTTAAATACGGGAAAGTATGAAAAGTTCTTTACTTTGTAACGAAATAAGTTTTTGACTAACTTTTACAAAGGATTGCGGTTCAGTTTGAACTTTCCTTTCAATTGAGTTCGTAAAATGAGAAATATAATGCAGTTTTAACGAAGGACTTAAATATAACTTTCAGTACTTCAGATAAAGCCCTTTTAATTAACTTTTTAAGTTATGAACAGACTTGATTAGAAAAAGCGTTTAAGTATTGACCACTTCCGAGCTCGAGTTCTGTATTGTCTAGTTGAGCTTCTATATTGTCTCGGGTCTGGGTATTGTGGTACCTTCATTCTTTTAGATTTTCATGGCACACGGGCACTAGATACACACAGCAGCATATCTAATAACCGGAATTATTTCTTATTGTACTACAATCAATTTTAGGTTCAAAAACCTGACTAGCTGTTCATTGTACTATGATGACGTCACGAGTGTCCGCAATTAAATACTTCTATCTTCAACTTCGAAAGTTCTATCTATATTTTACTACATGTCTCGAAAACCTTCTCCGCATGAATGATATCTTTTATTTTATCGAATAAAAATGTAAAGTAATAAATCAGTATTTAGAAAAAGAAGCAATTCTAATATGTTAAGTTGCCAATATATATTCAAAATAGAAGAGATTAAAATCTATGTAAGATACACTGACATTAGAGTACTTAGCAGGTCATCAGACGACCTCAGAAGTGGTGAACGCGTCTCAACAAACATACTACTTACGAATCAACATGGCATCTAAAAGGCTACTCCGTTTCTCTGAAAACGAAATTTCATCTATTTTCAAAATGCTAATATGACTCCAAAGAAATTCATATTTTAATAATTTATGATGCAACAGAGGTAGGAGACGCAAACTCTAATGCACATATAATATTTACGGATCCTTTTTTTATAAAAATTAGAACAATGCCACATTTTCCTGATTTTCGTGCGAGGACAAATAGAATACATACATCAAGAGCTGGCATGAGCTATATGAGAGTAACTGAAATTTAAGCTTGATGGGGTGAATATGAAAAAGCTTATGTCCAGCAATGAACGAGTATGGGCTAATGATCATGATGATTTAATATGTATGTAAAAGTATCAGTACTGGATATTTAAATTACAATAATGATTGTATGACTGTTCTTGTGGTTAATAAGCTCGTGTGGTTAACGCACTCGGCGTGCGATACGGTTGTTAAGTAACTTTCGCAAGGGCTGGTTTATGGGATGGATAGCCAATAAGTTTATTATCTCGAGATCATCTACGCTTTGGAAGGCATATTAAGCCGTTGATTTTAGCTGCATCTGCAGTCGTTAACACCCACCAATCTGTACTAGACCCGCGAAGTTGCTCATGGCCTTTCTCTCTATTCGATTTCATCCATTGGTAAGGCCTGAGCACCAGCTGTGGGGACATAATAGGCTTGTGGTGATATTGCCCTTTAAAGAAACATCTTAATTCGGAGTCTTTTCGTTATCTATTAATATCACAATTCTTATAGATATTGTAAATTTTAAGCATCCTTTTAAAGATTGGTTTTCGTAGGACAAAAAAAAATTTCAAGCTCCGTGATTCAGCAGAAATAGCAATAATCTGCAACTAAATAAGGTTTGGCTACGTCGTAGATTTGTAGTCGTACTCTTGGCTAACATATTTTTAAGTACTGCTAGTGCTAAGGTACCAATAGTTATCAACATGAGCTCTATTGTTCTTTTCATATTCTTTTTAGTATAATAAACGGATATAAAGGAGCATATAAAACGTATTACATTATTAACGTGGATCATTGCTTCCTGTTTTAAATTAAATTTCCAGTGAGCAGTATAAAGATAAAGATAAATTCAAACTAAGACAGTGAACCCTTAAGTCGTATAAATCAAGAGTGTCCGCGCGCATACATTAGTACGTCCGAGGACATTCCCGTTTAATTTATAGTGAACTTTCAATTTGGCCAACACACTCCAGCCTCGTAAATCTGGCCGACAATTTAACATCTTGCGGTGGCCGCCGCCGCCCGGCTGCCCATTCGAATGCGTAATATTCCAGATTCAATTTGACATTCTAAATTTAAAATAATGTTGTTTAGAAATGCAATTCCAATATCTTATTTTTCTTATCGGAAAATAGAAGGAGCAATTTTAAATAAAGACGAAGAAACACGAGACGTTTATTCAAAAGTATGCGCAACTAATATATAATTTGAGAAAATCGGTGATTATTGCAGAAAATTACTTACGTACAGTGTGAAGTAAGAATAAGTAACAAATGGATGAATAAGGTATGAAACTCTTTAATTATTTGCCATAATTCAATAAAGAATCAATTGAAATCGTAAATATTATATTGGAATGAAATGTCGTGAAGTAATATAGTACCTATTTTCAATCTCCACATCTAGTATAAAATATCGCTGGATGAAGCATTAAATAAAAATAATGGCGCCTCCTTCTAATTCTACTACCATAACCAAAACTCACAAGCCTTTGCCTCCAATACAAACTGTTGCGTAAATATTTACAATGACGGCAAAAGTGCCATAATAAGTACCTACATGCAATTTAAAAAGCGCTCCATTGACAAAATGGGCCGTTTAAAAAACTGTCAATGACGGCACGCAAATGAACGGCGACCTTGCACCGCATTCCGCAGTAACGTTATTACCGGTGCAATGACCCCAGTCGCGAATCAATAACTCATTACTTTTTTATTTCGTGTTAAAAATAACGTGCTTTTTTTCGACGCCCCAATTATTGGCGGCAACGGGTGAAGGTTGCGTTGTGATTGTGTGACGTCACGCTCGCCCACGTGATCGCCCTGGCCGAGAGCGTACCGATTGTGGAATTATTTTTAAATTTAAATTTTGTAAATGGAACTGTTTATGAAAACACCGGCCGGCTCATTGGCGTTCGTTAAAACTTTTTACTGCAAATCGTAGCGCCATTTCTGTGAAAAATGTTACGTTAAGATAATTTTTTAAACTTTCTTTTTTTTGTACGTAATAAGCTTTCGATTTTAAAAATAATAAGAATCCACACACGTTCAATTATAAAGATTTATATACAATCAGCTTAGTAGATTGTCTTGTGATTTAGAATATATTAATAATCCCTCCAAATACATTTTCTTGTAAAATTTTGCAACACAATATGGCTCGTATCGGCAAAAACATTTCAGATCTTATGTAGAACTAATCCCTTACTCTACATGCTCTATCTCTACAAGCTCTAACTTTACAAACTTTACAGATATAGTTTGATAAAAAATATAGTTTGATCATTTTGCTATCATCGCACAAGTGTAAGATTACTACTGAACGCGATTCACTGTGCCATCAAGCTTTTCAAAATATTTAGATTCGCCTACAAAAATTCACGTTAGTAAATTTCGTTATAATTTTTGAAAGTAATGGTCACACGATTCACAGTAAAAAGTTTTAACTGATGCCAATGAACAAGCTGGTGCTTCTAATACTAAATCCGGATTCTTCGCAGGGTAGCCAAAGAAGAACTATCGTCAGACTCGTCACAAGTCAAATACACTATCCTATAAATCATATGGCAAAGTTGTACTATCAAAATTTTAAAAAAAATCACTAAGTGTAAAATACACGACGCTGTTACTAAGACATCGCTGTCGTCTGTCTGTCTGTCACCAGTTTGTATTTCATGATTCGTTAGACAGCTGAAATTTAACAACAAATAGCTACTAAGAAACAATAAAATAAATATTGAAGAGGGCTTCCATACAAAAAACGTGAATTTTTGTCTTCGTGCGTGAATCCGACTCACACTTGGCAGGTTTTTAAATCTCTCTTATAGTCAAGGGTGACACTCCGTATGTAAGTTAACCGGGAGTTTATAGTTGATCGTTAACGCGACATCAAGTTAACGGAACAGTCAATCCTGCGTTAAGGAGCATTGGAGACAACTTTACGACGCACTTTTAGGTTAAAATTACGGGGGAGAAGTTTATGGTCGCGACTCGTCACTGCGGAGAATACTCGCGGTAAGGTGTTTGAATTTAATACAATCTTTCATAGAAACACAATTGACTTAACGATGAAAAAGATTTTTTTTTTAAATTATTATAATACGTCCACCGAAAGTCCATCTATTGATTACTTATAATTTACATGAGACGTAAGAAACTCACTACTTTTCATACATCTGTATCGATCCGTTTATATTTAAATTATGAATTATACATTGGCAGTACCGAGAAGAATACTTCTAAAATATAGAAATACAGTGTAATGTATCTAAAAGTCTGTTTGTTTATCTGAAATGGATACACTCATTAAAATTATAATACTAATGGACGGAATCATTGGCGAAGAAGAAGGTTTCGGTTTTGTACAAATTGCCTGAAATGTGCCCAACTTAAAAACATATAAACTGGTTAGCTTACCTTTTTATTACGAGTATTAACATAGGATTAAGTAGATGGTATAATTTAACTAGTTTTTCAGAATCTATATTCGTTAAACTATAAATTAAGAAATAAATTATTATTATTCTACTAAATTATGATTCTTTTTCTTTCGCTTATTTTATGTACACACAGTAGCTCATCAGGTTACTATATAATGCCAAATAAATTTTCAATTTTAAACTTTACTATTAACAGATTAGGGCTTACAATCAATATGAATTTCTTTTCAAGTGATTTCAATAAATGTGGGGCAGGAGTGCGCTTTTTGATTAAATCTTTGAATAATAGAAAACTGAGAGAATTATCAGGTGTCCGAAGAGGTACGGGGGGGGATTGGGGCTGAAGCTCATGTGTTTGTAGGAATTTAAAAAAATACTTATATATGCCTAAACTATATGTAAACTACATGATAACTTTTTACTGGATGTATCAATTTTAATTACATACAAATTAAAATTGATACACCTAGTAAAAAGTTGCCATGTAGTCTGTGATATAATTGTTATGCAACTTTCGCAATGGTCATTCATACGATGGGTGACCTAAAATCTATTATATCGAGCTTCTCTCTGCTTCAGAAGGCACGTTAAGCCGTTGGTCCCGGCTGCATCTGCAGTCGTTAATACCCACCCCTGGCCTATTCTCCCGATTCGATTCCATCTATAGGGATGGCCTAAACCACATTAATAGGCTGGTGATGATGATAATGATCAATTTTTTTTTATATATTCGCAAGCTGGAGCTTGTTATGTCTCCCGTTATTAAATTTGAGCGAGAACAGTACGTTTTTGAGTTTTTCCAGTACTTGCATAACTATTATGTAAACTTGAAAAATTAATAAACTCATATGGCGTTTATCATTAAAACTAAAATTAACTCATAAAATCGAATAATGTTTCGCAGATTCAAATCCATTTGAAGGTGGGTAAGGTGGTTAAGAGAATTTATCAACAAATCCTCGCCCGAATTGTAACAAATGTTCTTAAAGTTGTAGTAAAAACTACAATCGATTTACAATTGAGGTCACTTCTCTAATTGTTATAATGACCTGAGTATAAGCTAATACAAACATATGTACAGTAGATATATGTCATTAAAATATAAATACTCGTATTTAATACATCGTCAGCAACGAGAGTGCGTCCATAGTTCCGCCGAGAAAAATTACCTCAACAAGGTTTATTCAAAATAAGTAATTGGATTAGCTTTACGAGGCTTCACTTTAGTACTAGGTGGAGTGAAGCTGAGATTTCATTCTATACTGTGTAACATCGAATATTCTTGAGAAAACATGATGAAATTAATTATCATCATTATAGGCGTTTCCTTTGTATATATACAATTAAATAGAGAGGACAGGCAAATTTCTACCACGCAGTCCCAGTGCGGATTGGTGGGTCGTGTTAACGACAGCATATGCCGCTGGTATCAACGACCTAATAACATACCTTCCTAAAAGGGTAGCTCGAGAAAAACCGACAAGATCTTTTATTCTCCATTCATAAAAATGACTTCATTATAAATTAAACAAAGCATATATTTTATTATTCTGTTGATCGATTAATATGTCGTGTCATACATGGTCATGGTGATAATAAAAAATAATAACCAACTTGTCTGTCTTTATCTCTCTTCCACGCTTAAACGGCTGAACTAATTTTCATAAGACTTCTTACATAGACAGTATAAAACAAAAAAATATACAAAGATACTACTTTCACATATTCTCTTATCAACTTAAAAGTACTTATTAGTTTCTTTAATAACATAAATATAACGGAGATTAATAAAAGCACTCAGAAAAAAATTGGTTAATATCGTCTGTTCTTATAACAGACGAAAAATCCGACAATGACATAAAGGGAGCGTTAAAAGAAACGATACGTATCGGTATCCTCTGTATCGATTTTGCCTATTTCATAAGTTGAATATATACTCTGTGATGGTTCATAGACATTAATGCGCTCTATATAATTTATGTTAACTGAGTAAAATTAATTGTGATCAGAAAATAAATGAAGATTTGATAACGCAATTATAAGATTATTATTAAACAAGTACAAACCACGTCAGCGACACAGAGTCAGCGACCTATAGACATGGAAACAATACTATCAATGGACAGTGATAGACGATATGTATCGTTTTGTTTAGACTCTCACATTATTACTACGTCATTGCAGGCTCTTTAGTCTAACCTAGGAACAAACTATATAATACTTTGTGTACGTAAATAAAATCGCTGGTAAAATCTAGTTGCTGCATAAAAAAGGTGTGAAAAATATAAAAATAATATTTAAAACAAAACATGTTTAATAATATAATCACCCTTAGAATTTAAGAAAGGTTAAGTTGAATGGAAGTAAGGTTTCCTATTATTTTTTCCACACAATTAGATTTTTAAACTAATTAACGATATTTAAACTTTCTTTCAACAGACTTATATTCTTTTCCCTTAAATTCATAAAAATTATTATCAAAATCCATGGCCTTTCTTTACGTATACGAAATAAAACTGCAAATTCAATTTCAATAGATAATGAAAGATTTTATTACATTTCTAGTAAAATAATTTTGTGATTTAAATTAATATGGAAAATATTGGTTCGAAAGGCACGTTAAGCCTTCCCCGACTGTATTTGTTGAGTGCAATCATAAATACTCTTCAACCCGCACTAGACCCGTGTAGATCACTATACACAACGACACAGACACAGCGATAATTAATGACCATTTAATTTTATAATTATATATTAATAAATATTTATTAAACTATTATTACCCTTTCTTTATAGGCTAGAAATAAAACTAGATAAATTTAGTTAACGAAATTTGCATACATATATAAATATAAGTGAAAAATTATTTAATAAAAATATATTATACCTATATGACTCCTTTAAGAAAAACTACTCGTTATTTTATAAGAATGGATAAGACTCGTTCTATTTATATAGTACACCTAACGCCATCTATTGTAATATCTAACAAAACAATTTAATGAGAACATTATTTGTTTCATCGAAAAGTACTTTATCAACAAAAACGTAATAGTACCAGTATTAACATAAAATACCTACTGTTAAAAATTCCAATGTTGAGAAATCTACACCGGTTGCAAATAAAAAGAAAAACTTACGTGCCTACCAAAAACAACACAACACGGCGATTTGACATAACCAAAACATCTGTAAAAACCGATGAAAAAGAAAAATCAAAATGTCCGTTGAAATAGCAGTGAAATGAACGTTGCACTTTTACGTTAAAATACAAAAGAAAAATTAAAAAAGATACTGGAAGTGAACCATCAGCCGGTAATTCCTTCAAACATCGTGCCGGTAACGTGGCGCTGCTGTCGCGAAGGAATAGAAATAAAGAGGTTAGTTCTGCTACTCGACGCCGCGAATAATGGCGCTAGTATAGGGTTCTTATTAGAAAGTGTTAGAAATATTAATACATGATTTTAAAATAATAATAATTGAAATTAACATAACATTAAGAAATAAGTTTCAAACGCTAATCAATGGCTCGGAGAAGGATTTTTGAGGCATCTCTTTTATACATCAAAATTAATTAAGACTCTACCTAAAATTGTATAGTTTCTTTAGCTTTTGATAGTTTCACATGTCTTCTGAAGGTCGCCAGGATGTCCAAAAATAATGAAGTACATAGTATTTTTATTTTTGTGACTAGCTAATTATTATAAAATAACTCGCTTTACCAATTAAAAGTCGAAAATCGAACGCGTGCCAAAAAAGTATCGAAAAGCGTCGATCACATGATCGGACAGATCGAAGCGGGTCAAGCACAACAGGTGAACGAGGGCGCATCAACTAAAAAATAAAATATCGAAATGCGCGGAAAAATAATAAAAATCGGGCGAATATAGTTAATTAAAAAAAGAAGAGCGACGTCCCGCTCGCTCTCGGGCACCGTCCGTGTACCCGTCCCGCTCTGGGGTGCGCGCACGTGGTCTAACAGCGTCTCATGCGGGCCGGGAGAGCGGTGCGGATTCTATGACAATCCCGACGCGGCCCGCGCGGACCGGTTGCGTTGCCCGTAACCTCCGAGTGACCTCATTTTTTTTTCTCCCATGTAAATATTCGGTCGTTGCCGCATAGTCTATAAGTGGTATTTAGTTCCTTGAAGTTAAAATTTAAATTTTTGTTACCTTAACAAATTTGGACGGTTTTGGACTGTGTGTAAAAAAAAACTTAGTGAATCTACGTTCGACATAATTTAGTGGAAAAATTAGAACTTAAGACACATTTTGGATATTTATGGAAACTTTTGGTGATGTTTATTATGAATGTTTGATCGGAGAATTTGTAAATTACGTACCTATCGATTGCATCTTTAAATTTCTCACAATTCTCGAAAGGCGACTGGGGATTGTGTTTCAACTTATTTATTAAAAGGTAATTTGTGGCAATCAATGTAGTGTTTTGTTATTTTGCTTCACTCTTTTAGTGTTTTTTTATTTGCGAAATAAAAACAATATTCTCAAGCGGCCAATTCACCAAAAACAATAAATTATAAAAATAATTTAAATAATAAAAAAAAATCTTTTTCTTACTCAAATACAAATGATGATAAGCTTTTTACGTTGATTAACACAAAATTCTTAAGTCTTACCTATTTACGTGATAGACAAATGCAATTTTTAAAATTTTAAATTAAGCTCCAAATGGAAGTTGTTTTAGAAGTAAATAAATTATCTTTTTTCGTTTTTTTTTTAAAGTAAATGTCTTATAATGTAATAATATAAAAATATATATATATTTAAATATCCATTAGATTATATAATTTACCATCAAAAACTTAATAGTTTAAATCAATAAAAAGAAAAAAAATTAATTATCACGTGATTTTTTTAAATACGCGTTATATAAATAAATTTAGGAAGTAAGTGACGTGTGACATTATACATAATTCAGTAAAATTAATAGACTGGTAGATAAAAAACCGTTAAAAAATTATTGAAAATCAGAAATTATAAACCGTTATATATATAAACCATTAAAAAACCGTAATAAATGATTAAACAATCACACCAGTATTTTTGTCTTCGCTGACAATTTTGGTAATTTGGTATATAAATCGAACGTATTATAATAATTAAGCCCAAAATTACAGACTAGAATATAAAACTAAATGCGCATTTTTTTTCAATATAAATATAAAATTGCTCTCATTAAAAGTAAAGATTACGCAGATGTAACTTTATTCTTTAGATAGGTTGCTAGAATCTCATTGTCATTACATTAGATTTTATCAGTAATATATATATATATATATATCAATATTTCAGTCTAGTAAACACGGAACTTGTAATGGATCCGAAACTTCCGTATTTTTTTTTTAAATATAAACGATCAAATTAAAGAACTAAGTGTTACACTTTTTTAATTTCGAATAGTTATTCGAAAATTAAATCATCATCGTTCCCCTGCAACTGCGAACGCGTCTCTGCTCTATGTCCATTTGAAAATCGAAGACTCGTTAAAAATCGCCGCGAGGCCGTCGACCCCAATGCGACAGCTGGCGGTCCAGCCTGATAAAAGAATCATAATTAATTCCTCGCGCGCACTGTTTACAGACCGGACCACGCGAGATGCGGTCATTTTCTATAGAAAATGGCGGCCCAAGGAAGACATACTTACGTATTTGGTTCCATTTTCAAAATTTGATTATTTGAATGTGAAATAGTTCCATTGAGATTTAGCACCTTTTTATAGCTAGTGGTTTTTCTTTTTTGCGTTAGTCGAATGTCTTTTGTACCTTGTATGAAATCGTATAGGATAAAGGAACGCGCGTAGTAAAATTGTAGAGCCGGATGAAGTTTTTGGCTGCAATAAATCTTCTAAATAATACACTATTCTCTCTATTTGATTTTCAAGCCTTCAAACTACGATTCAAAAAGACTTTTAACCCCATAGAGTATAAATTATCCTGACGTAATCCCACAACGTACTACAAAAATACATTCATTGAACGCGAATCACTCATTGATATTGTCGATTACGAGGATTTTTTTCGAATGATTGAATTTTATTTACAATTAACTCGGCCTCGGCACAATCGAAAGCGAGAGTGACGATTAAATGCCATTTAAAAATAAAACAGCTCTCTGCCACAACATCGGGCGACTATATGTATGCAGTTATGCTATCGCGCCCGTACCAAGGGCAAACAATGGATACACGTCATAACGAATCATTTTAAAGTGGAAGGGTTGAATAAAAAGAATAACCGGTGATAAACGTCTTAAGACGGCATCCAATGTAGAGCTAAGACGTGGGCGGGATCCCGCCTAATTTGTCTTAGACGGAAAAATCGCGCGGCGCGATTACAAGTGGCTCGTAACGAAGTCGGGGGAGGGGTGAGGGGGCGGGTGGAGGAGGAAGGGGGGGGCGCGGGCGGTGGCGCGGCGCGGCCCGCGAATACGTCTCAGTCGTCCGTCTGGAGTCGCGGCGGCCGCCCGGGCCGCGCGGCGTAATACACGTTCCTCGTGCTCTTGTGATTATAAATATTAACATTACAAAAAAAAAATAATAAAAACAAAATTTTAAAATACCTTAAAATATTCTAACCGCGTCTAATTGAGAAATATTTTTAAGCTAAACCCCCCGACCCTCACTTTTTTGTCCTGAACTGTTGGCAGCGGACAAAGTTTTTTGCAAAATTTTTAATATTTATGTCGGTTACATTTGTAAGAGATTAAACGTTTGGCCGTTATTGAGAATATTTTTGTTTAAATCTTTATTTTTCTTTACGAGCGTAATATCGAGTGAACGATTAATGTTAAGCGTTAAATTAATGTTAAGAGGTTGAACTTAAGAGAAACCGACTGCTGCAAATACGTTTCCTTGAATATTGAACTATTTGTGATCATCGGACTTAAACAATTTGTGCTACAGATATTTCGGAACAAGGTTGTAATCATGTTCATTGTTTTCTTTCTTTTTTTTTTTGTAGAGACTTGTAGAGAATTTTAAAGATTCAAGTAGAAAGTAGAGTCGTTTTAGAATTCATTTTAATTTTATTGTAAGACTTTTTTGTTTAATTTCTAAATTTTCTTACAGAAAAGTGAAACTATTGTATGTTTTTGTGCTCTTTAGTTTTATAATATATGTATCTTATTATGACTTTTTTTGTGAGTTCTGTTACAACAAACTATTTAATTATTCTAGTTTATTATATTATTTAGTAGAAATAAGTTTTTGAATAAAGCATTTTATTTCGTTTGAGTTTTTTATTTTCAATTTGTTTTTTTTTCTCCATCGGTTTTTAAATACAGTGTATGAAAAGGTAAGTCATATTTTCGCAAACTATAAAATATGTTAAAGCTCCAATAAGTCCTTGTTTAATCAACATAGGAAGATCAAAGATTTTATGTATCTAGCTGTGCTCAATAGACTGCTTAAATTATAGCCCATGGCACCCGCATATGTAGTTTCCCGTAAGTAAAACAATTTTCGTTATCGGATCAGTATCAGTTATTAAGTTATTATTATTATTATAAACAAAGTTAGAAGCTTTACCTCTAAATAATATTTCCTAGTATGGATTGAAATCTTAAAATTAAAATTGATTGTAATGGAAATTATTGTTACAACTTAGGGAATTAGTACAGGATGTATTGCGGCTCGAACGCTTAACTCTCTAATTTTATAACCATCAGTCAGATAATAGAAAAATGTTAGATAAGTATTTTTTTGCTGCAATTTTATAAGACATGGCTTACATAATAGAAAGTGTACAACGGTGTGACATTATGCGACAATTTCAACTCAATCGCCATAATTTATCAATTATGTAAAAAAAAAAAATAAAAAAACGTCAGCGGCCGAATTCAGAAAACTACAATACTAAAAAAATATGATTAATTATTGATAGAATCAAACGTTTTTATTGCTATGAATAAACTAGTCTTAGCTATAAATTTAGGCCGTCGGGCTGTATTAAGATAATCTATTTAAAAAATGAATGTGGTACTTTTGTAATCCCTAAGATCGTTACTGTTCGCGCTACCCGAACCCGTGGTGTTATATTATTTTTAATATTATTGTTTTGTTACTTGGTTTTGATTTAACATATTTCCACTATATATTAACTTAAATTGAATTGTAATAGTTTTCCAAGTAAAATCTTTGTTTTTGAAATTTGGAGTTGGTAACTCTAACTTAAACTCGCCTATGATTTCTCCTAAATCATTTCAATTAACATATTTTTTTCTGAATGATCAATGCTAGAATACATTGTTTTAAAAAAAAAAATATTAGTTTATTTATTTACTATGTTATAAATGGTTCATTAATTTTTGTACTTTTAAATGCCTACAAAAATTGCGTCAATAAAAATTTGTAACACACATATTGCTAGTGCATTTTGTACAGGCGCTAAAGAAACTTGTTTTCTACAGTATTTTTAAGCTCAATCGAAAGCAATTGATAAGCTTTATGAATACAGTTTGACCCTTATAATAAGTTTTGTTTATATTTCTCTAAAAGTGATTATAATAATAATAATATTTATCACAATAATAAGATTCTCTTTTGGAAAATGAAGTGACGATGTATTTCATTCTAGTGTCAGCGGAAAAAGTCTATAATAAAACGCTCAAAAACTACTTGTTTTGAATTTCGGACATCCCACATCATACTTCCGATTTCTTCTCCTATTCCTTTTCTGTACACGCTGTGCGTTTATGGAATTCTCTCCCGCAGGATGTCAGGCACAACTCGCTCACTAAATTCTTTCGGCGATCGAGTTGAAAGCTCTTTTTCTCAATGCTAATGCTATTTACTTATACTTTCTTATTTAATATGTTAAGATATATCTTATCATATCCTTCTGATTATTGCACCCATATTTTCCCTTTCCGTTTATTATTCTCCTCCATAGGTTGCCTGGAAGAGATTGCTGTTTAGCAATGGCGTGTAATTTCGTTTTCCTGTCTGTATATGTGTAATTAAGATTGTATTATTATTATTGTTTACAAAATATTAAATATACGATACCTTTACAAACTATTCATAAAGATTTCACATTTATTCATAATTTAATTATTCATATGTTGAATCATGCTTCCTAAGATATTATCTAACTGATTTAAATTTATTTTTAAAATTTTATATATTTAACCAACTTCAAAAATAAAGGAGGTTCAAAAATTTATTTATTACATTTAATAGTGGTTCGACTTTTTTATATTTAATATTTATTATATTTCCAGAAATAACATTTAATATTTCTTATCCTTGAGAAAGTATTTTGAAAAAGCGGAGAGTATATCACTAGGTATAAAAGTTGTGAAATTTATTGATAAAAATCAAAAACGTAAGATCGGTCGTCGGTCATCGGTCGGTGCAAATTAGTTTCTCAAGGAAGTACTTAATATGAGTTAGTACGCGACGGTTTTTCGGTCGATCAGCGAACAAAAGGCGACACATCTTCCGTCAAATATGAACCGACCGTGACTTTTGAATAATTTTACTATAGTACCTAATAATTTTTAATGTAGCTAAAATAAGGATGTCCATAAATCCAAAACAAATTTATAGATAACTAATATAATTTTATAAGTATAAAATATATCAATAGGATATATTATAAATATGGTAAAAAAATATTGTTAAAAATCAAAATTCTCAAATTAGAACAGTACCGCCATCTTTTGCTAGTCAAAAAGAATAAATACTTGACTTTCAAACTAATATATAACTCTACTAGTATCACAAAGTTCTATAAGTGCCGGTCGCAATAAGTAGAAAAAAATTCGGATATATCTTTGCTATGTACCTAATGATAAAGAATTCCAACGAAAATATTAATTTATTAATGTTTACTATTTTGGAAAATAACTTTTATTATTTAACCGTGTTACATCAACGCCATCTACTAACAAATTAAAAAACTAGGCTGTCGTTTGATAAAATAATATACTTTTATTTCACTTATAGTCCCACTAGATGGCGTAACAAGCCGTCGCAAGCGCACCTCAGACAAGGTTTCAGTTATAATGCATAGATGGCGCTACTACACACGCCTAATATTTGTCTTTCCTATGTGTAAATATAGATGTCGTTACTGACTTTTATTTATACATTTAATCTAATTATCATAACTTACCCGTTGCCTTCTGAATCCGAGATATAAATAATGTATATTTCTAGTGATATCAATAATGATGCTTTATGATAAAGTAGATATACAATCAATTTAACTGTATTCGGGGAAGACGCCTACATGATGTGGGCGTGCCTAAGGAACGCCTTGAATGGAACAGCTAAACTTCTAAGAAAGTGGGTGCGGCGAGACGTAGGCGGTACTACACTGCGATTGGTCGAAACTTGTCACAGTTACGACTTAGAACTTTTGGAAGTTGCGCATAAAATAATAATATCGTCAGATAATTCAATATTGGATGAAAAATTATTATGTTTGTGATAAAAAATATTCATTTCATGCATTTTGAGAGTTATACGATCAGTTGCATAAACGTCCATCAAGGTTTAATGACGCGTTTAAGCTCATTAATGAATGTCAAAATTGTTTAGGTAATGGCGCTTTAAACTAATGAATGTTGAATGGTCTGATAGAGTTGCAACAGGCCCCATGATGATTGTTAAAAAGGGCATTGTATTTTGTATTCTGTAATATTCTTTATAAAATAGTGTAAATTAATTACAGCCTGTGATTAGCGCCTAAAACTTGACTCTAAAAGGTTCTTATTTTATCAGAAACAAAAAACCTATTTCGATCCTAATTATATTATATGTAGCAATCAATTAAGAACTTAATTTTAAGTAAATGAACCGAATACATACTTAAAAGGTTTTGATAGATCCTGGTGTGTCATCATCTGTACTTATCTACTCTGTGTAAAGCACATTTATTTCTAACTAACTTATTTTCCGCAACTTCGACCGAGTAGTTTATCTATATTCCATAGCAAAAGAAAGTTTAAGATCGGTCCAGTACTTTCAGAGCCTAGGTATTCAATGCAAACAAACCACTTCCAATCAGTATCTATAGATAGACATACGACCGTTTTCTGAATTGAGAAAAGTTCAAAATCTCAACGGATTATTCTGAATCACTTAAGTTTTTTTACGATTCACAAGGCAAAAAGTCCTAGTTTTATTAAATTGCTATCGACTGATCATTAACAAACAAACTAAAATAGGAAACTTAAACCTATTCAAGTGACGTTTAAGTACAGTTCGAGATAATCTTAACTTTAAATACTCAATTCAGAGACTGGTCATTAAAAAAAAACTAAAATCGGAAAGTAAAACCTGTTCAAGTGACGTTTAAGTACAGTTTGAGATAATCTTAACTTTAAATACTCAATTCAAAAACCGGGTGATAGAGCACCCAAGTATTGCTTACAAAAGTAGGTATTGCTGACGTCATTTTAATTAGATATGTACCTATATACTTAAGCATTGCAAGTTACTCAGGTATTTAAACAGAATATTTTGAGCTTGTCTTTTTCTGGGGAAAATCTTGCAGATTATTGACGCATGCGCATTTATAATAAAGGAAACGTATTGAAGACTGAGGGGCGGAATGGCGGGGATAAGAACAAGACTTCCGTAAGATGAGAGGCGGGGCTTAAGTTAGTTGCTTAGATGGGCGCGCAGTATCGATTCACGAAACATTTGATTTGAATACTTTTGTAAGAAAGCAATAACTTTATAAGACACTCTATACATGTAGATAAATTGTAACTTTGGTACTTATTGAAATTTCTGCGTGGCATTATAAAAATAGGTTAGAAATCGACTTCGAACGTAGCGCTATCACAAACATAAAAGCTCAATCAAATAAAACATAGAGCTTCAATTAAATTATTTATTAACTTCAAAAGGTAATAAATAATTTAATTGAAGCTCTATGACATTATAACGCTGTGTTCGACTAGGAGTTTTTCATACTATGTTTACTTAAGTTAGTGTATATCTGATAATAAAGTTAATATTAACAAAAATTAAGGGTTAGGTGCACTAACTTACTATAATAAAAACAAGCATGTTAAAGTACCGGTTAAACAAATAATTAAAGAATTATCATTTAGCAATGGTTGGATGACATTATAACCGCCTAAGTTTATATGGTGAAAAAATTTGTTTCACTATGTCAAGAAATAGGATGGTGCAATGTATTCAATAGTCAATGTTAAAGCCTTAACTTTAACTGCAATTATGATGCAACCGGGACTAAGTTTTAATTTTTTTACAGAATTCCTTTCAACGACATCGGAGGGACAACCGACCGTCGACGTCATCGACACCCATAGATTTATTTAGGTGAGTCAACTAAAAAATTTAGCTATTCCTATATCAAGACATTTACATTAACCACTTTGAATAAGTAAATTTAGAACTCACGACTAATGTCGCCGTTTTTGAAGTTAGCTGATTTCTATCTTGGCTAACGAATTTTACAAAATTAGACGAAGAATAAAGGGAAAACGACGAAGTCGAATGAATTATATGAACGTCGTAAGAAAACCATTGGTAAGTCTGATAGTTAAAGCATAGATGACATCTTAACGGTGTCCGTATTCGATTCATTTTACTACTTTGACATGTCCTTTAATTACGATGAACCAAAAATAAAGAATAATTATTGTAGATTTTGTCAAATCATTGTTAATTTTTTTCCAACTGGGGGCGTAGCTACCGCCTTGCCTTACTTGCCGTATCAATTATACAGTGCCCCGGGCCATGGGAGCCTCCAATATACGTAAAAATTAATAAAAACTTCCAAAATTTCTTTTTATTTGAGAAATGTCAATATTCAAAATAAGCAATATCTTTTTTCCCGCGGAAAGCGGGCGTTTCAAAGTTGGCAACACTCTGCATCGGTTTTCGTTGGCTGCGAGATTTCTCCGTTTAATTGAGTCATTTACTTCAACGTGGTAATATCACAATAATTAATGTACTTACGATCAAAATTGGCACAGTTTATACAAACATTTTTTTTGTTTTGTTTAGCATTAATAAGGGGCCCCAAACAAATTTTTATACGGGGCCTATTCAAGGCACGCCACGCCACTGTCGCCAACTTAGTCGTCTATGCCAAATTTATCCACCGAAAGTAGAAGACGTAGAATGAAACGAAATATCGCTATGACATCCCACCCCTGGATTTGGCTATCTTAATAGTTAACAGGAAGTGAACTTTTACACATAAAAACTAACAACATTCTATAGTTTTGTCATAATTTAATATTGTTAAGACCATACACGGCAAATATTTGCTTACTCGTCAATTAAAAGCACTTGAAATCTAAAATGGCCAAAACGGGATCTTCTGCCATAGAAAGTAATTCAAAGAAACGATAAAGAGTATCTTGTTTGATCAAATAAATTGGTGTAAAAATGGTAGTATAGGAGTTATCTGTTAACAATGATTGTATTTGTTTGCGTCTAAAGTTGGTTATTTTCGAATATAACTTTGTCCTAATTATTGCTGAATATGTAGGAGGTTATAACCAAACAGTTGCCTATGGAAAAAACCGCATATATAATACAGAGAGATAGACGGGGAATATGCATAAGTATAATTATGTATTATACGGATGTCGCATGACTGCTAGCCGCGATAACAACACTTCAAGTCCATACACTGATAAAAAACTCTTAATGTTTTTGTTGCATTATTGTATGAATGTATATAATGAAAAAGTGCTTCAAAATCCACCAACCTCCGAGATTATATCATATACTTACATAGCTCAGATACTAAGTTAAATAACGAAAGATTTAATGAAAATCTGAAACAAAGAAGCTAGATAGGATTTTAACTTATGGTGTGTACAATAAAGAGTATTACATACATACATACATAATACCCAGAAGGTTTACTCTGTTTCTCCGAAAACGAAAATTCGTTTATTTTAGAAAAACCCTAATACGACTCTAAAGGAACATATTTTTCGATAATTAATAATGAAACGGAGGGAGGACCCTGACACTAGTTCTTATGAATAGATAATACTGACGCAATTGATTTTTAAAAAATTCTAAGAACGATTCGATTTCTTTGTAATTTTCGTTCATCGACAAACAGGGGCTACTCCCTCAGATCTGAGACAATATAGCTCATTTACTATATTGATCTGACCGGGAATCTAATCTTGAATTTCAGAGACAGTGATACTTTGAATACTCGTGTGCGAACTACTCGGCTACGACGACGGTCATTTAGATTGAAATTGAATGGCGATTATGCAAACATTACTTTTATAAATGGCTACCTAACAATGATAACTTGTTTATGATTAGCTCAATAACTTGTTAATTATTAGCAAATTGAGATACCTATATCAAAAATATGGATTTTCATATTTAATAGACACACTAGCAATATACATAAAAACAATATTTTTATAAAACATCGCAAGATTGTCGAGATAATTTGAAATTGCAATTTAGAAGATTTTCCTCCCTAACAGCACGGTACGCCACTTGCGTAGCCATCTTAAGTTTTTAACCGCACGATTCCGCCTGGCTTAATGGAGAGTCTGATGCACCTCTCCGGCCTAGTCTTTTAACGTTTGTACCTTTAAAAGTGTCTTTTTATCTTGCCTAGGTTTTATTTTGCTATAATGAATGACGTGGAGTTAGTAGCGACAGTTACTAAGTTACTAGAAAAAGATTTTTTATTATTATTGTAAGTCTTACCACAAACTCAAAAAAGTTCATAACCTCTTTGCATATATTGAATATTTTTTTTAATTTTCTTAATTCTCAATTTTTTTTATCTCTATTTATATTATTTTTTGACATAATATCTACTACTATTCATTCGATTATATTAAAAAGAAAAAAAAATATTTTGTCCCCGCTCATCTCATTCAGGGTGATGGCTGAAAATCGGTGCTTCATCCGCATTAGATGATTTTAGTGCACCGAGCCAAGACCCTTTTCTCAACTGCTGCACACAGGTATATTTCTGTTTCTTGTTCCTCTTTGTTTCTTTTGTGTGATGTAATTGTGTGTTGCTGAGAAATAAACTTTTTATCTATCTATCTATATTACTTTGTTTTTTTTTCATACAATGATTTAATGTCAAGAACATGTTGTTATAGTTTGTCCTATCCATATAACAAAAGTTTGTTTATTAATATAATATAATGAATGACGTGGAGTTAGTAGCGACAGTTACTAGAAAAAGATTTGTTATCATTATTGTAAGTTTTAGCACAAACTCAATAAAGTTCATAACCTCTTTGCATATATTACTTTGTTTCTTTTTTTTATACAATGATTTAATGTCAAGAACATGTTGTTATAGTTAAGTAATAATGTTGGAATTTGGGTGGAGATTAGATGTTTTGATTATAATTTTAGTTCTTTAGTTTTAATTTCCACCTATTTTCTCAAATTATATCGATATTCGTTTTAGTGCTTTGAAGTAATCATGAAAGTGGGGAAATTCCAAAAGTTACATTAAACAAGCTGTTTGTCCTATCCATATATCAAAAGTTTGTTTATTAATATAATTAAATATTAATATAATAAACAAACTTTTGTCGTTCAATTTTACACTGAAAAATATTCTTAATTTTTGTTTATTTGTCAACCTTATCAAAAATTGATACAAAATGCCGAATTACCACAAATAATTCTTCATTTTCAGTAGGTATATTAATAGTTAGTAATACATACCAACTGTTATTTCATCATTACTTGCATACTTAATTTGTTTTTCAACATGCTATTAGTAATGGGTAAAATTCTTTTTTTCTAGTTTCGATGACTCATTATTTAAAATAATTTAGGTCTTCCAACCATCAAATTGAATTAACATCTAAAAACGAATCACTTAAATGCGAAAAAATAATCGTATAAGTTTTAAATATATAAATTCAACTAGCCAAACCCAGGGCACAATAACCCACTAACGAAATTAAAATCTTCATAGAGGCTCGTTGCCAGCGTATGTAGAATCATTACTTAAACTCCATCTTTTTAAATGCTCCATAGAGTGAATGCATACGACTCTTTAAAAAAAAAGAAATGCGGTTTAGAAAAAAGAAAGTTCACGCATCACCTTCCATTGTACGTAGACACGAAGGTGGATCTCATTAACGGAACGTTCGAAATTAAGAACGGCGATGAAGCGGGAATCTTAGCGATCATTACAGGAACGGAACGCGCCAGTCCTCTTTATATGCGAGGGAAGCTTTACTCCCACTCTTTTTGGTTTTAGAACGTTGCTTATTCAGTATTTGTATACTGTATTCTAAATTTGAATGCTGGTTTGATCTTTGTGGTTACATAAGAACTCCGTGTCAAGTTTGTATGTAATAGGGATATCTAAAAAGTTTTTCTTTGCAATGAATTCTGAATTTCCACCATAGAGCTATCATATTTCCACTTCACCTTTATGTGTTCTATGCGATGACTTCATTATACAAACCAATATTTAAAAAAAAATCTTCTTGATTAACATTGTCATTACAAACTTTTAGAATTCTATCTAAAGTTGTGATGGTTCTAATTACTTTTCCGTCATCATAGTGTGGTTAATGTGCAAACTTAGAACACGCATGCCATTCGGGGGTGCCGACGCGAGGTGTTGGCACCCAAGCCGCCGTGAAAACGTCGTTTACTCTTATTATAAAAACATACGGCAGCGTATATGAGACAAGCGAGATTAAAATTTATACGAAAATAAAATTTTAGAACGCTAAATTACAAAAAGAAAAATAAAAATCTAACAGCGAGTAATAATAATCACTAAAATATCTAAATTATGTATGATTACTTGGAAAAATGCTTAAAAAATCCACCAGCCCTATTAAAAGAAATTGTCTAGTATAGCATAATAAATGCAAAGTTGATAAAATATAATAACTACGAATGCTTATTAAAAAAACGAGTTGTGATACACTTTCTTATGTGCGTGTGCCCTTTAAAAACTTTAAAAAAAGTTAAAAGATTTATTTTTTAAACCTCACTTTTAGAGCAACAATACGATTCGATTACATTTATGTTGGTAGGTAGGTATTTACACGGTTTGAAAGTCGCCCGTGTTATTCGAATTCCCAAAAATTTAATCTACTTCATTAGACTACTTCAATACTAAATATAGACGCGGCGTTCTCGCCATTATTTTCGTAACGTGTATTTCCATCTCACACCTCAACATTAAATTTTCTCCACAAGGCTTCGCGACTTGCGACAAGTAACTCATTGTGTTGTCTTCTTTTGTGCGAAACGTCGGGTCATGCGAGTTGTTTAGAATTTCTTGAATAGTTTATTTTGTACGCGATTTTACCGAAGCGAATTCTTTACCGAGTACAGCATTAATGAAAGGGGTATAATATTAAACATATTGAGATGTCTGACAGACGCTGTCGTCGTATAATGTTGTATCTGGCTTTAGCAATTATAAGCACTTTAGCTGAAACAGTTGGACTTTATTACAATTCCATTGAATTATGAGAAAGAAATGTCTCAGGAAATTTGAAATTCGAATAATTTTTTTTAATACTAACAGTCTTTCAGCCTGCTTTTATGAATAAAACCTAAACAAAATGAGTAGTACTATATTATAAGATACAATAATGTATGTATGTACGTACACATTAAGTTACCGACCATTGGGCGTGACGGGCGGCCATTGGCCACCTCGTTTCCGTTTCCTGAAGAGTCACCTGTATATATAAAGACTTTATAATTTATTGTGCTACACATGTATAGGGTAATGGCTGGTGATTTTATCGAATATCTACTTATTTGTTGGTTTCCGCTCTTTAGAGAGATGATTTTGAAATCTGATTCATACATAGATTTCACAAATTTCTACTATAATGTAGAATATCGCACTTGTGACGACCTCTGTAGTTCCAGATTAGATCCCCGGTCGGGTCAATGTATAATATTAACCTTTGTATATTGTCTCTGGTCAGGGTATTAAGATAATGACTGGTAAGTATAGTTTCTATAGGGTAGAAATAGGGTCGTTTCAGATTTCCATAAAACAGAAACTTTAACAAGGTACTTGAGATCAGAGCGATATATAAGATCTATAAGAGATAGATTTATAATTATTCTGTTAAATTTTATACCAGTATATAATTATACTAATGTGGTAAGCCAAAATTCGTATAAGTGTAATTTACATGCTTCTACTTAATCTAAAAGCAATTTTAGGGGCGTTTTTTAATATACATTATTACATTATAATGCTTAAGGGCCGTTAATTCGAGCAAATATCTAACAAAGTGATTGCGAAAGGATATGAAATCGATTCTAGTGAGATATAAAACTCTACGTATTTTTCTATAAAATAAAATAAAAATATATTTTCATGTACTAAATAAATATAAAAATAAATAAATATTGATAAGTATAATAAATAAGCTGCGTTTCATTCTCTAACTCGTGCTAAACAACTTATGACTTAACAAAGCTCTTTTAACTATTTTCTAACTTAAAAAAAAATAGTTATAACGTTCATGTTTACATAAATTATAATATATTTGCTTACACTGTGAAATAGTAAATAGTGCACCGAGGGTACTTAAACACCCAGGTGCGAAGACAGATGGTGACAGGAGGGTCACGTGGCAAAATGTTTCAATCCTCCTACTTAAGGGTAGATACCGGTTTTATATAAAATTAATGGCATATTGTTTGTGATAATCACAGGTGAAAGATTTAATTTGATGCGATTTAAATAATTTTAACACATCAAAATATGCATTGTTGCAAGAAATAATTAAAACTAAATTTTTTGAATAGGCTGTTAATATTGTTCACTTTAATTTTCTTAATATAAATACTTTTAAATTATAGTACGGAGTAGTTTTTGATAGTTACTTAATTATTTTTTGGTACATTTATAAATCGTTAAATATACAAAACCATATAACAAATATTTCATTGATCCAAAATAAAACAAAATTAAAGAAATACTGAGAGTATTTACATAATCTATACTTATAGTTTAGTTTTGAGTCACCAACTGCGCGCCAAAATACTACATCAGTTTTAAATAAAGAACAATTTCCGAATTTTCTGGACGAAACTGAAAAAACGACACCGAAACACATTTTCCATTTTCAAAACAGGAAGCGTTCGAAAACCGAAACACGTCTTTGGAGCGAAAATAAATAATCGGCAGAAGCGCACAGGGGAGCGGGCGCGTGTCGCCAGGTGCGCGGTCCCCCTGTCATCTAACAATATAATACTTATTATTACAACTCCTTATTATTTCTTGTTTTAATTGTGCCTCGACTTGCCTTTTACTCCTTTTGTTCGCAGTTAATGGCGTTTTATTGTTTTTTCTTTCTTTTTTTTGAATGCGTGCACGCGCCGGCTGCGTCTGCAAGATCATTCAGGCAATTTTTGTATAAAAATGTTGGTCATTTATGGACCTCGTTAAAAAAGATTTTGGATGGGGAAATAAATAAATACTTTTTTATTTAATAATAACAATTGTATGTGACATGTAATGCATTTATAAAACATATATTCAATTATTCCTAGTATTCAAAATGAATTTAATAGTGTTCTTAAATAAAAATCAATGAACTTAAAGCTTTTTTGAGATAACAATTACGACATGTGCACTATTAAAAAAGATATAAAAATACCTCCATTAATATAATTAGCCTATACTTAATTACATCAAATCCGAAATGCCAATGTATGCTTTTCAAATAAAGAAGTTTAAATTAATGCATGTTTCGAATACTATTTCACAACTAACCTTCTTCACTATAAACTTCACGAACTAAACTCAATTTGTAATGGTGATGTGTGGTCTAGTGATGGGTACATCTCAAGACACTCGAGAGTTTAATCGACAACATTCCGCTTTCGACACGCGTGACGACAAGATGGCGACATATTTGGACAACTTATAATTGGTTGCGACGAACTTGTGTGATCGAATGTACCAACTTGTGATCAGAGACTAGTTGAATTTATATTGTTGACGTTATGTGATTTGAGAAATCCTTATCTTATCAATTTATATTCCTGCTGAACAAATTTAGAGAACATATATTTTAACGACAGAGGGTGCAATAAAACTTGTATTAAATGAAAAATAATTTGAAGAAAATCAAAAAGCTTATTAATGAATTATTGTTATTATCACATATTTCATACTTATAACCAAGTCAAATTATGTCAATTTATGAAGAATTCAAATTGTGAATAATTTTATAATATGAGTGAGTAAAAATATATTTTAACTATTAAAATAAACAAAAAATATGGCCGTTATATAGCTTTGATTTTCAAATATATGAACATAAAGTTATAAAGTATTCGTAATTAAGATTAGTACAATAATTTTAACTATGAAATATGTACACTTTCAAAGATAATTTAAAAAAAAGTCTTATTACACTTGGATAACTTGATGAGTAATGAATACGATATGTCCACCAGATGGCCGTATGTAATCTTCCTTACTCATAATCAGTCTCCGATTACACTTTTTAACGGCCACATTGAAAGGGTTGAGTAGTACATCCTTATTTGTCATTTAACATGTTGTGGCCAGATTTCATAGTCAAAATAAGATGCTAATATTTTTTTTTAGTAAATCGTTCGTACATAAATAATAAGTATCCATATAAAATATAATGTAATTGTGACTGTTAGATATAGATTTAGGTCAACATTTTATTACTTAACTTAAACATTTGCATTAAAATTAAACTCTTAAATAAATATTTACTAAGTTATTTTTAAATACTATTAATTTTACACTCAAAATGTTTACTACGTATTAGAGAATAGTAGTTTAGTTTGTTAAAGAAACTAAGGTCAACGCCCTCCCCAATGCCTTCTGTTAGTTGGTTCATGTTATTTACCATTGACAAACATTTTAAGTTTAGAACGGATGACCAGAGTGTAATGTTATCTTTTTATTTATTTTTATGGATATGTTGCACGTTATCTATTATGAATAAAGTAATGATTATATTTATATACAAATATATGAAAATAATCGTTATTATATATGTTTGATGTCTAAATGTACTTCAATAACCAAAAGAAGTGCCTTTTTAACATACTTATGACATATGAAATTTGAAAAAGAAAATAAAATCCATCGCCTTTGTTTATTGTAAAGGGAGCAATAAACCTTTTTTTTTATTAAACCGGAGATAGTAAAGATGCTCATTCGCAAATGTCGGGAAAGGTGTTCAATTTTACGGTGAGCACGCGTCATTCAACATGTGTTCCAATACAACTTACAACCACAAAACCGTAGCCAATGTTTGTTCAAACATTTGCAAAAAATCACGCAATCGTGATGCTCTATTTTTTATTTATCTTTTATATAATCAAATCTAAATTCTCTTTGTTAGAGATTAATATATTTTTACATTTTAAGAATTTTAAAAATTACCAAGAAACAAATACAACTAAATAAGAATGCAATAAAAATTATCAAAATTAAAAAGTATTTTTGCTTCAGCTGTTAACAAAATATGTTTTCAATAAAATCCACAAGTGGCTAGTTAAGAATTACAAATCTTAACCCTCCCACGATGATCAAGATTAAGGAGCCACATGTCACGCTCCCCCGAGCAAAAAATACCCTCTTAAGTGTTTTGTGTGGTGCAAGTTAAGAAATAAGAAAGTAAGGAAACAAAAGTAAATATTTACGAAATAGATAAATATTATATTACATCCTTAATTTTGTCTATCGTATAACTAAGGATGTGACCTGTTTTTTTACGATAACAATTAATAGTATCGTATTCAAATAACTAAATTAAGTTTACTAAAAATGATACATAGAAATAAACATCGATTAAATAAATACATATGCTTACGACAACATAGCATTACGAACTAAAAATGGAGAAATTTGCGAAAATATGAAAATGCTTGTGTATGGAATATGACTAAAAAACATTTATCGAGGTAAAACTATTTAGATTTGACAACATATGTATACATCGATTTATATGCAATTAGCTGTTTTCCCGCGGTTGGGTCCATTTAAATTGTAACCTACGTCATCTGAGATGAAGCTTCTCAAAGGTAACAAAATTTTTAAAGTCCCTCTAGTAGTTTCGTAGTGTATACAATGCATTAAAACATACATTCATTTTTTTCCAATTTATAATAACAACTTGATAATGCTAATCTATGAAAGGTTGCGGATAAAAGTTAGACGAGAATAACATATAAACAGGGTAAAAATTGAGCTTATTGGGTGTAGTCTTGTATGTCTAGTAGACTACTTCAAGCTGAAGATGACGATGATTACGACCGATGATTACGAATATAAGACCAATATTTAGTTTCTTAGCCCGCTGTCGCTTATAACCTAATCCTTTTGGTTGGTTGTTATTTATACACAAAGCGGTGCTAAGCTTGTCTTGAGGCGGGCCATTCAGGGTTGTCACGACACCTCGGTTGCATGTTTGTTTGTACTAAACACGCGAATCACAAGTTAACGACGGAAATCTTTAAGGGTCAGTGAAACAACTAATTAAAGCACTTTAGATAACATCCTCGTTCTTATAGAGCAATAAAATAGTAATTTGTTTACAATGAAAATCTAAAGCTGTAGTAATTTAAATATAAATACGCGTCCTTAATTTCTTATTAATCGCTTTTTTTATAAATTATTAAAAAAGGATGAATACGTTACTTTCTTTGAATGACATCATTTTTTAAAAATCAGCAGTTTAAAGGGGTTAAAGTCGCTTTACACTGTGATCTTTAAACTACATACACGAATTTTTAATTCGGTTTATATCAATATACAGAGTGGTTCAAGAGTAAAGCTTATATTTATAATACAGTACTACTCGGGCGAAGCCGCTGACGGAAAGCTAGTTTTCAATAACATTAACGGCCATTTTCTGAATTGAGGAAAGTAAAATATCTCAACTGATTATTCTCAATAATTTTAGTTTTTTTATTTTTCACAAGGCAAAAAGTCCTAGCTACATTATATGCTATCAATTAATCATTAAAAAAATGAAATCAGAAAAAAAACTTGTTTAAATGGCGTTTAAGTACGGTTTGAGACATTTTTATATTTAAATTCTCAATTCAGAAACCGGGTGTAATAGTAAGATATGAAATTCTGAAGTAAGAAATTTTTTCTTTTGATTTCTTTAACAAATCAAAATCAAATTAGATTGGTGAGTTAGTGTGTCTGAATAAAAGATTAATTAAAACAAAAATTGAACAATTTGGAAAACATTGTTTTATATATCTCTTCTTATTTACGGTTATTAACTCTTATTTTCCTTCTTCATGCAAGTTGTTCGATTTTAGAGAGTTTTTAAACGAGACCGAATGGTTTTAAAAGGTCGGTTTGTAATCGATTTCTGACAACCCTAGGCAGCGGATCCTTTAAGTGGCTGAAGATTTCCTCCTCAGAGTCTGGTGGTCCCTCAAGTGCTCTCGGGACTATTCGCACTTACTTCATAAATGCTTTATTGCTCAGATATTTTAGAATGCATAAACATACCGTATGTCCAAATTATAATTATCAACTAAATCAAGATTAATTACTACTCTATGTAGTTCTATCTCTCATCTTATTTTATTTTAAAGTTCAAGAGGTTTTATTTCGCGATGAAAATAAATAAATATTAGACATCCTTACATAAATAACTCCGATTCTAAACAAGTGGCTAAAGTCTTTTATTGTGAAATTAAATAATTAAGGTACATAAACATACATACACCCGAGGCAATATAGAAAAAATACACTTTTATATCCCCCTCCCGGTCGGGGGATCTAAACTAAATTCCTGAAACGCACGAATCATTTGACCACGGAGGTCATAAAAATAAATAATAACAATGGAAGGCAAGACAGACTTCTTTTTAAAAGTGATCTTAAAGTCAACCTAAATTTGTGGGTGATAAAGAGGACATTGATTTAATCAAATTGGAAGAAATAGGTCTAACAAAGTATATAAGCGAGTATTTTCCTAAAAGTTACAGACTATCAAAGTAATAGATAAAAATCGTGCATTTGAGGTTTTAAATTTTTAACTTTTTTTAAATATTTTCTATAGTAACTTTCTCCTGTTAATATCTATAATTAAATCTGTATTGCTCTCGATAATTTATAATTCCCTCAATTTCTATTTGAACCCTCTGAAACACTTTCTATTTTTTTTATACTTTTTCCGAAGCAGGTGAGAGATGAAGATGAAAGTGTTAACTTTCTAAAACCAATATAAATTAGTAGTTTATGTAATTTTTTGAGTTTGTTTTCATATTATTGAAATTTTAATGAATTCCAATGATAATTGTCGGTAAATCTTCAAGTTTATTTTCCCAATTAATAAACAACTTGGAGATCTGAAAAATATTATGATAAAATATTTAGAATTTTCTTAGAAATCATACTGCAATCGATATCATTTGTATAGATTTATCTCACAATAATATGCTTCGTTGTTAACCTATCCAATCAATAATCCTATCCTAACCAATCATTTATATATAGATATAGTACGCACATAACGACTACCGTTAAATTAAAAATAAACTAACTTTTTCTGTGAATCCTAAACAAAAACAGCAATGACGTCACAACACACAGCGCCATGGGATCATAAAAGGCCCGCTACAAAAAGGCATAATAGAAACAAAACACGCTCTCGAAACTTTCCGTTGGCGCATTTCGCGCATTATCTAGCACAAATTGTGCAATTGTGCACCGCTGTGCGACTGTGCGAGTGTGCAAGACTTTTAATATCCGAGAAGCGATGGAGACAATCCTCTTAATCAGCAGCAGACATTGTGCGGAACGGGGCCACGCACATACGGCTAGATTAGCCGCTTTGTGCTTCAGTTTTATGCCACCGTTACTGCTCGATTAGTAATGGTTAAATATTTGATTTTTTTTAAATAATTTTTATTAATTATACTTATCTTCTGATAAATTATTGATAATAAGTATAGCCTTATATCTAATTTAAGTTAGGTACTATTTTATATTACTATTTAATTTCTATTAAAATCGTAATTACGAGCGTTTGAGGTAAAATATAATATGTACTTACTTATCTATAAAATTTAAATATACAATTTAATATTGTTACCATACTTTTAGAAATAATATAAAAATCGTTGTGAATGTTTAAGGTTCTAAAAGACTCTATATTATCAAACGTACGAAAAAGATTTACTTAGGTAAGTTAGCGATTCATTAACATCCATATTTTTATTCATTTACCATGTAAAATGGAGAGAGATATGTCTGTTTCGCTCAGCTAATATAAAACACACATCCCACGGGTGCACTTTCTATTCCATTTTCAGCGACAGAGACAATCACTCAAAAAGATTCCACAAAAACAAACGCAACACTAAAAAGATGGCGGAAATCTTCCACACATCCCTCAAAGCAGAGCTGCACGCCATAGCGGAACACAACTAATTAAAAATCAAATCTTTCAAAGACAAAGACTCAGTTTTATTGCGGGGGAAAAAACGAAGAGTGAGTTACATAGAAGAGAGCCGGGTAAAAAACATAATAAAAATACAATGTAAACAAGTTACGGGGTACTTGAGTAGCTCATTACGTCGCAGATGCGAGCATTAGCCGGTTGGCTCGCTACGGTTGAGCCAGAGCCACGGCTGGCTTGAGCCGCCCGTCGTGCTCGAGCCGCGCGGCTTAGCCGGCGCTTAATATCGACGAAGCTGAAGCTATGCTATTTCAGTTTAGGTTACGCTTTTATTGTGATGACAAACAGCTAATTAATTATATAGGATATTGTGTAATGCTTTCTTGAATTAAAAGCTCTTTGTGTAATCAGCTCTACGCTTTTCAACGGTTCTGTGATTCTAGTTTTGTGTAATAAAATATAGGATTCTGCTCTTCTAGTGTTGTGGACAATATTATACGCTAACTTAACGTCAGATAAAGTTTTTTAGAAACCGAGAAAGACGCTCATAATTTTTATGTCAAACAATTATAGGAGTATGAAGTATCTATCAACGATAAATAAAAATTAAGTGAGATATTTACTATAAAATAAGAAACGTCCAAGCCTTTGTAATAAGGCTATCATTATTAATTTCATAGCTGAATAAACGACAATAAACTACAGGCTGTAGATTAACTAACCCGTCAACAATGCTAGTCGGCACATTGTCACTAAACACTTTCTAATAACATTCTATTTATACCATGTTACTAAATACACCGTAAAAAATAACTATAATATTTGTGATGTATTTTGTGCAAGTACAGATTAAAAATATATAGAAATATTTAATATGAAAGTTTATTTTTTACTCTCTTACATTCAGATTATTCGTCGCAAGCACACTAACGGCAGCCGAGCGAAAAAAAGAGAACAGAGAATCGAACTTGCCTATTCGATTAAGGTTTTCAAATAGATTAATTGAGGAAGCAAGTTTATATCGATGTATTTTAGGGAATGCTTTTTCATCTTTTTTCTCTTCTGTAACAACGATTGTTTTTTTTTGTCTGTCTGAGTGGGCCGTGTTCATTATATCGCAACATGATACATGGGCATCTCCATGGCGATTCGGTTTTGTTTCCGAATAATCGAATGAACTTTTCCTGTCTCTTTTTTCAAATCCATTTTGAATTGGAGTGTATTGTGATTTTATAAGAGTATGTACTTGCGTAATGAAAGGATGTGATGTGAGTTCAATGTAATCAAATTTACAATTAGGTTTCGATGACTTAAATAAAAGCTTTGGAATTCTTTCAGAATGAAAAACCGATCAAATTATAAACTACGCAGTCTTTATGTTAAAGATTATTTAATCAACGAACTAAGTACAATTTAGATGAGTTTTTTTATTGAATGCATTATATTTATCATTTTAATTAAATTAATTTAACTAACTACTCGATTGAGTTTCGGTTGATGTTTAAAGTATTTTTTTATGAAATATTGATTATTCAATCAATACCGAACTCGTGCCCAATGGCGCAATGGTTGGCCCATTCAACTTTCGCGAGAGCAAGTCATAGCAAGAGTGATCAAAAATTAATCACTTCTCGTTCCTCCGAACTTCAGAAAAAATATTGAACCATTCGTACCGGCTACGTCTACGGTCGTTAATACCCACTGATCCAGCTTGGTAGATTATAGGTCGTTCTTTTTACTACACAAGGGAAGACATGTACTCCAATAGTGGCCAACGTTTACGTGAATCACCATTAACATTAATGTACTATTTACAAACAAATTAGATGCAATTCAATGCAATCAATTGCATCTAATAACAATCAACATTATTATGGTTTTGTTTATATTATCCTTTAGAAGTACCTTCTCATATACTATTATTGATAACGTACGTAGTCGAGTGATATGAAAGCCGGTTTAGAGGTGTCTCCATCTCTTAGGTCCCTTCTTTATTTTCTAGTCGGGGCAATATAGGATGCCTGGATGCTATAGTACCTTCATCATTTTAAATAATCAATAATACAAAGGCTTTATTTAATCTGAGTAATTTATGTGTGGTGGTGTAATTAATTATTTAATTCGAAATCGGGGAGAACATCAAACTCAATCAGAAAGAATAATTAAAAAATACAAATCTTAATTCACAGCGATTTGCCTAAAGAATTAATCAAGAAATCAAAGCATACATGTTAACAAGATCGCGATAGGGTAAACGATAAGAGGTAGCGGAAACGCGCCGCCATAACGCACGGAAGTCGACGCAACAATAACAGTGGGCCACTTCCGGCAGCACCACCCGAGTCACGCACCGAAGAATAATGTACTAGTTGACTGTGAATATCTTATTACTTTTTTTTCATACTTGTTTCTTATATTTTTATAAGCACTATCGTAATATAAACAACTATTAAATAAACAGGTTTGTCGTGAGTATTTTTGTTAAATTATTTAATTTTTTACATGTTTATTATCCTTTACGGGTTCCGTGTTTACTTAGACAAAGATGTTGGTTGCCATTAAATAATTATCGCTTTATACAAGAACATTGCATAATTATTTTATAATAATTATGTTTAGGTTTATACCGAAATTAGAACTTTAGCAGTGACTGCAGCACAAAAATAAAACTCTTGGAAATAAAAGACATAAATAAGAATCAAATTAGCATTATTATTCCACAAGTTAGTAGAGTTGCACTATACATGTTGACTAAAAATCTTGTTGTGTAAGCAGAACAAGCTCTTCGGTATAATTTGCTTCTTTATGTTCCTTCCCTTTTCCCACTTCTCCTAGATCTCTCGATTCTGATTTGTCTAAGTCGTAGTTTTCTGGGTTCGCAGGTCCTTATAGATAGATTGTGGACCCTCATGTGCTTTTTGGTCTGCCTTTTCCTCTTGTTTCTGACCGATGTTGACCATGTGGTTCTATCCTCTTTTCTGCGTGTTTCCGATGAGATTGAATTGCATCTAATAAATTATTTTCTATGTTAAATGAAATTGTTTTGCTGTCCATACAAACACAGATCAGGTGCAATAATTTTATTACACACCCATTGGAGTTGCGGGGAGGTATGTGAGAATGCGACCGGCCCTCCATTGTCCGGAGGAACTACGGAACTGCACTCGTTATCATTTAAGTAATTTCTGTGTTAATTCCTGTCGATTCACCTATATAATTACGTATTATATAAATAATTAATTTATTAAATTGCAAAAAGAGTTTGGAATTAAATTAGGTATTTTTACAAGTTAAATTGTTTTCATATGTTTCTAAATGGTCAACCGTGGCTAGCCAATTGATATAAAAACCCAGATGAGAAAAATTGAGGATCTTCTAATATGACAGTGGGTAGATCATAACTCGACAGACTATTTAAATTTCGTCTTGTCATGTTAAATCGCATTTTATTTCTTTTTTAGTTTTAAATTTACAGTATTTGAAATTTTGTAATGAAATAACTTTTAGTTTTCTCGTATTTCTTAAATTTCGTGGCAACCAATTTATATTTCCCTCTAAAATAGGCCTCTCGACTTTTATATTTGATTACACAAGTCTGATATAGTAATGTAGTTCATTGTCTACGGGTTAAGAGATTCAAGCTACGATCCGAACACATATAGATTAATGAGCATGTTAAGTATTTAGAACCAATAGCTAAACACGCCTTTGGAAGTACAGAGTTACCTCCTACTTAATCTCCACAAAGCCTATTTTGTGACAAAGCCCTATATCAAGTGAACAATGGAGTAGTTTCTGATATTGTTTCTAATATATAATGCACACATGTCCCATATAAAAGTTCGAAAGATATTTAGAAAAATATCAATAGGAAGCAAAGCATATTATTTATATATCAAAAGAAAAACTAATCAGGTCACTGTCCAACCTCTCTCTTAGCTATATTTAATACTGGTACCGAAAGCTGTTTCTTGTCCTAAATAACCTATATCATTCAACTAGTTTTTTATTATGCAACCTGTTGGAAGTTTGCCTTTACAATACTACCAGAGCATAATGTCATAGGTAATATGATACCCTATATCAATTCAAATATAACTAAATGTTACCTAAATGTTACCCAAAGCTATAAGGACTCATTTTGAAATAATAGCATTATCTGTGTCGTTAACGTTATGAAAAATATATATATCAACAATAACAGGTTATGCTAAAGTGTTATTCTATAGGAAATCACAGGTGAATAACCAAGGCGACTGTCTCCATTCACGAGAGGAAGCGACAAGTGAAGCGACTGGCGAGCTCCAGTTCCGATATACGATAGTATAATTATATGTTTCCCGCTTATCTCTTTTGTCGAGTTGCACTGCTTCCTGTCTTGTGCGAGGGGAGATGTGGCGCAAGGTGTAAACTGAACGATATTTTATTAAATCAAATAGAATCTAAGAGAAACAGGTGGACTATTCAAAAGTTTGCATTAATACTATGGTTTTGAATAAAATTAAATTTTGATTGTAATGTATAAAAAGTGAATTTTCTTTATATACGTAATGAGTAAGTGAGTATTTAATATAAAATAATTATCTAAATAAAACTAGATGTAATTACATAATTTGAAAAAAAAAATTGTTCAATCAAATGTAGTATGACATCCATTCCGATTTTCTTTCTTATGTAATAAAAGTATATTGAGTATTAAAAAATATATAAATAAGCCATTGTTTATTCTAGCTATTATTTTTGTTTTAATATCCATATTTCAAAGTATGGAAAATAAATAGGTACGTTCGCTGACTTCAATTGAACTTGGCAAAAATAATTAAGAAAGATAAAAAGAACAAAAAAATATATATTTCGTTACTAGTTTAATAAATAATATCTTGATTTATATAATAATATCTTGATATATAATGAATAATATCTTGATTTTTATGCCGCACTTGTAGTGCGGCATAAAAAATATGAAAATGATAATCGAAAATTATCGCTTACTTTATCAACTTGGAACAAACTATTACTTATCCAGTTTAATTGAATGGGGCGTTGAGATTTTATATTTATTGACTAATTGCTTAGGGTTTTCTTCCTATTTATTCCGCTATTGTTTTCAATAACATTTATTTGGACAGTTTCTAAAATCTTTCAAATTGAGACTGAAATTGATATTCTGTGGATTCTGTGGCTATTGTATGGATGTGGCTATATCAACATGTTTACAAATCGTATTGAAAATGTTAAACTGCTGACTCGTTTTAATATACAAGTATATATATTAGTAGCTAATTAATGGGTTTAATCAAATATTTCCAGCTTACTAGTAAATGTTTGTTGCTTCTGATTATAATTATTGCTTTACGAATACATACTTTTTATCGCAATTAACATTTAACTTTGATAAAAGGTCCTTCACATTATATTATAAAACATTTCAAGGGTTGAACGAAATGTCCCATGACCAGATGTAATGGCAACCCTCAAGACATATCAAACAGATGGCACACGAGATGAATCATTAAACACCCATAACACTAGAAAAGATTCAAATGCTAACCAACATTAAGGGTCAAATTTGAACCTTTTTAACCTATTTTAACTCTTCAAAATTGAATTCGAAACTTTACACCTGTAATATTAAAGTTCATTTTTGTATATATCCTGTTGGTGACCTATTGTGTAGATTGTCATATTGACACACATATTAATTTTAATATTGGAATGCTTTTGTCTGTATTTAGTGTTACTGCGGGCTTAATTGTTTGATTATATTAATTTGTTTTCGTGTTGAGATTATAAACACTAGATAGTAAATTTCTGTCAGTCGAGTGTCAAATAATTAAAAAAAAATTAAGTTGATCTGGGAAAGTAGGCTGATTGGATTTTTTTTATACAGAAAAGAAATTTTCTGTTGCCAGTCTTATCTCAAGGTGTATCATAACACGTGTCAGAAGGTACACAGCGAAAACCTTCATAGAGGTACCTATATCAGAAAAAAAAATCTAAGATGACCTACTTCAAAAATTTGCACCTTTCTACCATCAAAGAGTTCGTCTTTGTCCGAACACCTTGCTTAAACGGCGCGCCCGCATCTTTTTTCTTGATTCAATATTTTTTGCTACCGACGATATATTGGCATCGTCAATAGATATTTAATTGAAGAGGATATAAATACCAATAAATAGTTTACTTCGGTAAGTACGCATACGCATGAACACAGAACATAGAGAGAGAATAGAAGTAGTAAGTGGGCGGGGCACGCGTCGCTGGCATATGCGCTTTTACTCATATGACGCCCTTTCCTCGGTTTTATGTTTGCCAGTCGTTCGTCACTCGTCGAGTGGTGATTTTACAGATTTTTTCTATAAAAAATGCCGTTTTGTGCTGTTATCACTTGCAAAAAGCAAAGCAAAGTATACAATCTAACTAATGCAAACATTTCCTTTCACTGGTAAGTACAATTTTAGTGCTAAAATATAAAAAAACGTAATAATTTGACACAATGTTAAATAAAATATACATTGATTGCTCAAACCAACATCAATGTTTCTGACCCCATTACTAAACAGCAATGTAAATCATTTTGTGCACTTTTGCAAAAAATAGTGCTGTGCCACCATTTGTCTGAAATGTACCGATAGGCTGCTGCTGCTTGGAATCGTATTTTTAATTATATGGATCGTAATCGATAACTAAAACATATTTATTTAGAGCTTTTCTTTCATCATTTCATAACAACGTTATCGATAAATATATGCCATAATTATATAAAACTAAAAAATACTGTTTACAAGGGAAAATTATAGATGAACAGATACTGAACAAATGAAATAATGAACTGTCCAGGCACTTTTTTACGAAGATTCAGTTAATTATTTACACGCAGATAAATATTAAAAAATACTGATGTGCTATAAATATCTAAGTTACGAAGTATATCACCGTTTTATGAACAATACATAAATTAAACGAAACTTCGTGAAAAGCTAAGAGTTGGCCTAATAGGTCTTGTTAGAAACTGGTGAAACTGGATTTCACTTATTTTGCATTACTTATATTTCAGTTTCCCTAATAACTTTACAACGGATTGCCTTGTTTACATAATTAATTTTGCCCTATCTGTTTTAGACCTAAACCTATCAAATGAATTTCAAAACAACATAATATCTATACAAACAAAAAATTATGTTTTCAACTAACGTAATATTGTTGGTGGTGTGAATTTAATTTACAAAATTAATTTTTAGGCGTCAATTTAATTTACCTTATTATGTTGATTCATGATCGGAAACTATTATTATAGAAATCGAGTTAAGAAAGCCACTTTAAAGAACCGCCCACAGAACAGCTTTTATCAGTTTTTTTGTTGCTCCATATTTGCACATATGTAAGTTTATAGACGCATGTCTCAAACGGATGTGACTTTATATGTAGATTGACGTTTGTACGTACTTATCGCTTTTGTGTCTATCTTCAAACTTTTTTTGTCACGGCTTTCAAACTCATACTTGACCAGCAATTCCTTATTGTCCAGTCGTTGCAATTAATAATGTAGCTACTACTATTATTACAGATATAAAACTTAGAATAATAAAGTAAAACAAACATGACTATGATCAATTTATTAGTGTAATGATCATATTAGTTATTATGAAATGAAATGAAAATATCTTTATGCAAGAAGGCTATTACAAGCACTTGGAATGGCAAGTTTATTTTTATTTCTACTTTTTTTTTGTGAAGGAATCGTAATGTTTTCTTGCGTACATAATATTTTCATTGATGTATTGAGAGGCAACAGTCAAAATATTTATTTCTTTAAATATTTCTCTGAGAGATTCTCTAGACCGTAAATTATATATAGCGTGGACAGCTCTCTTTTGTAGAATAAAAATATCTTGAATGCTAGCCGCAGAACCCCATAACAATAGATTATACGTCATTCATTACACTATGAAAATAACTAAAATATACCAATCTTGCCGTTTCAACATTTGTTAAGAGTCTAATTTTCTTAACAGCAAATGCTGCAGAACTCAGTCTACTTGACAAATTATCAATATACCAAAATACCAAGGAACTTTGTCGATTCCACCATCTCAACTTTTTCACTATTTACATTTATAAGTATATTAACATGCCTTACATTAGGTAATGCAAACTTTATGTATTTCGTTTTATTTGAATAAAGCTTTAAATAATTACTATCAAACCACTGTAGAAAATTGTCGAACTGAATTACATTGAACTGTTTCATAACAAAATTTAAAGCTCTTATTTTATCGACTAATATGTCACATCACTAATATGCACAATCGGAATGATACCAGTAAGAAAAAAATACAAATTAGGCTTAATGTAATTAATACAAAAATTCTGTTGTTTTCTTAATTTTTGTTTTTTTTTACACTTTCCCTCGCTTAATTATATTAATCCACAGACATACGATAGAGTGTATCATTAAGTTTTCTTAGTTTTTGTACTGCGTTTTTTAAAAGATATTTTAATAAATTATATAGGGAAAAGTCTTAATTTTTCAGTATTCACTTGGTTACAGCAAAATCTAATATTAATAGTTCGCACATAAAATGATGACCCCAATTTTTTTAAATGTGCATAATCTTAAAATATTTTTTTCCTTCTGGTATCCCCATATACAGCCACGTGACAGTTCAACATTCATGTTAAAGTAAATTATTTATTATCACGTTGAATTAGAGTTTGTTTTTAATCGTGTGATTTCTTAGCTTAGTATCTTTTTGGGATTTGGTTTATGTTATCGCGAACCTATCGCGTGGCGGTTTTTCATGTAGTGAACAAAATGATCATTTCATCTAATCTGTATTTGTGTGCGGAGAGGCGACACTCGGTTCCCATACTAAATTAATATCATTATACTTCTAATCTCTCTCTATGTTCTGTGCGCATGAATCAAAATGTACTTAATTCATAATTGAGAACTATTTTTGATGTAGATGGAACTTAAAATAAATTGTACTAACAATTACATATTTTGTTAGTTGTTTGGTTTTAATAGTAATATATATTTATGACGTATTTGAATGACTAGACTTAAGACTTTCATTGCCTATAAAATGTTTCACTTTTTCTATAGTATTTTGCTGTCCATACAACATTCAGTAAAACAATAGACAAAACGTATCAATGGCGCGCTTCCATTTGTCATAAACGTAAAAGGCAAAATAAAGTAAGCCCCTTCAGTTCAACTTTACGAGTTTATGGCTTTCTAGTAAATCTTCACTTCGAGATCAGCTATAATAGTAAAAAAAATGCATTGAATCATAGATTAAGTTCGAAATATAATCACATAACGAGGAATATTAAAGATTTAAAGTCATGTACTTTTGTATTTCTCTCGCAGCGGGTTCAGAAGGGTTTGATTGTTAAATATAATAATAGAAAGTAGAAAGGGGTAGGTATCGTTGCACCTTTCCGTAGATTCGATGACGAATGTCGCGTGCCCCTTAGAAATATGACACACCTTGCGGATAACTTTACTATTTTTATTAAATAAATAATAATTTTATTCTTTACTTCTGCACTGAACGGTTCCAAACTAACATAACGCGTAATATCACAATTCTCAAAATTAGATATTAATAATTCTTGTCGTCTGGATTCCCTGTAAGTACTTTTGTAAATAAATAAAAGCTCTTTATAAGCTCGCAATACGGATTTCGCAATTAAAAAAGAAATAATTGTTAAATATATTACGCAAAATATTAGAACGATTAGACATATTCAGTTTTTTTGTTCTGTAATTAACTGCCAAAGGTGCATGTTAATAAGTTGTCAGCTAGTCTTTAAGTATAAAATAGAAATTTAAGACGACTCATCTCATCTAATAGTAACTCATCTTTTGTAATAATGAGTATCACGAAAGTACTTTCATAAAGAATACCTATATTAATTTTAATCTATATTACTTTTCTAAAATGGTCGAGAAGTAATGTATAACCTTAATTAGTTTTTAATTGAAATATTAAATAAAACCGTTTATAATTATATTGAAATACATTGGAAATGTTACAAAAGGATTTCAGCAACGTTATCGACTGCATGCAAATTAGGAGTCTTTACACGCTACGATCACATGACAGATGTGAAATCAATACACTTTTAAATTTGCATTGATTCGACTATGCATCTCATAATAATACAGGGGTGTATTACACTAAAGATGCAGTTCTAAATTTCAATTTGCGAGAGATTGCTTTAGCGCATCTGCGGGAGCGCGTGTGCATTCGACTTTTTGCCAAAGATGTTTCGCGTTTGATGAATGATCGTTTCGATTTTTTCGTTTTGATGCGAGACCGTATTGGGTTTCTGTTTTGAGACCGATTGTCTTTTGTTATTCGATTAAGAGAAAATTAATGATTATTATCTACTTATTGTTAGTACAGGCGTTCCTTTTTGTTTGGTCAGTATTATCTTTGAACACTTATTTTTTTTTTGTTAAAGGTTATATGAGTTTAAAGTGAAAAATATAAAGCTTAAGTACGCTAAATGTAACTTTAGAAGCACGTAGCAGCTTGCGATATTAAAGTTTTGGTCATCCATCCTATTTCCGGCACTTACAAAAGTTTATTAAGCTCCGCATGGCAAACCGAATACACTAACTGCTAAAAACTATTTAATAGGTATTTATAAAAACAAGCAAATGAGTAAATAAAACATTATCACTATTTTAAATGTCTCTCGTTAAATATTAGTGTTACTTCCAAAAAACAAATATCTAAATCGTTTATTATATGATCTACAGACCCAGTCAAAAGTCTAACTTCAAAGATTTTGGAGCATCCCTGTGTTGAAATTTAGATTTCCGTTAGTCAATTAAAGTGCATTTTAAATAAAGCAATTAAAAAATAGAATATAAATTACAATGTACAAACATACAATCCGGTCACGCCACAAAATTACCGCGCGTGTACGTTGCACCTTCAACGAAAGCACTTCACAATATCGATCGGCGCATCCCCCACGTCAGCCATCTTGCCAGCTGCGCGTGCGCCGGTCAAAGGTGACGGCTCGGGGGGCGCAAGCGTCGTAGGATTATTGCAGCACGCGATCAATACCGTTCAATTTATTATTGTTATTTTATTATTGTTGTTCCACATTATAAGGCTCACGATTAGTAACTAAAGAAAGAAAAAAGGTTTGATAAATCATATTCACAAAATAAATTAAACCTACATATAAAAATCCTATGAATTTACCTAATAACTACATAAGTAATAGTGCCCAATGAATTAGTAAAACAATTTTAACTACCGTTCGTAATCTTGTACTTGAACGAGGTTACGGAAACTATTCTAACTTAATGTTCATTGGTCATAAAGTGACAAATTAAAAACGAAGTTTATCATTTCTCTGTAGTTATATGTCGTTCATTTAAGCGACTAAGATACATCTATTTAGTATTTTTCCCACAATTCTTCCTAATAATCTTATTTATAACATTTATCTACATATAAAATTCCGATATATTTTAAAAAGTGAAAACAAAAGTACGGAAGCTTTTTATAACACACGACCGTTCATCACCTGGTCAAAGTACACCTCAAGCGCCGCCAATAAAAAAACCACTAAACCCAAAGACATTTGATACGCCCACCGAACACATTAAATCGCCGGATCAAACAACATGTGTAAAGATGTTATCTTCAAACACGTGCTTTTATAAAATCAAAGAAATCTCATCTCTATAGTCACCTGAAGAAGACCGACTTTCTCTCAAATATCTTTCAAAAGCTCCGCAATACTTCTGTCGTATATCTTTAAAGCGTTTGGTATCTTATTTTGAAATGGATAAGATTCAAAAAGGAAGGACTCGATTTTACGCTATGTTACTACGATAAGGTGCGGACGTAAAATCAGCTGTTGAGGATACCGTCTTCATTTTTTATATTTGCAGTGCACGTAAAAGGAGGAATATTCAACTCTAACGTTAGAATCGTAAGAATCAGTTGGAATGTGTATTAAAAGTATGTTGGTATTCAACTATATTATTTTTGCAAGAAAGTTTATGTAGAAATCAAGACTCTATACTTCAAAACTTACAATCCAAAAGCGTCGAAGTTTTTGCGATAGTAAACTTGTCAACGAGGGTAAAGAAAGAGTAACATTATTTGTTGATGTTTTCTTTGAAATAATTTTATGAATGAAACGATTTTGCAATGACGCAAGGTGCGTTTAACAGCGGCTTTAACATAACGAGATAAGTTTTATTACGAATATCTAAGGAGGTTAATATTAAAATTAAGTAATAATAATGAGGAAATCTAGCGATGACTAAAGTTGCCACCAGTAATCCTCAAACAATAACGTAAAATACAAACGAGTAAGAGCATTATTACACACTTCTATGTGGGGTCGTACTCTTAGGGACATGTGCGCACGCGCCGCTGCAGTAATAATATCTAAAAAATAATAATAAATCCGGGTGAAGAATAAAGAAAATCACCCCCCGGCTCCCCTTGCCTTTATCTTGCAAACAGACTTCAAAATGTTAAAGATAATAGGGTGGCTGGACCCCCCCGTTTTGCGCGCACCTTTCGCGGGGGTTGCATCCACGCGAGGGCGACAATGTGACGCGTGGAATTCGGCGGTTAATTTCAAATTTTGGACTCATTTCTTATTTACTTTTTAACCTTGTTATAATAATAAGATTATTTTTAATTTTAAAATGAAATTCATTTTGTTTTCTTTATTAAGTTCCTAAGTTTTTGTATTTTTTTTTAATTTCTATTATTCTGAAAATATTTTATAAATTAAATATTTTATATCAATAAAAAATGGGAATGTCCTAATGCATATTATATAAATGTTATTTTTTATTATTAAACGCCGTGCCTCTAATTACCGCTCAAGGCGCTTTTTAACCCGACGATGGCAGAGTCAGAAAAAACTAAATCCTTCGTCCATTTTTCCATCGCATTGTCCTGCGACTGTCCAGTGCACGTAATCAAAGGCACAACAAAGCCTATCTCTGCTTTTTGAACGGCCTTTGCTTACCTCTCTCTTGTTTCATATCTCAGTAATTGCCTTTCGATTCGTTGAGACAGCTTCGTTTTGTTTCAATATTCTTGTATTGGATCAAACGAAGTTTGATATGTAAATACTTACAAACTGGTTACTTTTTTCAATGTCAATGAATATTAACCTATAACTCGGCATATGAAAGTAAACACTATTTTGTTATTTCTGATAAAAGTGACATAGTCTAATGAAGACATTTACCAATTGAATTCTCTGTATATAAAAAAAAAACAGGGAGAAAAAAGCAGCCCTTTGTGAGTTGATTAGGACAAGGCCGCCCGCCGTAAATTTGCAAACCGATGATGTAGTTTTCGACATTCAGAAGCGCTTGTACAGCCTAGAGTGAATAATTTGAAAGTAGACCTATATTTTCCCAACATTTATTATTTATTCGAATAAACGATATTTTCTAATCACAAAACACAACACTAACTTAACAGACTGCCATTGTAAAACAAAACATTTAACATTGTCGATTTCACATAACAGTTATATGTCCTAACATTATAATTTAAAAAAATATATGGGAATCATTTCAACCAGCTTCAGTATCAAATGTAACCTACTATGCACACTCTTCGCTCAGAACTAAAGCAGTTAATGCCAATAGCGGTGACGTTATGGAAATCTGATAAAACTTAAATACCTAGCTAGGTACTATTTTCTATATTGACCCAGCTGGGAATCGAACCCGGAATCTAAATTTACATGTGAGGGACTCGGTCATGGAGGTTTCCAAATAAATATATATATTATACGGAATTTCTATACATTTATATGTAATATTATTTTCGCTAAAGACACTGGAATAATAATTCAAACAGATATCTTGTGTTTATAAGAGTAAATTAATTAAAAAGTAGATTTGAAACTAGTCGTATATTAAAATGGGTCACTGTCATTTCAGACGTGTCGTATAACTGTTGTATAAGTACTTATTAAGAGCGGTTTCCGTACAATGAGTCGACGTGGAATCATCACTTCCTACGTATTACGTACTTATGTCTCTTGTTAATGGATTGCTCTGTTCGTTAACATTGTATTTATTGTTACTTTATGTTCTTATAATAATAGGTCGTTTATTGTCATTACTTTTATTTGTATGTCGATTTAGAAATAATATATTTTACAACCGGCAGTTGATAACGTTTCATAATTAAAATTAAAAGTATCACTTACTATGAAAAGTGAACTGTGTAGTTACGAAAAACTTATGATTTTGTACCTATGCAAATGACAGTTTGATTTTGCTGTTTATTTTCCCTCACGAATAGCTTTGATACACAAAACTAGAAACACATTTTGGCATCACATAAAGTTTCAATGATTTGCAAGATTATACTTAATACAAAATGCATAAAAAATTCACTTGGTCCCTGGCACCCTGAGATGGGAAGAGAGCAGTCGCCCGGATTGCGAAAGGTCGTGGGTTCGATTCCCATCTCAGGGTGCCAGGGAACCAAGTGAATTTTTAAGCATTTTGTATTAAGTATAATTTTCAGTATGACATTGTGTATGCAAAATTAATCAAAATATAATGATTTGCAAGATGTTTAAAAACGAAAAATTTTGCACTCGATATTCTGAAATGTCACAGAGACTTTGATATCTTAAATAGTAGCTAACTTCTCATGTGACACCAGATTCATTTATAAAAATAAATACTAAGCACAATATAAGAAAAAATAATGCAACAGAAAACTAAAGCAAAGTCCATTCATCTCATAACTATTAATTAGTCTTCCCTGATGCCCGTAATCAAGCATAAAATTAAAACTTGGCACACGCCAAGCGCCTAACAAAGGTAAGGGTGTGTCCACATCGCTCGTACCTTATGGCACGGCAATTTGTTCAAGACATCTGGCCGCAGAGCACACCTGCCCGCACCCCATACCTCACAACCCCACCAAAAATATCAACAATCAAACTATTCCACTCGTGATAAAGCTCGATTTAGTGTAACCAAAAAAATATTAAACAGTTTTGGCATAATGTCCGATGCCCCTGTCATTCATAGTGACACTCATTACATTTCGGAAATGACAAAACAGTTTTTGAGTCTCAATTGTTTTGAACGCTACTCGACTGAGACGCGCTATGATATATCTGACAACATCAGAAACTTTTTGATGGCGAAACCATTAATTCACTCTCGTCCGGTTAGCGGACGTCTTTCAATTAAGCACAAACATGTCGCATATAAAAGCGTCTGTATACTACGCCCGTCAATCTCAATAGCGTACGTTCATTCACACGGCATGCACACACCGCAAGACAATGTGCGCGCCCGTCCAAGTTCCGCGACCTTCTTACGTCACTTCCGCCGAGACGTCACTTGTCTTGACTGTGGGCGTGTGTTTGCGCCCTAATGACATGATACATTCTATATTTTGACAGGTCAGAGTCAATGCTCACCGCGAAGGGTTAAATCATTTATCTCCCCTCGAAGACGTATGTAATTACGTTCTTTTATTGTACAATTGACACTTCCGATTTCTTGTGCGAAAAATGTAGTTAAACCGCAGGGGGCGATGCGGGACATAGTATAGCGGTAATTTGGAGCAAGTAGGCCAATTCCGTCGCCTATTGTGGCCAAAAGGGGCTCTAAGAATCGCTCCTTCAATTCGGTAAACGCCCGCATGTCATGGCAAATAAATATTAATGTGCCATTGTGACGATCTTTCTGTGCTCACACTACTAGAAGTTCGACTCAATCTTTTAGGCCAGCATCACTCATATCACAATTATACTGTACCACAGTTAACTTCCATGAAAATTTTAAATAGAACTTGATAAAATTTAAACTAAGAATCTTTTTTTTTTGTACACATAACTAACCATAATTTTATCTTAAGTAAAATCGTGTTCAAACGTTTCTGGTAAGGATTTATTAATAAAAGGACTGTTTTTTTAGCAGATGTTTGCTATTTAGTATCGACGTTTTCAATTTGACTTTTCAATTTTAACAAATTGAGGGAATAATCCTATTATTATCAGATTTGCCAATAGTTTTTTTTAATATCATTTAGTACACTTATGAAACATTAGTTTTTATTTTTGTATAATAATAATAATAATAATTCTTTTTTTTTTCTCTTGAAAAGGTACATTTCACAGAAACTATCAGCATCGAATTTACAAATCACAATTTCTTTATATATTCTTTTATGATAGTAAAATTGCGACTTTTCAGTAATTTGCTTTTCTTTCAAGTAGTAATTTATTTCTTTAATTAATATAATTTAATATCTTGCTGATTCGATAATAATGTCACAATTATAACCAAGAATTCATACATTTACACTGCCTCTATTTTTGCATATTCCTTTCTAAGCTGCACAACGTATAGAGAGTCTTCTTCATAATAGTTTACAATATCAAATAAGACATCGATTTGTTGAAAAAAAACTGAAACTTACCGTAATAAATCAGTTGTAAACCTCATTTTATTCATTCACAAATTGCTTCCTGTTTTGAGAGGCTATTCAGGACTACAATTAGGCTCTTGCGTCCCTAAAGAGGCAATAATGTGTATACGAACGCAGCACCTGGGCCATTGGAAACATCTTTAGAGGTTACTAAGTTCTTGTAGGTGATAGCTTTTATAACAAATTTTATTTATATATATTTCTCATACCTCGTATCTACCAATATACTATTTTTTAATTACCTATTGTGGAATCGCAACAACGAAAATACCAAAACACCCAGACTTAAGATAATATAGAAAAGTATACATTTGCTATTTTTATTTTTACCAATGTGAGGATAAAAGTAGTGTATGTTAATTCAGGCTTAGAATTCATCAAAATTCATTAAGTAATGTTTCATGTTGTGCATGAAAGAGTAACAAATATACTTAAATCTATACTCAATCACTTTCGTGTTTATAATATTAGTTGGATGAATAGCTTTTTATTAGTTTGTAATATTTATCATGCTTCGGCTAAACGTGAAGTATGGTAAAAGAAATGGCGCCAAATACTAATAAAATAATTAGGACAAGGTGGATTGCATGTATGGCTGAATTAGACAACAAATTTACACATCTTACTTTTTTATAGCCCATTTCAAAAAAGTAAGATTGTCACTAAGTACAATCTTATTTTATTCCAAATGAGATACTTATATACCTTTTCATTGGGAAATAGGGTGAAACGACAGAACATCAGGAAAACAACACCAAATTCATTATTCAGCGCGCCACCTTAGTCTCGATCGATAAGAACATCGATATCGGCATCGATCTATAGGGGCAGCCACGTGCGACCACCCGGCGCGTGCGCGTGCTACCTCTATGGATCAGATCTATAAGTTTTTTACGCGGCTAATAATAAAATGATTCGGTATTGGAAGACAAAAACATTGACATTTTGTTATTACATTTATATTAATTATTATTATAAGCACTATAATAAGCACTAATGTTTGTGAAAATATATATTGGTATTTCGCAATTTCATGAAATTTGTTATACGGATAATTTTAAACCTATATCAACACATAGCCTATTTTTCATCCCACCAAATGGTTCGCTAGGGATAAATGTTCTGTCAAGTCGTCGTGCAAAAAACAAAGCCGAAGCCGATGGCGGAAATCTAGAAACAAACAAAAGTAACAATGTATAAAAATCCACTAAAATTTAATTTATTTTTCACTGATTCTTCTCACAAACTTAAATAGTCTATTTAACAAATTTTAATTAACCTGTTATGTTTCTTCTTTGCAGATCAACAGGCGCCAGAGGCGTATTTTCCATCGGATAGGCGTCTAAAATCATATTAATGGTGAGATATTTACATTAATAATTAAACTTTCTATATAGCAACTTCCCAATATGAAACTAATATATTACTATTACAATTCTTTACATATATTTATATCAATTATTCAATTTTTTCAATTAGCTCATTTGAAAGTATAGAGATAAGTAACCGATTATAGATCAATAACCTTAAAAACTAGGTTATATATTTTTTGTTTTATTTTTTTTTGAATCCTCTACATTACATTACTACGAGAATGTATACGAGAATTTCTTCTGAAATTGCGCGTAATAGAAAAAAAACAATTACATCTTCAATAAGTCCAGCAGATCCGATTACGTTCCTCTATCACATTATAATTTTTAATGAGCCTATTTATTTATATTCTTGATTTGTAAAAATATCAATACTGATTCTGTTCTAATTAATATAACAGTAAAGCTAGTTTTGACGTTATCCTTACTTTATCATAATATTACTGGGTAGATATACAATATTAAACTGGGAATAAATATGAACATGACGCCATGGTACCAGTATCTTCAATATAATATCACACAGTTTTAGCGTCGAAACTTATAGTAATATGAGATGTAAAAAACATTTCTTATATGTTGTAAAGACAACCAACTAAATTGTATTAAAGTCGATTGAATCCCATAAGCCCATATTTTGTCTGTTCAATAACCGAAAGGCAACATTAATGTTATCCATTAGGCAGACTCGTATGGTGCTGGTGGACCATTTATAAGAAAGCTCCATTTCGTTAATGAAAATAAAAGAACACATTAGTTAATTTAAAATAAGCATTCTTAATTCGATAATTATTTAAATATCTAGAGAGACATTCTGTAACAAACAAATGACGTCAACAAAGAACTCCCGAAAAGCCCTAAAGTGTTCCCAAAATACAAAAGAGTGCTGCGAACAAGGCTCCACCGGTTTCCTTTGCCTTTTCATAAGAACAAATTAAGAACTTTAAAAGGGAACTTTTAAAAATTAATTCTCAGAACTAAAAAAGGTTTTATTTTCGTCCAGTAAAAAAGTAATTTGATGTTTTATTTCAAAAACTGGCCTATTAGAATTCTAGAATGCAACATGAAACGATAAACGAAACATTAATCAAGAATGTTTTGAATATCGAAAGCCAAAAGCTATCGTGTATCGATGCACATTCGAGGCTGAGTGTGGAGCCACGAAACATTATACATAATAAAAAAACTAAATAGGCCAAAGTATTATCACTACATTTTAATGAATTAGGAGTACATTGAAAACATGTATGGCTGATTATTATTTCAATTTTTACCTATTTTAAAATCATTATTTAAAAATAGGAAATCCTAAATGTTATATAATGAGCATTACAGCTGAAAATAATCTATTTGTGTACCATACTTTATAGCTATAGAAAACTAATGATTATAGATGATACATAGTTAAAGCTAACAAAAACAGGGGTTAAATTATATTGGTAAGTGTGTGGCCCAACTTTTCCGACGCCGATAAGACTTGATGTGGCGTTATGAGTTTCCAATCGCCTTCTATTGGGCGACGCCCTCCGCTCGTCTATTGTTCTACACAAACATTTGGTGGAACGTTTTTATTCGATTATTCCAAATTCAAACCATTTCATGGGTACTGATGTCTGAGTGCCAAACTTTTTTGTTTAATTTAGGATTTTAATGTTCTTTTTTTATATTGACCACAATAAGATTCTATAAAATTAAAGTTAATATTTGAAAAAAGAACATACTAATAGAAATTGTAGTCGAAAGAAATATTGAACTCTCCGTTAAAAACACAATCTTTTTCTAATATCCATTATAAATAAATACTGCAACGAATTCAATTAAGAAATATCTACGGGCAATATCTGATTCCTGTATAGAAAACTAAAAGATTAATCGATATAAGTAGGAACAGCTCATTCAGACGCTATAATTCCGTTAATAAAAATACAGTGAGGACGGCTCAAAGGGGGTATAGTGGGGTCGGAAGCGCAATGGGCTTCGGAAAATTCACCCGGTGAATGGGAAAACGCGGCGATAGACAAACAGCCAGGCTGACCCCGCGCTACCCCCACCGAACCCCCTAACGTACATTTTGAAATAATGCCGTGAGTATTGACTTCCATTTTCAAATTTAGTTGGCCATGCAAATTAAAAATCAGTATCACACAAAACTTTTATCTTTTTAAATTAGAACGCTTTGGTTTACGATAATTAAAGATGACTGTTTATACCGTATAGTTAAACAGCTTCAGAATGTAACGTGTAGTATAACAATGCGCTGTCAGACGCAAACGTATCTTAGTAAAGTTAGCGCGAACGCACAGAGTGGTTATAAATCTCGTCGACACGAAATGGCTGACCAACTCCATCCCCCTTTCACAGATCTGTTGCAATAGCTGAGCTGCTGCAAAAGTGTGCGCTATAAATTTTATACAAGCAGCAGTGTGCGGTAAAACTGGACTAGACCTTGTGCGTTAGTGTGTGTGTGTGAAAATTCGTGTCGCGTAGTCCTCTACGTGGACATTGCCAGTTTTGCTTTGTGTTCACGATTATATCTACCTATAGAAATGTCCAGTCTACACTAGATAGCCGTAACGGATTAATCTAAATAAATTGACAACAGCAAAGAGGTTGACGATGCTAGGTTAGTTAGCGGCCGGTTAATTAGACAAACAACTCGATTGTGTAGTATTGAATACACAATGACTCTACGCAAAATGTAAAATCTAGGCAAATTAAAAATTTACTGTTAAGTTTTGGAAGTTAATTTAGAACGACTTCCCTACACGGCTTAGTCGAATTTGTATTTAACGAGACGGAATTGTTTACTTTTTTTGTTAAAATTGTAATAGTGTAAAAAAATAACTTATAGACGCTGAAGTCGCCCGAATCGGTGCACATATTTGGCATGCCCATTTTTTTCTTGTCTCTGAGGCCTTTTATGTGGCTTTCCGTTCGGCCGGTTCGGGCCCGGTAAAAGAAGTGTGAACCGGCCCGTGAGCGTCGCCAGTCAGGTGTTAACTGCCGTACGGGTTTCCCTAGCCACTTAGTCTGCTGTTGCTGCTAAAAATACTAGTCTTCCATTTTTATGGAGCCTACCTTTTTGGATACTGTTACTATGGGCTTTTGAAAAGAGATTAAATGCCCGTAAAATTGTTTTTATTTGAATTATGAATACCTAAATCAAAAGACCAATTGAAGTTCGGAAATAAAAATTTTATCATTGACGCGAGAGATCATAGGGACATCCAAACGTTTTGCACCAGACGACTGTACCTAATTGACTGTTTAAAAAGTGGTGTACGCGGCTGTAGCCTGTAGGTATACACGTACGTCCTTATCGGCCACTCACTTATACATGTTTACTTACTCATAAACGTAGCTAAAGTGGAGAGTATTGCACAAAAACGCATCTTCTCCCCACCCCCACCACCGCCGGCGGGCGAACGAATACATTCGAATAGCCCATTTGCGAAACATCATTGTGTGAGTGGCCGTTTACACAACTTACTCGATGTATACGTACTATTTCACACAAACACAAGTTTGCTTAGCCCGTGCGTTTTACCATGTACCTACCTTGTATATACGGTATTGGTTTTCTGTAGTACCGCTGGGCTTCAACAAATTTCAAATTCACAAAATCGTGATTGGTCGGCATTTTGTTTGAACAGGGACGCGGCAGCTTTAAAATTTGCTATCCAGTAATTCATTTATGTGAAAAAATTATCAATTTTGAACAAATTTGTTTTCGTGCAACTGCATTGTGATGTACCTACACATCGTTCCGAAATTTTACATTATCTGTAGGCTGCATTAATCATATTTTTTTGTTACCGAAAACTTATACGTCAGCACTATTCGTCCGTGACACTTCAGGGTAAAAGCAAAGAGCTGAAGCAAAAAACATGTCAGTCAAATGTGACTATTATCAATACAAATGAAGCAATTAAAGTGTGCACGCGCCACTACCCAAAGAATACCGGATGACATGCCTCTAATAATCGTCTAAGATTCCAAATATCAATTTCTGATGGTTCGCTCGAGCGCATCGACTCAATTTGAATTTGGAACCCGGAAGTCCGCTACAAAAACCGAACCAATCAACCCGAGAGTTCGAAATTTAAACTTGTTTGTTCACGCTCTTTTTGGCCAGCATGACGCGATAATTTGAAACTATGGAAATAGAACAATACATGGCTTCCTTCAAGACGCCATTGCTTAATTAGAAAGGGCGTAGAGTGGAAACTGATAGCAACAACCCTAAATTTTGTAGCGATGAACTTCAAGTTCTATTTGATTAAAATAAAGTCGTTATTTAGAATGACTGATGTTTTGTTGAAGCGCAAGATTCAAATGAAAATTGCCAAGTCATTTCACACATGGTAACGTATCTAGCATATGGTTCTACGAAAGTGATAATGCTAATTTTATTTCGAAACAACATTTTTTTAAATAAAGTTACCCAGACGTAACACTAAAGGGTTAATAAATCTTTTTTAACCAATTAATAAATAAATACTCCACCTTTATTTACAAAATAGCAACAGAAAACCTATTCAATCAAAAAAGAGTGAACTTTTTCGCAACCAAGCAAGACGTGTTTTATTTATAACATTTACCCATATAAATGAAGGACTGTACACAAATTTTATAAGCAATAACTGACACATCCATGAAAAAAGTTATAATATTTATACCGGTACTCATTAGAGAATAACATTCTAATAAAAAAAAACTAGAGCAGTTTATTGACCTACGCTACTAAAGGCGGGAGTACACATGCCAGATGCGCTACGACCGGTACGCCACGCGACAGCTTGGCGAACCGTTGCCCGCTCATTAATAAAGCATTCGTATGTAAAGAAATTAAGCCACCTGTCTTTTAAGATACGATCAGAGACAAAATATTAATATTAACAATAACACTTAAGCAATGAATAGAAAGAAACATTTATTGTATTTTCATCATGGTAAGAATTATAGTATTTCTGGTATGAGAATCAAAACTAGGTATTAACGACGTTACAAAAATCGCCCTACCTACACTTTGACTAAGTTATATCTTTGTCTAAATCTACCGAATAAAAAAATATACAAATTAAAGCTTGTGATGCAATCTTTTAGGTTCTCTACCTCAAAAATAACAGAACTAACTTTGGCATTCATGTTTAATTTCATACAATTCTTCGTCATTTATCTATAATTTTAATTTAACTTTTCATTAACTTTGTACAATCATCACATCATCACCAGCCCTTTTACGTCCCCACTGCAGGGGCTCAGGCCTTCCGTATGGATGGTTAAGGAGGATGGGCCATGACCCTCCACGCTGGCCCAATGCGGATTGGAGGGTATTAACGACTGCTAATGCAGCCGGGACCAACGGCTTAACGTGCCTTCCGAAGCACGGAGTAGCTCGAGATAATAATTTTTTGGTCATCCATCCCGTGACCGACCGTTGCGAAAGTTGCTTAACGACTACGATCGCGGGCCGCAGCGCTTATCCACTACGCCACCGAGCTACTTTGTACAATAGTCTTATAAAATACTTACAGTGAAGAAAATAATCTAAATCAATGAAAAACGGATCTGCAAAACAAAGTCAGACATAGCTTTATTGATAGTTAGAAGTTGCTATACCACTTGCATTTCATTTCATATAGATAAGTTATAACATTTGTAGCAGAGTCGGTACCCTGCGCGAATTTTGTCCTCAAAAAAATAATGAGCCATAATTTAAAGGATGATTATAACGCCCTGCTCTATATGACGCCAGCATATACACGCCCTTACACGTGCCTATGTAACTTTTAATAATTTCGAATATTATATAGTCTTCAACTAATATATCTACTAATATAAAAGCACTTTTTGAGAAATATAATAAATTGATGTAATACCTTAATAGAAAATTACAAATATTCAAATTATTAATATACCTATCGTTTTAAGTAAATATATTGAAATAAACTGATAAATATGTTATTAAATTAATTAAACATTATTATTTATTTATACTTTTTGAAAAGTTAGGAAATATGGGGGGAATTATGTAATCCTATATAATTATTTCATTTAAAGGAAGACAGAGCCTCGACATGAAATCCATATTATATGATATTATAAATGCGAAAATAACTCTATGTATCTGTTAAATATTCATACCTAAACTACAGTACCAATTTTATGCATTTTGGTACACAGATAGAGTGGACCTTAGGACAGGACATAGAGGCTAGTTTTTAGAATCGTGGATAGAGAGATAGTTATTTGGTTTTTTAATATTAAATCAAAAAAGGATTGATAATATTATGCACCTATTTTGAGAAACAATGCCATAATTATAAACTCATTAAAAAAAAACCACAAAGCAGTGTCGAGCACTCTACTACACGTCTACTCCCCTTTTTCCCGTAGCCAGTAACGATACCCTTGAGAATATCGTCTCATACAAACAATGTTGCAACAACCTATGTGCCCTAAGATACCGTGGGAAAACCCCAAAGGGTAAAAAGGAAACCAAGAAACAAAATACGTATACATTTCTAATATACATAATACTGTAATTCAATGTATTTTTTCACTTTGATTAACACTTAGTAACTCAAACAATGGAGTCAAAATATAATAATAATAATATTACTCTTTATGCGCACACTACAAAGGACACAATAGAAAGAAGCAAAATAAGAAAGAAGTATACTTAAGGCGGCCTTATTGCTAAGCTGCAATCTCTTCCAGGCAACCTGTATTGCAAAAAGTAAATTAATAAATAAAGACCTAGGCGGTGGGAATAATAAATAGATTTACATAATCAATAGAGGAATTAATATAATTAAAGTCATATTAAAGGATCACGAATGTCAAGATAGTGATAGGAAGTGATTTTTCACTTAAGAAACAAAACAACCCAAAGTACGACCTCTCCTTGTTGCTTCTGGTAATGAGAAAGAAAGTCAGTAGTGTGACGTGTTAAATTTAATGAAGAGCGCAGAGTGCATTGTGAAGAGGAGGTTCGAAAAGAAAAATTATGGATTACTCTAGAAGTTGGTCTATAATTATTTTTAATATTAGAACGATACTAGCACCAAGCCTATGTAAAAAAATCAAAATTTAAACTTTATTAACAATCGTTCCAATATTTAAAGAGTTTCACAGTTGTTGTTTAGGTATAAAATTAAAAATAAAATAACATAATTTTCAATGTATGGCATAACTCTTTTCTACAAAATAAGTAATTATTATAGACTAGCTGGTTTTAAATTATCATGCGTAAATTGTCAATAACCCACGTATGATACAGTGTAGAAGAAAGAATTTCTAAAACCTGTCTAGTACTTTCAGAGCCTACGAATATATAGGCAACCCGAAAGACTACAAAAAAAGGATATTCAGATTAAAATTACTAAAGAAAATATACTTACAAATACATATTTTCTACCCCATATAAAAATAAAATATTCATATAAAGTTTTTTTTTCAATTTTCAAATTTCAAGTCAAAAAGAAATCATTTTGAAATCACATTGAAAACGAATATAATTATATGGTAAGCACACTCGCGTATATTATTTTATTCAGTATCTAAGTATTACTTTTGTAATAATAAACTTTTTCTTTACATCAATGTGTAATTTAATCATATTTACCAATGTATTAGATAATAGCTAATAGTATCTTGGTCAAAAGTTAACTAATGATTGTCTTCCATAAATCTGTGTGTCCGTGGGAAGACGCACCACCTGCGCAGGCGCTCCCACGGCGCGCGCGCGCTTCACACGAGGTCGTCTTACACTTCCTTCCTGTCCATCGTGTTTGGATACACCACTACTAAACCACTAATCGGTGGCAAAAGTGGAATTAAATACCTCAAGATAAATAGTACCAATTAGTTGCAGAAATGTACTGTTTTACACTTTTGATATATGAATTTAAAAATATATATGCTTTTTAAAACGTCTTTGTAAAAGAAGCTTTAAAGCATATAATACTTTTCTTTTTAATTTTATAGTGAATAAGGAAAACAGCATTGCAAAAAAGAAAATTAATCAAAAATATATGAAGTTTTACAGACAAGCACAATCTAATCATAAATAAGAGTCGTAGAAAATTTTAGTACCTACCTAGATATAAATCCACAAAATTTTAAATGTTAGAAAAATACATGTGTCAGCTTTCTTTCGCCTAGTGTATCCAAACATGACACTTTGTAGGGTCATCTTGCGGGTGCAACCGAGAAGGGTCATAATCGTTTGCCGGCCGACTGAGCGGGACCTCCTTCCGGAGGCGTGTGACAAATCTTTTTTTGATTGTGAGAGCTATCGGTAATAACCCCACAAGAGGGCTAGTGCTAGAGGATGTTCCTCTGTGAAGAAGCATTGCATATTATGCACTTCCGAAGTTCTCAAGCGCTTATAATAACCTCTTTAGGGCTTTTAAAAATTGAATAGAACTTGAACATAGTTGAGCTTTCGGGAAGGTAATTCGAAATATGTTGTTTTATTTAGGTATGTGTTCTTTATAAAAAAGGAATAGATTAAAATTTTAAAAATTAATAAACACTTATTGATTAAAAAGAAACAATTATATCAAAAAGATCGGAATTTTCTTAAGTTAAAAAAATATTCATTGTCATTATAATTTATGTCTTCATAGCTAGGGCATATACCAGTATGGATCAATAGGTATTAACAACTGCAGGTAAAGTAGGGACTAACGACTTTTTGGAGTGCTAGGAGTTACATATAATTTTTGGCCACCCACTCTATGTGCGACCATTGTGATAATTTCTCGAGTACGCCATAGAGCTTTGATTTAAACAGTATACTAAAATTACAGAAGTACAAAACATTTATCATTTATAAATCTACGATCGAATTTTAAATGTGTGCGAAAACTACACGGAAACAATTCATAAGCAGTGGTCTCCGAAAGAGGGTCATTCGCGGCCGGTTCGCTAACAATAACGCACATGAGTCAGTGTGACAATATGACATGCTCAATAAAAAAAGATCACCAATAATTCTGCGCTAAAGATCAGGGTGCGACGACCGCTAACCGTTGCTCAAACTGTAAGAGCTAGCGTTTTAGTGATGGCTTGTTCCAGCAACTATTGGAAAACCTACTGAAAATATATGTAAATTCGAAAGTTTCTCTTGCTCAAAGCTTGATTAACAACTATTATTTTATCTGAATCCTTATCTAATATTCAAATGCAACTAAGTACTTTAATGTTGCTGATAAAGCAGCCCATACTACCATAAAAATGAAAATTATCCACAATAAATTTTGAACTTTACTTTCAGGAGTATTTAAAGGAAATTATCAATTTTGAATAACTTTTATGCTTTTGACTGTACTACAGATGTAAACTCATTCAAAACACAAAATTGTTGTGTACGTGATCATGTTATTAATCAAATATAATTTTTTCAATGTTATGTTTTCCGGATATAATTATAGGATTATTGAGGTGTATTGAATGTAATTTGATATATGTAAATAAATAGGAATTCTTTCACATAACCTTTCCGCTGTCTCCCGTGTTTCTCTCCCGCGGGTCAGGCGGAAGGAATCAGGGGCTCGGGCAATCCTGGCGTCCGGCGCGGCTTCCGGCGGCACACACCGTGACCTGCGCACACGCACTGTTAATTAGGCACAGATTATAAATTCTTATTAATATTTATACATACTGAGTTTATTACTTGTGTTAATAAGATGTCATATTGTCAACACACTTTGGATCGCAAAACAAACAACACTGGATTTTTTGTTTTTATGCTCGCGTAGCATGGGAATGTGCAAACTCGGGAACGTTTTGTCTACATCCAAATATAACATTTTCTCGAGTGCGCCCATACAACATCTCACTTTCGACCGAAGAAAAATTATATTTTAATTTCTCTTTATTTTAGAACAAAATTTTTATACTCCTTAGTATATATTTTGTAATGAAACAACTTTTATCTAAATTATTATAATTAAATGAATAAATTGTTTTATTTATGGATAGTGCGCGTGAAAATAAAAGAAATCAATATGTAAATATATTTTTAATAAAATTGTCATTAAAATAAATAGAGGAAAATAAGTACACGCTCTTTGGTCGCAAATCCGGGCCGGACCCGTCAGCTTCCGGCACCGGACAGCGTGACTTGCGCACGCGATGCACTAATGCGTTCGTTGTCAAAAGTATTATTACGCCAGAAATCACATACTTAACGTCAAAGAGGATGAAACAATACGTTAATAGTTTATCTTTCTACGCCTTTCTTTTTAAAAGTAGATACAATGTTTAAAAATTAAAAGTTTTTAAACTATAAGAAAAACATAAAACTCTTTAGACACATATTTGTTTCTGACCTCTATGTTTTAATAATTAAATAAATTTTAAGCATCAGTTAAAAAATTTGTTTTGGTATTTGTTCAGATTTTAAATTTCGAATTAAAAATTTAAAAATAACAATATGATGAAATTTAAAAAATCTTACCCTTTCCTTTTCATAAACGACTAATCACTTTGACGTTGTGTCCACCAAATAACGCGTATATTCCCGGCGCCTTCTTTATAAAGCAACATGAAATCTCCCGCTAAGATGTATTTCCATGAAGCTGCGGGAGTATTTACACCTTAAATTAATGAAACAAAGAAATTCGTAAATAGAAAACTTGTCATGCGGCATTAACCTTGACAAAAAAAAGTCAACTTAAGGAACGTACAGAACATTACGATTGGGCACTGTGAAGCGGGAAACGACAACATATATACGCATATGACACAGCATAATAATGGATAGCTTTTATTATTTCACAAAAAAAATATGTCATATATGTTGTCAAAATAATAATCGAATTTTTATATCACCTTAATAAAACATTACAATGTAAGCTAAGGCGACTCATGTTCTTGTAATTATTTTTCAAAGTGATGTCTGTATAAGCAAAACAGGGATAAAAACATTATGTTAGATTATTACCAGTATGGCTATCCAACAACAAAACAGTCCAAATTGAATAAATTATATTGAATTAGTCACTAAATTTTTCCAGCATATAATTCAATACAACATACCGATAAATTAACGTCACTTGTAAACTCAAAAGTGACGAATTACAAGAATGTGACGTAATTAAATAAATATTAGAGAACATCACATAAATTACCCTGCTTCCAAATTAAGTAGCTAAAACGCTTGTATTATGAAAAATCAGAGACCCACACAGACCTAAGATAATATAGAAAAGTTGATTTTCTATATAAAACCGACTGAGACGTGGACTTGAGCCTTAGAGTGACTTCAACTACAACCCTTTCTGACGCAGTTCTGGGTACTAGATCACAAAATAATAAATGTATCTGTCACCATTGACTTGCGAAAAAGGTATTACACTAATAGATTAATAATTAGACGACTTTAGGTATATAAATTAAAATAGTTTCAATTCAAAATTCTATTAAGATGCGATTATTATTTTAAATTTAGCATAATTGAGGCTTGGGACGCGAGCCACTCAGCCGGTCAAACAGTTACAAATCTCTTCACTAACTTTTACTGTTTGTGAGACAAATGATAAATTCATTTTCTTTAGTTTCCAGATTATGTCAAGATCATGGCCCACGTAATTAATTATAATTGACGATGCAGTGTGTGCATTAATTATTCATTACCGTTAACCCCTCATTTGCGCTCGAGGTACGCCAGTTAGAGCCACGAGTGCCCCACTATTTTGTATTAGGTCCTCTTTTTAATTGCTGATGGTGAATAGTTGAACCTAATGAGTCTTTAAGGATTTGCTAAGATCCCTTCTGGTTACACGTGTAAGTTGATCCCCGAGAATTTGAAATAACGACGAGTTCTGTACCCATTATTTATTAAAAAACTCAAAAAAAATGATGATTTTCTCTTTGTTGTGATAACGGCACCAGAAATACATGATCTGTGAAAATTTCAACTATCTATCTATCACAGTTCATAATATAAAAAATGGTGACGGAAAAACGGGAATCAGAGTAATAAGCAAAGCGTTTTTACACTAGATTTATTTCTGTGGTTTTTACCGTTTGAGTATGGAACCATAAAGTTATATACAAGCGTCAATGTTAAGATTGAATTTTAATATGTACACTTACATACACTTACACTTAATACATACAAACAAGAAAATTAAATAAAATATAACTTGAAATTAAATAAAGAAAAGAAATCACAATAATATCTTTTTTATTTATTGTAATCGAAATCAATACCATATTTATTATAAACTATTAATAAGTTTACTCTTGTATTCATAAACTTATTTGAAAGGCGTGTTACATTCGTGTAGCATACCAAATCCGTTGTTATTTTTGGAAATCTATTTATAGTCATACTTAGCCAATTTACACAAAACCTCATTTGATAATATTGGGGACAACTACATAAAAAACCCTTCACTAGTTTTGAGTTTATTGCTTTGCGAGATATAAACGCGACAAAGGCTTATGTTATAATAAGCAAAATCGGTAATAAATTTGAAAAAGAGAAACTAATGAAGCGTTCCATATTCAAATGGATATTTCATAAAACTCAACCCGTTCGATGTTTACACGAATTCGCCGCATTAAAAACCCCGATGTTGTTCTTGAGGCGACGAAGGGTTGCTTGGGGTGGTCAAGTATACCCCCACCCCCTACCAGTGCGTGGCAGATGCCGTGGAAACGTTAAATTACGGAGAAAATAAATGAAGACGCCGCCACCTTCATCGCAGCGAAACACAGTGACACCCCTCATTTGATGAATCAACTGAAATTTGCGACACTGTGCCGTCTATCCGTGTTGTTGGAAAACTACAGACACGTCTAATGATGTGGTTTTTTAATTCTTTTACTTTGTTTTTGTTTCATTTGTTCGTCGCGTCTTAACGGTGTTAAGAAAAGTTAAATTTATTTAAAGTTCATCTGCGAAAAAATATTCAGAATTTGTACTTTTTAGGCTAATTTATTCATAGAAATATTTTTATATAATACAACAATTTATAATTCAACTATTCAGTACCTGACCTCATAATAGAATGCGGTCAGTGTATAACTACCACATATTGGATTGTTCTAAATTTAAAAAAGTAACCTGAGATTTTTCCTCTAAAAAGGCAGGTAGCAAAAAGGCCAGTAAGAAAGCGTACAGACGGAGGCGCACAAAAGGAATGCCAGCGAGATGCGTGAAAAGGGCAGACAATGTCATGTATCAAGTTCACTCAGCGCGGAGGTTAGCCAAGCGTCCTTTGGTACACTCGGATTATAAATCTTACCCTTTTTTTAAAAAAAAAATTGTTTGAGTTTATTTTTCTTATGCATTAAATTTTGTATATCAAATATTCTGTATGAACAGAAAAAATTACATACCTAATTACATTTTTTTTTTTTATTAAAGTTGTATTTAAAATCAACAAAGATTGTTTATTTGTCTTGTTAATTCAATAACTTTGTTTATTGCCTATGAAAAAGACTGTTGTCACTTTAATCATCGAAAGTATTTTTTATGATATCAAAACACTCTTTTTGATATTGGTTGTATGATAAATACAAAAAAAAATATACCTATACTCGATTTTTACACTATTGTTAGTCAACAATTAGTACAATGTTGAATAATTACGAGTATATACTTACGGATAGACAATAACTACTTTTATAGGTGATTACAAATAACGATTATGGGATTTTAAAATGATGTGATGTAGCTTTCTTTCACAAATAGACTTAAAATAAAATCTTTACCTACCGATATATGCAATTTTTTTATTTTATTTTCTGACGTCACCGACACGAGAATATTAGTTCGCCGAGTGTACTTGAAAGCAATTCCTTTTGGTTAAGATCCAGAAACGCCACACAATGAATGGTACACAATAGTAACTGGACACTGTCCCACTGTGGGAAATTAATAGAGCATCAGTAGCTTTCTCGAAACTCGTTAAGGTTTTAGTTTTTTTGTAAACGAAATAACCTTTTTAAACGTTTAATGGTATACAGTTGTAATAAAAACTATGCCTATTAAAATATTATTACATTTTACTGTCAGAATAATCTGTGTTGTATTGGTTTTCCGTTAAATTTTGTTGCTTTAAAATTATTTCACAAATTCGTATCAATTTATCATTCGTTATCATTTGTTTTTACGATACCAAATATTCCATATATATATATATTGTTAAAATCACAATAAACCTATTTGCTTGTTCTTTGATGCAATTACACTTTTATCGTAGCAAAATTGAATCAATATAGTATAATAACCAAAAAGTATTATATAACAACTCTTTTGAAAAAATTATATGAACGGGAATTCCACATATAAATTCAGATCGCTTTATACTCCGTACAAAAATCTATCTACTTTATATACATATCAGATAAAAATTTAAATAACGAATACTGGATTCCATCGTTTGCTGTTTGAAAATTTACTTACCTTAGCATTCATACTAAAGCATGAAACCTTAAATCTACTCATCTGAGAGGGTTGATGCTTCAATATAACCTATAGTCAGCCCTCCCTTATTTTTTCTTGCACTAAAGTCTAGGCGGCAAACTTAGGGGGTCTGTCTTACCCCTTTTGGGGGGTACTTTAGGCCCTTATCTGTTGTAAGTTTGTACAACGTAGTGGATCGCAACCCCCTACGGTGACGTATCTAGTAACTTGAACGTGTAGCTGTGTAAATGTTAATTCACATTTTACGAGAAAGTCTAAATAGAAATAGTCGAGTGATTCTATATCTAAAACATATTAATATTGAACAACTTCCTTTACATACATATATAACATTATTCTGATCCCAAGTACTATTATTTATTATTTTTAATTTAATTTTGGTGTGGGGAGCTAATAACAAGCTTCCGCATATATTATTAAGTATATAAGTTATTAGCCCGACTATAAAGTGAACCTGTTACAGTCAACATGGCTTATATGTTATTTAAAACTGTCATATAGATTTTAAACAAAGGTTATTAGAAGTAGTAATATTTTATATACGAATTACTGTGTGTATATACCTAAGCTATGTCTACTCCAAACTTTTTCAGCTCTTGAGGTCGTAAAAATTTCTACAGCAAATTAATGACGATCACTTCAGATTTAAACTCATTTTTTTAAACTAATATTAATCATTACATCAATATTAGTTTTCTAGATAAAGCTTTGTTTATCATATTATTAATTTGTGTTGCAAATAACATTTATGTCACATATACACATAGTATAATAATTAATTGCAATAAAGGAACATAAAAAAAGGAAAATTTTCAACTATCTCCATATTGACTGCAGCATCCCATCTAGTTATGCGTGTACTCTTGCATTTTTTTTATTGCCTTCGCCCCCTTGGTCTGTCTGCTTCTCACTCTCAACTTCAAACAACCACAATACTGATTAGCACTCCGGACCTTACCGAACTAGCCAGAGACTCGTGAAACAAAAAACGGCAATACTCTCGTAGTCTTTCAGTACAACTCTGATAAATAAAAATTACTACAGTCATATTATATTAAAATATTTTCGGAATATAGTATAAATTTATATAATAAAAATTATCTACGATATATACTTTTTGAAAAGATAAATTGTGTATGAAAATATATATTCTTTAAATAAAGTCTATATAAACCAAAGTAAACATCAAATCAAAATCTACCGATACATTTGATTATCTATCGAACTGTATTTGACAAAGATAAGCGATTTTTTTTATGAAACTTTAGGAGCATGATGGTTATATAAATCGGCCAAAGTTTGACGATAATTGTTGAAAATATAGAGAAAGCGCCGCATTGTAGCTTACTACGTGTCTCCAAATTGCAGCCATCCGAAGTACCGTCGACTGTGACTCTCTAGTACCATCTAGTAGTAATTAATAAGAACGAAACAATTGTTTATATAAAGATTTGATATACTTTTTGATGTAAATGTTATCACATAAAACCTCTCTGGCTTCCAATCAATCCTCTTTTGAAAAATATTCAACATAAAATCATCGATTGCAGAGTCATTATTAAAAAAAATTAAAGCCAGTTCATACTGAACTCTGTAATACCCCAGGCCTTCCCGGCCTGTAGTTAAGATTGACAGACGACGGACGGGTTGGACGGGTGGCGAGACGGGGGGGTTTGAATTGAAAGAGAGTGGAAAAATTATACGTGGCAACCGACGCATCTTAACTTCCGAGGCTGCGTTCGGATGCGTCCACATTGGTCCGGAAAATGCTCAATGGACAGCAAATCGAGGAGATGGTTATATAAAAACAAAATCAGAAGCGTACCTATCTACTTATTATCATGACAATGTTTCAGATTGAAAACTACCAATATTCTACATTTAATGTATACAAAGAATGATTTATCAAGTCTAAATTGTTAACAGAAATTATGAAAAGCGAAAGTTGCAACTGTGTAACGAACATCTATCATATCTCGATTTGTAAACTGAAGTTTAGTGTACTTATAATACAACTAATTCCAATAATTTATTATTTAAAAAAGAACTTTATATGCCTTTGTATATATATGTGCTTATAAAAATAAAAACGTCTCGCCGCTAATGTAAGGGAGATTCACATAAATTAACTGGGAAGAACAGGCAAAGAATACTAGTTGTTTTTTCCTCATACATAAATATTAAATAGATTAACTTACTTACAATAAATTACATATACACATAGAGTGTAATTAAAATTAAAATTAATGCTTTTTCCAATACAAAATAATAACTGTAAATAAACAATAGACATACTTTATACATCAATTGTTACTCGTCAATTCATAATTGATACAATACAAATAATTGTTTAATCTAAATTTCCCTGAAACAGATAAATTGCTCAAATAAACAGAAATTGGCTCTACCTTGTTATGAAACTTCAAGCACTAGATAAACAAAACTTCAACTTGTCAATAATAATTTAAAAAATGATAAGTAATTAAATTACAAAAAAAAACAAAGACTCCATGTCAACTCCTTGCAGTTTTCTAAGTATGAATTATGCCGGTCGGTGTATTCGTTAAGGGGCGGATCTATTCATTCTTTTTGTCCGCTGCCAACAGTTAAGGAGGTCCGTGGGGGAGGTCCCCCCACCCTTTAACTTGCGACTGGAGAATATTTTTTTCTAGACTACTCGAGGACGCTGGAAATCGACACACTTAGCGGTAGTTTGTTCCGCTCGCTACAGCAATGATAGTTCGAGTGACTTTGGGCTTTTGAAACGTCGGTAAAGTATATTTTTTCTAGAGTTCGTTATATTTTCAATATTTTTAACCTTCTTCCCCTTACGCGGTGTACTACTTTAATGTTATATACATTTTTCGTTACACATTAAGTAGTGACACTATAAATTGTACATATTATTAAATTTTATGTTTGTTATTTAATAACATGAAAATTTTAATTCTAAACGGTTTTTGGTCAAACCTTTCTCTTATTACACCATCACTAAATAACTAACTACAAATTATCTGACAAAGAATACTAAACCCATCGCGTTCAAACTGTATTCTCTTTCAGTGTAATTTATTAATAAAGACATAGCGTTGGCGTAAATTTACGCTGAGACTGCACTTAATATTAGTCAAAACTCATATTATTAAACAGAGACTTAGCAACGGTTAACCTAGTCCGAGGTTCTACGAGAGTAATATTTACTCCTAGAAGGTAGGTAGTACCTAGGTTTACTTATTCTGTATAATATAAAATGGGACAAATACTAAAATTGCCATTTTCGCGTAAAACTCCAACCCTAAACCTTGTTTCTTAATAGCAAAATGCAATTATTTTATGTGAAAATATTGTTTTCGTTGTACATTTCAGATGTATATTTACATATTGTAGTTACTTGTATAAATTAGTAGGTAATAATTGTTTTTTTTTTTATTATCTTTAATTTGTTTTAATGTTTAAAATTTCAAATTATACAAGTATACCAAAATATTTTTTATGACACACATGGCTTCAAACGGTGACGGGTAGCCAATATAGTATCTACGAATTTGATGAGAAAGCTTGTCAATAATTTTATTAAGCTTATTATCAGCTTCATTGGTACTATTATTGGGACAATATCAATGAATAACCCTAATGAAGCTCAATATTTGACCTAATTTATACACAAAAGCTGAAGAACTGTCTGAACAAACATTAGAACATTAGTCTAGAAGTAGCCGTCTGTTTTTAGAAAATAAAATTATTTTGTAGCTATCAATTATAGCCCAATTCTTAAAAAAGACATATAGAAAGACTATTACTTTTTCTAATAAGAAACTTTTAACAGTTGTTTAGTTACACATAGCTCTGTTTATGTCATTCTAATGTGACTTTCAGTTTGAGTGAAAAAGACAAAACACTATATAACTTACACAACGGTTACAAAAAAGTTATAAAAATACTTTTAAATTCAGTATTTTTATGATTCGCCGATCTATCGTTTAAAGCTAAATATACACGTGCCCTGGATATATTCGCTAACCATTAGTGTTAAAGTTTAACAGATTTCATGTTAAAAAACTACGATTACATGTCAGTGAGTAAACCTTAACAACAAACTAAATTGAGGTTCAAGTTTCCAAGCTGAATATACAATACATATAATTTAGAATACATTCCGTTCGCAAAGTTGTAGCAATTGACGTTATCAACGATCAAACTACACTTGCACTGTTTAAGTACGATCTAAGATAGCTTAGTTAACTTAGCCGTTGCGTCTAATGAGTCTGGTTGTTATAAATACTTCGGAGTTCTGATTTGTGTTTGCATTTTTTATTAAATCGTATTGCGTTTTCGAATATGTCATACTTAAGGAACGTAGTGTAATTTATATGCATCGAAATAAAAAAAATAAGCAGAAAGATTGTAAGCACAAAATTGTATCTTTACAGAAGATACAAACAAATTTGAATTTGAATAAATATTAATGTATGACACAAATATAAGAATTATAAAAGTTTAAATTTAAACTTGACTTTTTTAGCAAAACTGCATGATTAGGTCGTTTTTACCAAAATGATGTTTGCTGTGATACCCAAATATGTTTTTTTTTATATAAAATCATCACATACATGGCTCAGATTCCAAGATGGGCAAGCTTATGCCGCCGTATTATTGTGTATCTGAGAACACCCAAACCCGAGGCAATATATAAAAGTGCATTTTCAAACGAAACCGGGACATCAGAGCCGGCGACACCTGGAAATCGGCGAAATGAAATGAAATGAAAATGAAATGAAAATATCTTTATTCAAGTAGGCTATTACAAGCACTTTGGAATCGACCAAAAAAAAATTTTTCCCCTACCTTTCAGGACGTCTTTTAGCTGACAAGAAGAACAAGCGAAAGAAACTTACCAGCTTTTTATGATAAGTAATGATGTTTACATAAATCATGTCATTACCAAAATAAACGTGCGGCTACGGAGATCGGCGTGTACTCAATCTTACCCAAACAAAATACATATTTGTTTGGGTATTTGGTGAGTATGCGGAGGCCATTATTATTACTGCGGAGTACATAAATCTTAACGTAACTCATTGCCTCTAATAGTGACAGATTTCAACTATATTTCTCTTTCACTCTCAATTCAATGTTGACGGACGATATTGATTTAGTAACACTAAATCCAATTTTTATTTTACTGCGTAGTTTTATTAACAATTCGTCCTCTTTTAACTTGTTAACATTGATAACAAAAAACGAGAACGCATTCTATAATTAACGTTATCAACATCTACATTGTAGCCAAATATATAATTTATTTGTGCATACGTATCAACCACGATTTCCATTAGAGTAATGATTTAGATATATCACCTTGTGGGCAAATATGTGGATTGAAAATGATTATAGTCAACCATTTAATTAATAGCCAAATAGTGACAGATTATTATCTGTCTTCTATATATAGTTTATCATGTCCCATCGTTATTAATTTACACAAATCTGATTATAAAGTTGGAAAACAACACTTGTTAGTAACTAAACCGCTTTATATAATTCTGGCGATATCCAATGAAAGATTACTAAACTATGGAAAATACCTTTCACCATTTAACAGCTAATTATATATAGGTATACTCCGAATGTTATAAGAGGAAAGTTACCAAATATGGAAAAGTAAACCTAAAATGGAATTCTAAATTTACTTTCTAACTAAATTGTCCTTTATAGAAAATTACATTTTGAAATAAGCCAAGCTAATTCCTTATCTCAAACTATTAAAAATAATTTAAGAATGAAAATCAATATATTCTACCTATATATTCGGTGCCTTTTCTATACGAATACTATTCTCGCAATTAAGTTTTATTAATACAAATATGGACTTACTGTACTTGTATCTATATTATAATAATTCCTCAAGTTACAAAGTCATTGCATCTTAAGCATCCCTAAGTTATCAAAGTTAATGCAATGTCCCCTAAGTTGGAATTAAGGCACATTTGTAGATTAAGACGATGGTCTTGAACTTTGTATAAGTTTACTGGTGTAATGGCTATGATAGTTTCCACAAGTTGGGTAGTAGGAAGAAACTGTTTTGTTTATCATAATAACATCACAATGATATATCACTGTCATTTTTCGGTAAATGTAATTAACGAAAAAAAGAAGCATGTCAACTAGGTAAAACATTCAAACCGATGTCTATTTAAAAAAAAAACATCAATTACAACAGAACTCTCAAGGACGGGGATATAAATAATTTAAGTTTACTTAAATTAACCATAGTACATTATTTCAAAAATCTTATTCGAGCTATTATATACATAGATACCAAATCACTCCTCCCGGAGTAAGATCCCCCGGGACTGTGCAAAATCCGGTAACATTGTCCGGTAAAATCATCTGCGAACATTATTTTTTATAAAAAATAGATACTCCAGACGTGTTCAAGACATAATAAGCCATACTGTAATAGGGTATAATGTCTACATTGCTTACTAAATAATATGAATGTTTAATCAGAAATGCTTAAAAATCTACCAAACCCAGTTATCTATTATATATATTTACTAAATAAGCTGATTGAAAGTAAAATGACAAAGAGATGTGATCAATGTATTGTGTCTTAATTTAAAGATTTTTGGGTGAGAACCAATGTCTTGAAATGCAGACTTTGGTACACACCAAAAATCTTTAACAACCACAAACGATCTCACGACACTAATGTCTCTCAGACTCGCAAACGATCTAAAGACGCCACAACAAACAGTGAGTCACCTAATCCCTGTCCCAATTGCGGCACCAAGACGATATAGGATGTGGCAAAGGTTAAATCCATATCGTCACATCCTCGCAGGCTTCCTGTTTAAAGCGCGCGCTAATTGTTGATGTGTGTGCGTGCATGGTTGTCTTCATTTCGCAATGTGTATTATTTTTTCAAATTTAGAACATTTTATTTTACAAGTTTTCAAAATTTTCGTGATAACCTCGTTGTAATGAAACCTTTTTATTTCTAAAAGTAACAAGAATAACCTAATGAAGGAATATTTATAAATTTGCTCTGCATTTTATAACTTCATCTAATTTTTAAGCAGACATATAATATCATTAATATTTCACAAGTTCGTAAAATATTATTTCCCTATTAAAATGAAGGGTAATATTGTAAATACAAAGGAGTCTAAATACGTACAGTCACTCGCTAAACAGTTGGGCGTGAATTGAGCGCGCGTATTAATTGGTAAAAAGGATATATCCTTAATGAGTGATTAAAACAAGCCAAGACTCGGTCCATGTTATGACACATGCAGATTGTAGACTTTGAAATTCGACACTGGGTGACATTTTTATTACGACCGCTTATAAATTTGACTTTAAAGATTATCTAGTGATTCATTTGTTTTGATCTTTTAATCCGAAAAGTTTAAGTAGAGATGAGTGTGTTTATAACTTTATATTTTGATTGAAAATAATGAGAAATATAAGAGAATATAACATTAATAAAGTATAAAGTATATTGAATAATAGCATATGCTGCTTTTATTTAATCTACATATTATGACCATTACATACTTAATCGATTTACTTGTTTTTTTGACATTTTATCTTTGCTTCATTTTTCAGTTTAATTAACTTTTATCATTAAAAGCAGCTATAATATTATTATAAGTGATCCAGAAACAAGTTATATATTTGTAACCTTAAAAAAACACATGTTATACATCTGCGTACGCACCTAGCAGGACGATTCCATTAAAGTGATCTAACGAACAATTTAGCTAATTCCAAAAATAAAATGCAAGATACGTTCAATTAGAGTAACAAGAGATACAATATTTGTACGGAAGAGGTAATTAGCAATTTACGCAACCATATGACGCTATACTTTAAGTTGGGAGCAAAAATAGCTTATATTACAAATTTTCAATAAACCACTGAAAATTGCTTCCCACTGTCCTATTATTTTATTGTATGACACCAGAGCAGCGATTAGTGTTATATTGTCTTATATTTCTCATTATTTTCACAAGCTTATTAGATATGGTCATTAAAAAATAATGATTTTAAGCATTTACGCGTAGCGTCCTCATGATGTAACATTAAAACCTGAAATATAGCAGCCGTAAAACCTTGCACCTGGCAGACCTTAAGCAGCCAAAGGTATTCGTATGCCGCAAAGCCGGCATGCACTGTTATTACCAGATATTACACTTACGAACAACCGCCATTAAAACTGCAAACTTGCCCGTTACATATGCATGCTTCTGGTAGTAGAGGGGTGAAGAGGGGGTCATTCGGAACCAGCCACTATAGGATAGAAGACCGTCCAACTTTAATACCAACATGTTTAGATTTTAGCTAATAAATAATGTGTAGACATACAGTGTCACGTACAAAGCTCAGATCCCATATTAAGTAGCTTTCAGCACTTGTATTATGGAAATTCGATACAATGAAAATACCACCTTACCAAGGACTCGAGATAATGCAACAAAAGTTCATTTTTCACATTGATGATACCAGGAATCAAACCCGGGACCTCAGCAATTGCAACAACTTTAAACTGGTGCGTGAGTCACTCTTCACGAAGGTCGTCGTTACGTCTTTGCTAAAATCGTTGTCTTCGCTAAACATTTTTGTAATCTATAATTACATTATTCTATTGTTTGATTATTTGTCGTGATTGAACAACATTTTTAGAAACTACAAAATCAAAAATCAGGTCTGTGTTTTTGAAACGATTAGATAACGCAATAACAACGTCCGCGCCAATAATTGTCTCAAATCATTTATTAGTTGCCAGTCTTGTTACACTTACAGCTAGCCTTCTAAAACAAAACTCTCCGTATCTGCTTCATAAAAGCATCGACCGTGTGTAGTCCTATCGCATCGAGACTTCCGTATACTTTGGACGGCGTCCAGGCTCTTTTGGCCTCAAGATGTCGTTGCAACTTTGCTCAGCACATCTCTGCTCAGTGAGCCGTGTCTTTATTACCGCAGCTCATATATGCCTTGAAAGGAATGGAATTTAAAGCGAAAACTATTTGTTGATGCTCTGTTGTGAAATATATTTTAGGGGATTGTCTTTTTGATATTCATTAATCGTTGACGACCTCCGTAGCTGAGACGTTCGCACGTTATATCTGAGGTTCCAGGATCGATTCCCGGTCGGATCAATGTAGAAGATGAACTTTTCTAAATTGACTCGTGTCTGGTTGTTGTGGTAGCTTCGTTGTCTCAGATATGCGGGAGCTTTAGCTACTCATCTTGGAATCTGAACAACGTATGTTATGTTATCTAATATTTATACATTTATTTATTAAACAATTAATAATAAATAAATTATGATGTATTGGCACTTGGTCTGAAGAACATAATCTCCGTAATTGCACAACGGAGGTGGAAATAGGGGGAACATATAGCACGGATGGACACTTATAGATAGACAAGACAGTTATTAGAGTGGAAACCCCGCGAAAACAATAGGTCACGTGGCCCCCCATAAGATGGATGATATTAGAAGACACGTGGGTCGTAACTGGATGGAAAAAGCTCAAAACCGAAATTGAAAGAGGCTTGTGTTGTGTGTACATTGCAGATTACATTTTTCTAAATAATTAACAGTTTATATATTTATATGAGGCAAATGTCAATTTTTTTACCTGTGAAAATGATAAATCAGACCTTCCGATCATAGATTCGGTACCTAAACTAATATAATATTTGAATAACCTTGTGAGTTCAGGAAACAATTTTTTTCCCAAGTTGTAAATTAAATTAACGGTACAGGCTATATCGTTTTTGGACTAGTAAGAAATAGAGCTATCATGACAAATCGGATAATCCACTAGTCGTCACGATAGATAAGCCGATTGACTGCAGAGTATAAAAGTCTAGTATACTTGGAGGGGATTGTACCATTAGTGGAAGGGGGGGGAGGCAAGGAACGGAACTCACAATTGGCCGACTAACGAGGAAACAATCTTGTACGCGCACCGCTTGCGCGGAACTCTAGTCAATCTCGGCCGCGGTTAGGTCAGAAACACACTAAGGTCTACAAATTTTTATGCCCAGATTAATCTAAGTATAATAGAAGTACGAATATGCGTGCGTGTTGATTTCAATAAACTGTACATCAAATTTCGATTGTAAAATTTTTATCTCGAGTCTCAATTCATACTAAGTAGCTAATTGTACTTATATGTATTGCTCTTAGTAATTTGTGTGTTAGTGAAATAAAAAATTGAAAATGCTTTGTTAATATTTAAAAAATATATATTTCTTGTCATATCTAAATCTAAACAAAGAATAAACTAGATCAAGTAGATATCTAAATTATTACATGAGCTATATATTTCTTAAAAACCTAGTTTCATTTATCAAAGATCAAATGTAAATATATGTGCATATTTATAATAATACTTTCTGTAAAAAACTTGACTAGAAACCGTTTAAAATGGCTCGGTGTATCCTACACAGATAGATATTGTTTGAGAGGAAGGGACAATTTGATCACATTTTAGATGTGGAAGTAGAGACAAGAGCAAGTGGCAAGTAATGGGTTGGGGATGTTTTGACTGCACTCTCCGGCTAGGATGTGGCTAGTCAACCAATTGCTCTAATAAAGCGTTACTAACTCGCCGTTCGCTATGAAGATATCAATATATCAGTATTCAAACGTGACTTTTATTTGAGTATTAAGAATATATCTAAATACTCCTTTGAGTCTTTACTCCTAAACAATCTACCGTAAAAGTTATTTATGAATTTAAAATACTTTATGGTTTCTACTTACTTTGCTTGGGGAAACAATCAATAAAAATCTTAATGCTGAACATGCACGACTATGAATATATGATATTAAAGTTTCATTAATCCCATACCGTTTTAGTCACGAAAGAGCCTGGGTACTTTTTTTGATATATCTAAAAAAATGATGTAACCTTTTAAAAAAATATAGGACAGCAATTTTCATCGTAATAATTTTTTCGATGGTATAAATGACATCGTGGAACCTCTGGCCGATAAACTTTCGAACAAAAAAATAATTTTGAACATCAGATTACCATTTGCTAGGAAATCGGTTAACATAATTACATTAAAAATAAATACTTATCGAACATCAAAACCTATGTTTATAGGCCTCCTTTTCAAATCTGATGTTGTTTGAAAATGCAACATAAAACTTATTTTCTTTGTAGAACTTTATGATTCTTTATTGCACTCGTGATGACATGACAGACAACTGACATATATTTTACTATCACATTCAGAAAAATATGGCAGCGTTATAAATGTCTAATGAAATTAACGAAAGATATTGGGATGGGTTCGGTAACGACCTTAATATCGACAAAATAAACACAGGGTTTTGAGAATTTGTATTCTTATCTTATTTTGATATTGCCGGTTGTTTAAAATTTTAATTCCCTGGTGAGAACGGACGGAAGCATGTGTAACGTGGCCGGTGATAACGACGTTGTTTTTCCTTCTAACAAACAATGGCTGGTGTTTCTGTATTTGATAAGAAACCGGCCAGATGTCGAACTGAGTTATGGTCAGAGTATGGTGCAAGAGACGAGAGATATGACGTAATAAAAAAATTGGATTGATGTCCAAAAAGTTTATATTTTAGTTTATTCATGCACGTTAAGCTATTATTCCCATTTGCATTTGCGGTTATTAATACCCACCAATACGCACTAGGCTGGTGGGTTATGGTTCGTTCTTACTACTTAATTCCACCATATGGAATGCCTACACAGCAGTGGGGACGCTAACAGTAGTTTATGAAAGAATAAAATAATAATATCGACAACAAAACATTGAGATCCGAGGCTAGCGCGAATTGTAAAGCATCATTGACATGAGAAGTAACTATAGAAAAAAGTGGTAAGGCGTTAGTAGTAAATCTAGTCTCAGTATTCAAATTGTGACGTTTTAAATAAAGACCCATGAAAAGTGCCTGCAATTGAAAGGTATTAATTCAGCAATTAATATCAAGAAACATCAAAAGAGATGTGTCAGAGTTGCGAGAAACGAAGGTATTATAGGTCACTTTTTCTGACTCGGCTGTTTGGAAAAAATATAGTTACACCCATTCTTATCGTAATTCTCTATGTACTCGTAATAGATTTCGCTGGCGCCTATGACTTAGTCGACAAAATTAAATTGTAACCAGATACATTTTATCGGTTTTCTGTCCAGGACATACGGACAGATGATAAGACACAAACATGATGTTTCGCAATGATTGACTCGCTGTCATCTGAGTATGGGCGGACAAAGTATATTATCTGCTTTTAATACGTTTAAATAGAAAAACACATTTTTTTTTTAATTTGTTGACTCGCAACTGATTGCAGAGTAGTTAAACTTAATATTGAATAATTACAGCATCAGTAAATAAACTAAAACATTATTTCTTTTCTATCATATACGTCGTGTCATAGGAAAGATTACAATTTTTATTTATTTAAAATACTACCACATGAAACTTAACAGTAACAGTAAATAAGGTGCCTACGGCAAGTATACATTTGAAGAAGAAGTATAAATAAATAAATAATAATATAGTTTTAATTAAATTAATACTGTAACTTAAAGGAATTTAAATTATCACTTAGTAGTGGTACGGTTTTTATGTTATTTTTAAATATTCCATTATTTTAACTTATCTCGATATTGTTATTTTTTCTAATAAGATACAAAGTCTGTAACGACTATACTATATCAAGTGACATGCAAAGTGTAATTAAAGTTTTTCAACAAATGCCTGGTGGTCTCGCATGGCCCAGATAGGCCGTGTCGATATTGGCCATATGTCACAAGCGATACCGCGCTAGATAATGACGACTAATAAGTGCCTGTCTTCCAACACGACGCCCTAGGGATGCGAACATATCCATACTTACATTGTAACGACAATATTTTGCAGAATTACCACCTGATTGCTAAACAAACTAGTTCAATTATTTTTCGCATTATAGCAATTTGTTATTACTATGTAGTTGGTATTTATTGTAGAAATTTGTGTTGAATTAAATCATAGAAATAAATGAACGTTCATGAACTATTACATACATATATGTATATGATATTTGATAAACTTATCCATAAATTTTCGATTTTTACTGCATAAAAATATACCACATATCATTTTAGCCAAGGTGGCTCCTTCTGTCATAACTTATTCACGTTAATATATAAAAATATAATTATGGCACTTAACAATAATCGGATACAACAAACTTATCAACACATACTTATGTTTTTCAAATAAAGACAACAATTTTACAGTAATGTGTTTGTACAACAAACTATCGATATCGCAGCATTGTCCCCTCACTAGAAACCGCGATCTTATCGGCTGTTTTTATTCTCGTGATATCCAACGATAAGGCTGAAATGTCCTTTTTCATAGAACCGGTAATGGCGGCTGGAGCACGCCAACCCTCATAATATATGCATGCTGATTGCCCGCTTCACCCTTTACCGGACAAGGCATTTCTGGTCAGACGATGGTTTAGCCTTCAAAAAGACATTAAACAAATTCACTGTTTATTCAATTACAAAATATACTGCGATTCACTAATAGGTATTAATCAAGCTCTTGGTCAGGCTTAGGTGCCATGCTCTTTTTTTCATTTATTGACAAGAACACAAAGAATCATCAGAATACAATTAATCTTATACCAAGCTTATTTAAAGTCTAATTGTTATTTATTGTAAACTCAACAACGATAAATGGTCTCGTTCTGTATATTGAACTTGGTTGGAAATTCAGATCTCATAGAACCAGAAATTGGTGATTTTATTCGTAAGGAATTTAGTAGGAGTTCCTAAGATTGTTACAAGGGTTGTTGCCGATAGCCTTACCCTGTTTTTGATTTATTATTACTGGCCTCTTTAAGGAGGCTTTTATACTTATTTTTAATTTATATTTTTTCTACTTTTTGACTTTGTCAATGCGTTTTTGTTGTTCTGATATATTGTGCTTTTGTACATTTTTAATTAATAAATCTTTTTCTTTGCTAAAAGTTACCTTATTAAAATTTTATACAGTCCATTGTGCTTGCTGTCGATTACAAGGGTCTCAAATCTCACGGTAACGTAGTTATTGTTATACAATCATACTAACACAGTTTCTGTTACTACAAAATAACAAAAATATCAACAATGTATGATTTATAAACATGCCATTGAACATGGTTTTGAGTCTTTAGGTAGACAATGTCGTCGCAAAATGCAATTAATTGGAACGACGCCGATGTTGCGATTAGCATAATTTAGATATTCATTTAACAAAAACGTATTGTGTGCTAAAAATATATAAAATGAAATTTCAGTTATTCGTCATATCATATAAATTACTCTGAAAGAATGAATTTTATAACGTTATTTATTTAGTTAGAAAATATATAACTTTTTGAGTAACATTAGAAAACAGACATGAGAAGACATTAAAATAAATACACTATTTGTGATGGTTAAGGTGGAGGCTAAGGAGGTTTGATGGATAATCTCGTATTAATTTTTGAATAAAAGTAATATTATACCTTATATATTTATAAACTCCAAGAGATGTGTTTGACGGCGATCAAACGCAAACTGGAGATAATATAGAGAAGTTTATTTACAACATTTAAATTTACAACAATGATACAAGCGAGAATCGAATCCGGAACTTCGGAGACGGTGACGCCTTGAAACCGGTGACGAACCAAGGATTAAATACTAAAAATAAGCCCATATTAAGTTTTATTTTGATTCTCTTCACTGAAACGTCTTTCGTCATCGCAGATTTGTCGGCTTTGTAGATTTGCGAAATTGTAAATTGTCAGGTATAGTGCAATACCGCATAACTTACAATTAACAGCTTATTTTAAGTGATACAACAATATTCACTTAAAATTAGCTCTTAATTTAAAGTATTAGTGACGTCTATTAAACTAGCCCTAAAGAAATGCTTATTAATTAACAATCTACCGAAAATAAATTATGGACGAATGTCCAAAAGTTCTAATGAACTATATATATCTACCTATGTATGTCATTTATGATAATCTTAACATGTCCTTCCTTGTAATGGCTGTAATCATAACCGTTGCTTTAACTGCATGCATCTAATAGTCGGAGAGCCAACACGACAGACGGACAGATACAATCTGCGTACGTATATGTGAAGCATGAAAATGGGCGATGACACGCGACCAAGGTGCCATTACGTGCATATCTGTTTATCTTCAACCTTCGGCGCCATTTTGATTTCGTGGTGTCACTTATCATTTCTAATCATAAAATCTGTTTATTGCTTCAAAGCTCTTTTCTATATTTATTTAGATTATTCTTAGATTATAGAAAAAATGATAATCTTAAAGATTATTTTAACAAGACTTATACTTAGTTATATAAGAATAATATTCCAGTAATATTGCATAAGAGGAATCTCCACCTTTAAAGATCTAACTGAAAAATAAGAAAAACATGAAAATATAAAAGGCTTTAAAATAACGCTATATCTAATTCGCGATTTCAATTTATAATATTTTAGCAAGTGTTTCTTAAATATATTAAAGCTTATGTTTACTAAGTAATTCTTCATATCAGCTCTTTATCATAGAAATAAATTTACATAAGATAAGTGTTATATCATCGACATATAAGTAAGTATTGCCCAAAAGTGTATGTGAATAATATAGTTATGGAAACCGTTATGTATCGTTATTACGTAAAGCTACTTTCATAAAAGCTGCAGAAACTCAATGAGCGACTATCTTAGTGTATGTAAATCAGGCTTCGAGATGTTTCTCAACTATAATGATAAAGAAGATCGGAGCAACCTATCTGATTATAATCTTACATATTGTATTTTGTTACTTCAAATCTCTTTTGATTCTGAAAATCATTTGATACTCTTATACGAAAATATACTCCTTTTAACTGTGCGCACACTTCATGTGCAAATTTAGAGAAATTGACGGGTTAGCGGCTTCTTCACCGTTTTTTTGTTTTTTTTCTTTGAGTTATGTTTTTACGTGGTCTCTCTAGTTTAATATTGTTACGAGTTCGGTGCTTCGTCAATTAAATAGGCTGATCAGCTTGAGTATAATTTATTAATGAAATAAGGGTAATAATAAAAAAACTGTAACAAACAAAAATAAATTTAAAAAACAGTTCGTAAGTTACTTAAACTAATACATTCTTATCAAATGAACGAATACATACCCCTTGTCGGGCTTCTTGTTACACTTTTGGATCGTACAAAATACAGTTTTAATTTAGTAAATATGGTATATTATTGTATCACCATAATATATGAATTATTTAAAAATTACATAGTAAAATTTATACCAATAATATTGTATTATATTATAATTTCATCTTGTGTATAGGAGAATTTCTTACGAACTGACATCCATAAAGAGTAAAATTGATTAGTCAAAATTTTAAATTACGAAAGACGAATAGTAAAATGAAATGATGTTGAATTTCAAAAGCAAAAAGTTTGCATACTGAAACTTAGGAAAACAAACGGTGGCATGGCACACCGTTACAATACCGGGGGGGCCGGGGTTAAAAAAAAAAACCGAAAGATTTTTTTTTAGATATTCTTGGATTACTCAAGCTTAAAATATTTTATATAAAATGTGATTAATTAATGCTATCATGATTTAATTTAGAAATGGGGATGGTATATATAGTGGATAAATTACATTAGACGATTTCCCTTTCATAAAATGTTCTTACTTCATCATTCAAACAATCTTTATCTTATTAAGATAAAAATTCCTAGCAATTAGAGGTAACTTGTATTTAAGAAAGATTATCTCTAATAAATCGACCTAGAAAATAGTGTAGGCTTCTTTAAAATAATGTCAGTCACCACCCGCTGACTTTAGGTGAATTGTGTAGTGTTGTTGAGTGTAGATGAGTGTGTTGTGTAAGTGTCTAAATGTAGAGTGTAGAATAATATACAATCGTAGTAATAAATAAAGTAGGTAATGCATTAGGTATAACAATACATTATGTAGTGTTAGATAGTAAAGTAAATAAGTATACATAAGTACACAAAGAAATATTTTGATATTGGCTTATTTATAGTGTTATCAACCGCACTTTAAAATTGATATTTGACATTGGCTTGTTTATAGTGTTGTCATCCGCACTAAATTGGTATTTTGACATTGGCTTATTTATAGTGTTGTCAACCGCACTAGATGAAAATAATAAATTATGAAGATAATAAAAATAACAATAAGTATGAGTAGCCAAATAATTAAATGAAAACGTTATGAGTATTTACAGGGTACTAACAATAAATCAATAAGTAATCCAAGAATATTTCTCAAGGTCTCCTATCATTGGTAATAAAATTTCACGCAATTCTTGAGCCGTTTGGGTGGATTCAAAATTCGCGTTTCGTAATTTCAGTTCATAAATAATTTCTGGTTTATTCAAGTACGATATATCCATGATTAAAATTGATTATTATAAAAGAAATGAATGTCAAATCGTAAACGGAAAATAAATTATTGTACAATATTAAATTTTTTAAATATTAAAAATAATATTATTCGTCAAAAAGAAATCTCAGCAATTTTTTGAAAAAATTAAAGTAATGCCTTACGTACCTTTATATATACGGAATCTTAATTAGATTATTTACTGTTAAATATTCCTGTTTTATAACACTATGTTGAGTACGTGTTTGTATGTTCCTCGATACAATGGCATCAGAACCGATCACATTTGTGACCAGCCAAAGTAACGCTGAACGTCTATTGTCTGTTTATGTGAGTAAATGTGATTGTGGTGTTGGTCGTAAAGTGTGCACTATTGTCTTCTATTGCAGTAGTCAGCCTATTTTTCAACCACGTTGCGGCGCCAGTGTTCAACCACGTTGCGGCGCCAGTGTTACGGGTTCGGTGCTTCGTCAATTAAATAGGCTGATCAGCTTGAGTATAATTTATTAATGAAATAAGGGTAATAATAAAAAAACTGTAACAAACAAAAATAAATTTAAAAAACAGTTCGTAAGTTACTTAAACTAATACATTCTTATCAAATGAACGAATACATACCCCTTGTCGGGCTTCTTGTTACACTTTTGGATCGTACAAAATACAGTTTTAATTTAGTAAATATGTTATATTATTGTATCACCATAATATATGAATTATTTAAAAATTACATAGTAAAATTTATACCAATAATATTGTATTATATTATAATTTCATCTTGTGTATAGGAGAATTTCTTACGAACTGACATCCATAAAGAGTAAAATTGATTAGTCAAAATTTTAAATTACGAAAGACGAATAGTAAAATGAAATGATGTTGAATTTCAAAAGCAAAAAGTTTGCATACTGAAACCTAGGAAAACAAACGGTGGCATGGCACACCGTTACAATATTATATATCTATGTAAAAAATCCAGTTAATTGACACTGCTATTTTATCAAAAATAATGATGAAATTTAACATATATCTCTATTAAACTCTTTTGAGCAGTTGTTTATTTAATTAGCGATAAGATGGTGATAGATGCTTTACAATAGATGAAGGTTTATTTAGTAATTTTGAATAAGGTCTGTTGTCTTCGTGGTCATAGCGTGACGGCACCATATGCGTACATGGCTGACCATAAGTCACCGGACATATTCGAACAAAAGAGAAGATAAATAAATTTTAAAGGTAATTGCAAGGGTGGAGGTTTCCCACGCATTCCCATACAACCCTACGTGGTGGCATATGCTGTACCAGTCATTATTTTACATTAATCGCCATAAATTTAATGGGGTCTTTGACGTTTCAAGATAGTTAAACGTTTGAATTTAATAAATTCCTAATAGTTTATTTGACCATTTTATAATAATGTATTTTTTGTAAAAATGCTTCTACTTGATGCTGCTATTGAAGATATAATACAAAGATATAATAAATTACGCTTACCTTTTTGCAGGTGTCAAGCATTATGATAAATAAGTTCATCTATCTATCTTTATCTTCAAGCTATACCACTTAAGGAGTAGGCATAGACGACCAAACGTTCAATTCATTCATGATGATAAAAAAAAAACTAATTTAATAATTAAAATTTAATTGTATTAATTTATACATTTCTTTCGGCTGTTTGAGTAGATTGCCTGAAAAATTATGAAAATACGCTCTGTAGTAGCGAAAAAGTAACAAGTGCTTGAAAAATTCGTCAATCGTGTTAGGTCCTGGGTAACTCAGTGGTTCTATCAGTCGTACGAATTGCGAAAGGTTCGAGTCCCATCTCAGAGTGCCAGGGACTGTGTATTTTAAAGCATTTTTCGTTAAGAATATTCTTGCGTATGCAAAATTGATCAAATATAATAACTATACGATAGGTCGAACTGTTTGATTACCTTTTTTATAGAAATCATAGTGCAAATTAACCAAGAGAATAGTTTTCATTAATGTATTTTCGACTTTATTGTTATGGATAGGCAGTTGTTGCATCGATATTATAGAGCAATGCACCCCCGCCGCTATATGGATGAAAATCAACAGGTTGTGTCGACATGCCTGTAGTAAAGGGCGATTTACACCTTACTATTTCGTGTAGCAGCATCTCGGCTTACCGACTGACATAAGGTCTACAATGGTTTCAAATAAATAAGGTATCTATATGTAAATGGGGATATTATGCAGTTTGATAATAAGTTCTTTTCTGATTTTCAAAGTCAAAAGTTTAGAACCATTTGACAACCTTTCATAAATAAGTATGTGTATTAATAGAAGAAAAAAGAACCACTAAAGAGGTTTTCTTAAAATAACAAAAAGTGTTTAGTCTGTATTTCGTATAATGAAAATCACCGACTGTTTCATCACAACCGGTCAACCCCGATATTATTGATCATATCAAAAATTGTAACTGGAAAACATCGCAAAGTGTAATGCGCCCTTTCATAGGGTGCGCTGGGGCACATTTGACGTGGAGTTATTTATTCATGAACCGGTAATTACCGAAATTATTTCCGGTTACACGGAATTACGATACATACCGTTGTAGGGTGAATATTTCGAATACCAATGGTCTTATTGGAAGATTCTTACAAGATTTTGATACAAGTATAATGTTATCGATCATGTTTAAAAAAGAAGAAAAAAATTTTTTTGGTTAAAAACGAAATTTCGTTAAAAAGCGAAATACGCAGTTGCCAACTGATTTATAGTCAATGTTTTAATTACATCTACTTATTTTTTATATGATTTCTGTTACATTTTGATGTAATAAATCGTAAATAAATCAGTTCATACGAAGAAACTGCAATTTGCTCCAATTACTATAGAATATTGGTTGGTTTGGACTATGGTTAAATAATATATTATGTTTTTTCAATAAACAATAAAATCCCATCACCCAGATGGATGATGGAATTTTGTTGTTACAAAAGTCATTCCTGTAGTAAGTAGGTAGTTGGTAGATAGTAAGTAGGTATAAGGTCGTTCCTTTTGTAACTTAACAATAGCAACGAGTTTTCGTGTTTTCACATACGTTAATACAGATAATCATCATAATTATAAGAGCCACAAATCACACAGACCATGGTTTTTCACAAAGCGGCGTTTTCACCGCACCAAACGTCGACTATGTCGAAAGTATATCGACCTGACGTATCCCTATACGAATTATAAAGAACCGGAAATACCGGAACAATTTCGAGACGGTTCAGCGACTCACATGGTCTGTGACCAGAGACAACGGAAACGGTACGGAGCTCACACTTATTCCGTTGCGTATAAAGTCGTATTTCGCCTGAGTCCCCCAACTTTTGCGAGGATGTTTCCATCTGTATCGCAATCCTCCGAAATGACCACAAATTGCCGTGAATATAATGAATGACAAAGTGACCGGTTGTGTATAGAAGTTAAATATCGCAAGAGGAAAATTGTGTGGTATTATTCTAAATCACATAGGGCGATGTTATCTAAATCAATTTTAGTCAAACTGTGTTATCTTAGTTCTGTTCTGTAGTTTATTAAAACAGAGAAATATTTTTTATCTTGATATATTTCTGTGATTAAAAATCATTGGAAAAATTAATTCTTTGCAATATTACTTTTTTTATTTAGAGCACTTTTACATAAAAGAATTTTAGTCACACGACACGACATGCAGTGCTTCTAAGCTCTTAAACATTTTTAACAGACTTGAATAATAGATGAAGTTCTCAATTCATCTGTAAATATATGTATTTTTATTAGCTTTCAACTTTTGGTGTACGCGCTCATTACAGTCCTTCGTGACCTGATTTGTTTGCGTCACTGCGAGTCACAAGAAGTGTGCCAGGGCACATGTCACTTTTTTCCGTAGGCTTAATTTTCAAATGCTAACTTTTTAAAAGTTCGGCCGAATCGCTGCGATTCTCATTAGAAAATCCTGTTGTGAATTTTTCGAAACGAGCCAAGCAGGCGAAGCGTGACGCAGTCGCAAGTGGTCACGCAGCATCGGAAGCCGCCCGCCATTGATACCATCTCATTGTGCCACAAATGACGCCGGATGTTGCCAGAGACGAGAGAGTGGTGCGTCTCCACGTTATTATATGTAACCTCCTAGGAAATACCGAAAAATAAACAAATAAATTAAAACTACTATCAAAATGTTCTAAAATTCAATGGTATTTTATCATATCTGCATGCCTCATTAATTCTCGAATGACACATAATTTTAACAGTTATAATTTTTTATTACAAAAATAATTTGAAGGATTAAATGGTTTACGTTGTGTTTGACAAAATCCCTAAGTTGTATAATAAAAAGTTACACAAATAATAGAGATAACAAAAATAGAAAAAAGCAATGAAAACATATGCAGTCAATAAAAATTAGACAACATCTAATGTACCGCTTAGATAATATAGCTAAAAAGAATCAATTCCGAAATCTCAGGAATAACGAAACCGGCTTGCGAGCCAAACAGCCATGGAGATCTCTAATAAAAATATTTTTTATAATTATTCATCTATTTGTCAACTTTTCATTCTAAATGCTATACATATATTTATTCTACAATTCTCATTTTTTTATTTCTATTTATTTTCTTTTCAATTATTTATTTCTATAATTCTATATACTCTTATCTATTAAACTTAAGTGATTTGTTAATCTTTATAGACAAACAAAACTTCTAATAAATTGATAGTGGACAAAAAAATCAAACAGCACTTAGAAAATTATTTGTAATTATCAAATTCTTTGTACCAACTTAGACCAGCTGACACAAAATATTTTTATAATTTTCTTTTAAGATCGGTACCTGATAATTAGTATCTACCCATTAAGACGTTGCGAAAACAAAAATTTTAATTAACAATAATATCTTTCTTTCCATGACACACGAATTCATTTTAAGTTGAAATATTAATGATTTCCCTCGATTTTTAAATTTTGTTCTCTTCATAAAAATCTTACTCTGACTTTATTATAGTATATAAATAGGAAAACATTCCATGGGTTTATATGAAAAAAGTCCCAGTTATAAACATTAATACCAACAAAAATTCAAATTGGAAAAACAATAAAACTCGAATTTCTCACTAATCTGCCGTGTCGTATGTAAAATGGAGACAGCCCGTGGTACGGCGTGTCTCACAGAATTATTTCTGTCATTTTTAGCTTCATTGTCCACCTGAATGTGAAGTCACGCTCCAAAAGGAATTAATGTCTGTACATATACATAGCCTTTGTTATATACGAATACAATCAACATTGGTTAAGATAATCATCTATGGGCGTTCACTATAGTGTAGAGATGTATATCCTTTTCGTGATTTTATATCTACGTAAGCTCCTAAGTACATAATTTTATGTATTAGTTTCTTTATATTTCCAAATTTCCTGCTGACGCTTACTTATTCATACATACACTAATAAATGTTAATAACATAAAAATGTATGTTATAAAAGGTGAAGAAATAAAAGAACTTGCCAAAATAACATATAATATTTTATCGTCTAGTAGGTAAGGCAATTTACATGGATCGATTTCAAATGATGCCTCATTTATGTACTACGACAAAATTACCTTCAATAAACATTATTTTCGTCATACAACATATTGAAAATGTAGTATCTAGAGCTTTAATCGTACTTTCCTTGTTCTAAAGCAATTTCATAACTTTACCAAAAAATTTTGTTTTACAGCCAGTCATTATCTGAAATTATTAAATTACACCCAACGCTTTCGGTATTGATATCTATCTAGAATATCAATCTTTTAATAATATAATCGGTCTTTGAGTTATATTTGTGTATATACCAATATGTTTTTAATTTTTATGGCCTAGTATGTATAACATACTAAATAAGATAAAGTCGGTTACATCTTTCGAACTTTGATATTATTTATTAGTTAAATACCAAAGCCTAAGTAAATTGGGAAGTTGCTAAAATTATAAGTGAAGACGTTGTAAGTAGCAGTGTGAACATGCGCACGCGGCTTCAGGCAGGTGTGTGACGTGACGCTCCCCTCCTTGTTACAGAGCGGGCGATGCGGCGCTCGTAGCGCGGGGCCCTGCCCGCCGCCCGCCTGGCCAATCGCGGCCCGTTCCGCCTATGATGTCATCGGAGGAGGAGGCCGACTCAGCGCCCTACTCGGATAAGCTCCTAAAGAAACAGAAGCGCGCGAGACAGCGCGTGGACGCCGGTGAGCCGCGCAATTCTTATTCGACTCTCGCGACGAACGGACTCGCGCCCGCGCGCGTCGCACACATGAGCGGCGGACTGTACGGCGCCATCTTCGACGGCCGTCAACACTTCGGCCTTTTCGGACCGGGTTACGCGCCGACCGAAATGTTAAACGAATTATTAGGTCGAACACCTACCGAGGCAGGTGATGAGGCCTCTAGCGGAGATATCGCACATCGTGTTCTGCGAGACATCCTCCAGAGTCGCAAGAAGGAGCTCCTACGCCTCTCGCCGGATAACAACAATGTGCTGGCAAACAACAACAATGATGAACCTAAAGAAAAGCGATCCCCGGAACGGCCTGTTTCGCGTGACTCGCGCCCAGATCTTGACGACGCGTTACTCGGTTTAGAGAGCGCCGGTGATTCTCGAACTTCGCCACCACCAGCACCACCTTCTTCCGAGCCCCTGCTCGCTCCGAAATCCGAACCGGAGGATCGTGATAGTGATGTGCAACGTTCTTCCCCGCGACCACTCGATGTGAAACGTGCCCGTGTTGAGAACATTGTGTCGACTATGCGTGCTAGTCCTGCACCTCAACAGCCACAAGTGAATGGTTGCAAAAAACGGAAACTTTATCATCCTCAACAACATGATGGGGCTGCAGAACGATACGGAACCAGTCACGGTAGTAGTGCTCAAACTGTTTCGGACGACTCCGAAGACGATAATGAACGACAACCACCTATTCAACAAAAGTTAGTAGAAAAAAATGCTTTAAAGTCACAACTTAGAACTATGCAAGAACAGCTTGCTGAAATGCAAGAAAAATATATGCAACTGTGTAATAGAATGGGACAAGAGTCGGAAACCATTGAAAATGACGGTGCTTCTAGTGATATTGAACAAAATGAAGAGACAGTGCCCAAATTGGAACCAGCATCACCAGCTAAAGAAGTGCCACCGCCTATACCAAGCAGTGCCGCGCCGAACATGCTCTCACAAGTGATGAGTAAAATGATGTCGGCTAAGATGCACGCACATGCAGCAGCCCATCCACATCTACCACCTGGTTTCAATGGATCCTTACCTATGATCCCGCATTTGCCTCCCACCGACCACATCCATCCACCACACCCACATCAGCATCTCAACAATGCAGCCGCTATGTACCTCAATGTCAGTCAGAAACTATTTTTAGAACAAGAAGCCCGCATGAAAGAAGCGGCAGAACAACAGCAACAACAAAACAATCAACAACAAAGGCCACAATCCAATCAGCACTCTCCACAACAAAGACAAATGGGTCAAACACCGAAACCTCCGATGACTTCAGACTTAGCTGAACGTCTAGATGCATTGAGAAGTAATGCCGGATCTGTAGGCCCTGTAACAGGTGCAGACCTTGAAGGATTAGCCGAAGTTCTAAAAAGTGAGATCACAGCATCGTTAGCAAGCCTCATCGACTCTATTGTAACACGATTTGTGCACCAACGTCGGATCATTGGCAAGCAATCAGAAGCAGCGGCAGCGGCTGCGGAGCAGCTGAATAAAGATCTGATGCGAGCGACGAGGATGCTAGAACGAAAGTCACCAACACCGAAAATGCCGGAGAGGTCGTCGGGGCAGATGTCAGGTAATAATCCCGTCCATCATCCGGGCGCCCCTAATGGTGTCCCGTTTATTACACATAACCCAATGCTGATGAGTCAGATGAATGGCCCCCGTGCGCCAGGTGGTGCGGCATTTTCGCTGCATCCCGAGGCGGGCGGTCCCGGCCACGGACCTCAAGTGCGACCTCCCACAGCAATGTTCCAGACGCCGCCGAAGTCGCTAAGCTCTCTCTATGGCCCGATTAACGGGCACTTTGAGCGCGAAAACCCTGAGCAGAACGAGGCTCTCAGTCTGGTCGTCACTCCAAAGAAAAAACGGCACAAGGTTACGGACACGCGCATCACTCCACGAACAGTCAGCCGGATACTTGGAGAGGGTGTGGGGACACCGGAGACGAAATTCTCAGAGTCGCCATCGCCACGGCCGTATGCAGGTGGAATGGCATTACCTACATCAGTGGCGATTCCTAACCCGTCACTACACGAAAGTCAAGTATTTTCGCCATACTCTCCGTTTTTTGGCGCGGGTGGGGGGCTGGCAAGATCTCCTCCAGCACCTGAGAGAGACTCGCCACCGCTCCCTCACGCGCCTGTTCTGCTACATCCAGCCTTAATGGCAGCAGCACATCATGCATCTCCTGATTACCTACGACATCACCACGCGCATGCACCACTGCACGCAGCGCAACACCACCCGCAGCACATGGATACTCAAGATCCACACTCCGATTGCAACTCTACAGATCTGCCTTACGACGGAGTCCAGCCTACTATATCCTTTTCAATACAAAGTATTTACATTAATAGCGGTAAGACACAGTTGAATTTATCAATTAATTATCAAAATATTATCCTAATTTTAAACGAGGCCGTTTAGAGTAGAATTTGAATCAATTAAAAAAGACAGATTATTCCAAACATATGCAAAGAAATAAAACTTCTTATTACATCAATCTAAGTTAGGTCAACTCGGCGTCAAACGAAATCCGAGCTAATAGAATAGGGCACAAATCCTCAGCCGCAAATGGCCACAGATATCTTATTTCTGTAGTATTTAACCTTACGACTGCCGCCTCCCATTTCCTACTTAGCAGTTACGACTCTAGAAACCTCACAAGTGCTGCGGTTTCTACGTTTTCCATTCCGATGGGCATCTATTGTGTCATCAACTAAGATTGAACGAAACATTGTAATAAATCGTAATTCTTAATTTGAACGAACAACATACTATTACCCATTTAAAAAAAAAACATTGGAAAACAAAAGTATTTGATTCTTAGTAACTATAACCTACAAAAAGCCAGTTCACACATTATCTTTATTAAATTAAGAAAAAATAATCTCGAAGCTAACAGTAAAAAAAGGCAAGTATAGGATAAGGCACATTATAAGATTAGAATGCAAATGGATTAAGACTTTGTGGTGCTTCATCAATGTGCCTATGAACTAAGTCTGGAATAGAATAGTAATGAGATTGAGAGCAAATTATGGTTGAAATAGAATTTTACAAAATCCCATACTAAATATGTATATCGTTAATTCTGAAGTAGTTAACTCTTAATGAGATCAAAGTAAAGGTTATCCTTGTTAACGATTAATTTACTACACAAAAGTAACATTATTTAGATATTTTATAGTTCGTTAAAATTATCATAATGGTTAAGGCTGCTATATGCTTCGGTTATCACTGAATGATTTCATTAGCATGATGTTTAAAGTTGACTATTTTTTTTTCACTTTATCGTTAATTATAATTTGAATATAATTTTGATTTTACGATTTTTTCGAGCCCTTTTCCGTCTCATTAAATAGTTTCTATTTTAATTTATCTGTTAAAAAGCTTGTGATATATCACATTCATTTTCTTTACGTATACTATATTATATTATGATCAAAATAAACTTAAATATGAACACATATTTCAAAAATAATGGCAATTTTTTAAATAATTAAAAAACAGACGCTTTGGTTATATGAAGAGAAAATGAAACCAAATATGCAGTAGAGATAAAAGTACCTCTGCCATACTATTTTACTACGACATACAAAGTATTTGATTCCTAATGTGTTAGTTATAAGCCACACTTTTCAATAGTGCCTTTAACTCCCGTGCACTCTTCAACGTTGACACCGATGCACCTTCGTAAGGCGAAGCTGATGTTCTTTTGGGTGCGGTACCCGAGCTCTGCGGTCTTGAAGATGTACTTCCCCGACATCAAGTTCAACAAGAACAACACTGCTCAGCTCGTCAAGTGGTTCTCGAACTTCAGGTATGTTCCTTTCATTTCTAATACCCTAGTACTTTAATCAAAGACGAGAAAATGTAATGAATTTTAATCAATTTTTGTAACTTTCTTGTATTTTAATATAGATTTTATCTGAAAGTTTTAGTAAAAACCACAACACATCAGGCCATAACTACAAAATTTGATTTTGAATTTTAAAGCAGAGTAGAGTTTTGTGCTAATTTGATGTGCTGCTGTGTGTACAATTAGTATTGGCAATGGTGAAATAGATAAATCATTATCTATTTATATATTAGTTAAATGTTTGCACTAAAATCGAAACTTTAATCTATGTCATTTACACATTATTTTCGATATTAATTTTCTATCTAGCCTTATGTGTTACGGTGAAATGTATCCTACCTTTGAACATCGACTTAAATCCAAAATCGGCATAAAATTGTTCGCAAAACGTTGTAATTTCATTATAAACTAGCTTAAACGATTGATTAACAGACAGACACCCTCCCATATCTAAACTTAATTTAAAACGGTTTGAAGGGTTGGATACACTATTTCCTGATCACAAAACAGGTAAAGAATCTATTGCTACAACACAGTTACAGTTTTTAAATGAATTTTCAAAATCAACATGTATAGCAAATCAGGCTTTGTCACAATCTTAAATCAACGTTAACTGTGTTAACAATAATAAAAAATAAGGTACTGTCGCCTACTAAAGGCGCTTTTTTAACCGCAAAACCGCTAAAAAACTATCGGATATAGCTTAAATTTCATTATACGGTCCTTAAAGATCTGTCAGTATGGTACTGTTATAAAAACATATGATAGTTCTTTTTTTAGCACTCCAGCAGCGGTTGAAAACAGTGACGACCTTATTAGGCGACAGTACTTAAACCACAATCTAAAGAACTTTAGAAAGATAAACAACTTTTAATCTACTTCATATTGCTATTGATTGGACCATTTGAACGAAGATGACAACAATGAGTGAAAAAATTATTACGGTAGATTTAATTGAAATAATAAACGAATTAAAATATTAATTATAGGATAGAAAATACAAAACGTCACTGCATCAATAAATCAAACTATTTTTTGTTAATGTCAATTTACTCAAGTCGGTCATATTAAAATAAATAAGTTTTCAAAAAAAAATTCGGGATTACATTTAATATGTAACATCATGTTGGTTTTTCCTCGTGCAAGCTACAAAAATAATTCAAGTGATAAGTCTGTGAGTGTATTGAATTCAATTGTTTGGAATTTACGAGGAAGGGTCTGGAAATATATTCGTTTTGAAATTAAACTTAAATGGATTTATTTAAAGTAATTAATAATATTGTCTTCTAATTATACAAGTTCATAACCCCCACTTTTGTCGCAGATGTAAGTTCCACTAACAATACCACATGATCTTTGTTCAACCATTTAAAAAATATCGAAGAATAATTTACTTGTAGTAATACGACTAGCGATACCGATTGATCCTCAAAAGTTTGCTTATTGTAAAGGTATGTTTTAAAGCTACATTTTAATATATTTTTATAAATTTATTGTGTAAAGAGAGAGCGTTGTTACAGTTAACGAATAAAATGTTTAACTAGCAGAAATATATTTCGATATGTAGTTCCCTCAATATTGATTTCTACTTGACTAATTTCCCGTTATCTAAGGCTCTGATAAAAGCACCTGCTATAAGATAAACATAACCCTTCTTTGCATTACCTATCGACTACACTCAACTGTATCACCTATCTCTTTCGTATGTGTCGAGTGTGCGAAAGACAAATATATTAGGCCAAAACTCCACTCAGAGAGATACTATCTAGTCATACATAAAATAATAAATATAAAATAAGAACAACTTAATAAATATTTGTATTCGCCAAACAGTATTGTCCATATATTTGTTCATTCGCTGAAAATCAAAAAGTCAAGAAAATATTTAAAAAAAATAAGGGTTTAGTTGTAAACTGGTAAAGTAGTTTTCGTTGTATCACTAGTCAAAACATCCATATAGGTAATTTCCCGCATAACTAGTATTTAGTCCAAAATAAATTCATCGTCAAAACGTCATTAGTTAAACGAACTTTACTTGCATTAGATTTTTTTCTATAGTTGCATTAATCTCTTGTGATCAAATTAACTACCAAGTTTTAAGATTTATTTATAAATATTTTCAAGATTATTATTTAAAAATAGTTTAAAGAGAATCTCTCATCAATTTTATACTGTAAATAAATTTATTTTATGTAGGGTGTCTAAAATATTTTTGTTATTTTTATCGCTTGCAGTGAGCTCTAAGCTTTAAACTCAAAGTAACATAGCACGCGTCACTGTTAGCGCAGCACTCCAGCCACGTATCACCTTCTATATTAAACGTTTCCGACTATCTCAAGCTGGTAATCTGGACTAAGATAAGCTTTCCGTAAATGCACAGATAAGCTATTTTCCATAAACTTATTAATATTAACGCGATAAATTATGTACCAACTTTATGCTTACAAAACGTACACTATACGCCACACATGTCAACATGTTCCCTTTTAATATGTTTAATTGATTTTTTAGATTCATTATACTATTGGTGAGCTCTAAAAGTTTTCCGAGTTAAATCATTGCTACATTAACTTTGTAAAGTAGAACGAGAACGTAAGGATTGTCACCAATTTTGACTTTCGATAGATGACATATGTGATATGAAATAGTTCTACACCGTTTTGTTTCATTAAATTTGTTTAAGCTTTTACAAATCTGTGGATTAAAACCAAATAAACTTTACAGTTTCATAAAAGAGAATATGCATAATTAATTAATTATTCTTATACATCAACAAGTGTTAGCAACGCCAAAAGGTTAGTTGTGAGATTTTTTACCTGTGACTTTTGTTCGAGAATTGTAAGTAATAGAACAAAAACGTTGCGTAGACTTAAAAAACAATATGTAGATAACTGCACAGGTAGGCCGGAACTAGTCCTTACAGCTAGTAAGTGATTTTATTGCAATCACATTATCTCAATTGATCAAACATTAAACATCAAATTAAATCATAAATATTACAAACAGTAATAGCTTCTTATGTATACGTAAATAAAAACCAAATGTTCAAAAGATATGCACAAATTAAACGCACTTAAAAAGCAAACTGGCAAATCATTGGACATTTTAGTATGTGGCCAACTATAGAGTTGTTAGGAATATAAAAATAATGTTTTCAGAGTTTCTTTGAATGATAACTTTGGATAACTTAGTCCATTAGTATTGTCCACTAATGCCCCCATTGTGGACAACGGAAAACGGCCATTTCCTTGCGATAAACATCTCTGAAAGCTGAAAGGGTGAGGGGTTCACTCTACAATCGCACACGACAACTACCGACTCTTATGGAAAAAATCCACACGCTATTCTTTATTTCAACACTAAAACAAAAGATCGTAGAAATTTACAGTGTTTTGAGATGTTACTATAAATATTAAAATAAATTCACTTTTAAATCTTATTTTAATTTGACAATAATAAGTAAAAATATCATAGTTTAAAAGTATCTATTGTCCAACCCAAATCTAGAAATGTACTTTCAATGTATTTTTTTTACACTTCTACAACTTACAATTTTGTGATCTAATTAAATAGAGCTAAATCTGAACACCAATTATTATTATAATTTTTTGAGTTATTTCAAGCTATCAAAAACAATTTTTTTTAACGTTGATAGACGATTCTGGCGATATATAATTGCATGGCCGCTCCAACCCGACACCTTTGTGTCGATATAATTATTGCATTTTAAATTTACGGAAAATCGATTAGTCGTTTCCCCTAATTAGCCCGTGGTCATGTCATACTGAAGTGACTATTATCACAAGTATCAATCGGACTTTCTCAATTCGTATACAACAAGTTCGTCTATACATATTCTCTATTAAATTTTGTGGCATTTATTTTCAGGTCGTTTAATTCTTAAAGGAGGTCATAATAAAAATTCAATGTTATTGTACACAAGGAAGTGTAGATAATACACTCGTAATATACGTATTTATTCGTTAGGTACTATTCTTAATCTAACCCGTCCAAACATATTATTTTTTTCTAATTATGTTAATTAGAGATCGTTAATTATATCTCGTGTTAATTCTAACAGAGGTGTCGATTATGGAAGTCAAACTGCACGATAGCCTTTCAATATCATTATGGGGTTTTTTTATGTTCTGATATAATGAAAGACCTAATTACACCATTATTCTGTTAACAACTTCATTCTAGAAATACGGTCGTAAAAATTCTAAGTTAATAAAAATATGGTGTATTTAAATTTGATCTCATTATAACACTTTTTAACTTGAAAAGTAAATAAGTTTTAATTAACTGTGTATGTAAACTACTGTAGTACTAATCTAGTAGGTACTACAAGGAAGTTGGTAGAGAAGTTTAAAAGGCGTAAACACATGAAGACGTAAAGCCCTCCTCACACGACCGTCCGCTTGTTGACAAGCATACACAAGAGCACTACCGGAGAGGGCCCTTGGCGTCTTTTAACCAGTGCCGTTATGTTTCTAGACACGTTTGTTATACATTTCCCAAAGTGATTCTATTTTCCAAATTTATATTCACGTAAACTTGAACATCGATCCTACTAGCTAACTTTTCTATTTTCAAAATTTAAATGAACCTTATTCTCCGTATGTAAAACATTCGATAATAGAAAATATAACTGACAGAGTATTATGTTAAATAAAAAAATGTTATACCATAATTCCAAAGCTTCATTAAACACAAAAAATATTATAACACCATAAGAGGTTAAAGAAGAAACTCATTTGTTAAAACTATTTTAAATTATTTCATAGTCCATAAATCCGAATAGAAAAGGTCTAACACGGAATAAGAAAAGCTCCCGAAAGCCACTTTTGCAACTTAAAAAATTACAAAAGCAAAGTCGCCGCAGCCAATGTTCATAAAGGCGCACAGAACAAACATCCTTTGGCGAAAGTCGGCGTAAAGACAAATTCTTTGCGCGCGAACTCAAAGAAACGAGCGTTAGCAAACAAAGAATCACTCGTAGAATTAGCCGCGGCAACGATAGCACTAATTAGCAACGGTGACTCATTTAAGTTATTTCGCTTAATTAAGTCGCGCAAGTGGTCTGCGGTCGGACCGCCAGAAGGCGTCGTAAATTGTTAGAACACGGCAACACTCCAATTAATCTTTTTACACATCCAACTAGAGCTAGGGGCACTTAGAGGCCACGCTCCTCGCATTTTTTTTTAATTCGCATACGGACCGGTGCAAGTGTGAAACACACTTACATGTCGCGATTCAGCCGCTGACTCGTAGCGATTTACTCATTATTTCATTCTAAAAAAAATGATAAAATAAGTCTAAATTTTTATTTTATTTTTAAAAATCAAAGCCAATTATATGATCTCCATATGAACATTACTAAACTTCTTTACCTGTTGCTCGACTTCGAAGGTTTTTTTTTATAAACAACCAAAATGCGTAGTTCCGCTAACCGAAGCACTCTTACAGTTCGAAATGGAAAATGTTGTCAACCTTACGTCGCAATTTCCACATGCCTCTTTAACTTGCTGCCGTTAACTGCCGAAGCTTATACACTTTAAAGTTCTGAATAATATTTTTCTTTTTCAAGTGAATAAAAATATGCATTTTAATAGAATATGGTAAAACATGAAGCAGAAAAATCAAGTTGAATAAGCTCGTCTTATATCATTTAAAATAGTCACCAGGGATGAAGGCACCATGCTACATTATTGTACGCATGCAAATTAATTGGTCGGCCAATATTATACTACAAGTAGACGCAGTCTAATTTACGTGTTAACATTTTCAAATGAGGCCTAGGGCTGCAAGTGGCCGGCATTTACCGCTCCCGTAATTAATACCACCCTTTCGAGAAAGCTTATGAGTAGTTTTCCTTCAAAAAGCTGCTAATTACACGTTAGTAAGTCGCCACGACCGTAAGTGGTTATGCATGACATAAAAACAAGCTTTGCAACAGTTTTGAAAAAAAAATTAAAACTAAAAAATATTAAAATTCGATGAACTCGTTTGATAGATTCACTGTGACTGCCATAAGAACTTGATTAAAGTAAGGATGCCAATCCAATCCTATTAGTGTAAGTATATTTTGGAAGAATCCGTCAATGAGCGAAAGATAATGTCACACCTTAACAGTAAATTCCAGCTAACGTGTCTTTACTTCCGAATTAGCGTTCACACGCACGCAAACGAAGCGAGTAATAGGCGTAAGGGAGCGGCTGAATATTTACATATCATTGCGATACGCAAGCCATTATAAAATATTAGCCTTTCGCCGGCCGTCGTCGTTAATAATATAATTAAAACACGCGAAGGCGCGGTCTTACTTATCGTTGTAATCAAGAAGTGTGCCACGTGTAGGGAGCTTACCGTGCTACGGACAAGTTTGCCCTACTTCATAAAATTTTGAATTTGAAACATTATTTTTACACATGACTCGTGATTTTACCACCCCGAATCTGAGAACTTATGAAAAGAATCAAAGAAATTTGTATTTTGAATATCCAAATTTTATGAAGTACGGTTGTCCTTAGCATAATTGTGCTTAACATTGTAAGCTTGTAACACGTGGCACACATCTTGATTTTTAAATATTTAATTGATATATTTTATTTACAGTTAACAAAACGGTCTTATATTTTCTTTTACTAATTTAATCTTGTTTAAAATTCATTTAAATATAATATCTACAACAAGACCTCCTTTTTAGATCAACAATGAAAAGTATAAGCTATAAGAACTTAACTGCTTGCTTAGCCAAGCGAACCCCGCACATAGCCAACCATCCATCAGCTAATGAAAGAGTAATTATAAAAGTGGTGGTTTCTTCCGACCGCCCCGGCGTTATCTTGTCTTCGATGAGGCATAAACTTTTTTAATTACTCCACCCATTCCCCGACGTGTTCTTTTCAAAATCATTATTACAAGCTATTTCTGAATTCGACTAATATATTTATTATAACCAGCCTAAATAGAAAACGTTATAAAGCTAACATAATGGTGAGCAGACATTCTTTGAGTTTAATGAAATAATAATTGCCTATTTTCATTCTCAGAATGTAATATACGGGCATGCTAGTGTAGTAATAAAGTTTTTTTTCATATGACACGACATTGTACTACATACCCTTGAGTTGTTTGTCATGTAACATGCGAGGCGCGCCTTGCCCGAGTCTCGAAGGAGCGGGCGCGTCAGTCTTTCATTAGTGCACCTTAAAAAAAGAGACGCATAAGCCGCGAAAGTCACGCGGCTGTTTTTAAATGATTTAATTATGCCCTCGTGATCTCAAACCTCATTTCACGTACAACAACTAGCCGCTAATCTATAGAAATTATTTATCAATTTACTTACTCAGAATTTATTGACCGATTCTAGATGGTGTAATAGAACCTTAATGTATTTTACAGATCATATCAGTTCTCTTTTATACGAAAAATATGTCTAGTGGAACATCCAATAAATTATACATAGGTATTTTTTTCGAGTGTGTTTCAAATAAAGATTATAAGTATGTATTTTTCACCAATTACAATGGCCTATATTCTAGTTCGAAACAAAGTAGTTGGCTGTATGAATATAGATTCATTTGCCTTTCCGACGATAAATAAGTTTTTTAAAATAATAAATATTTTGAAAATGGAGTCAATATAATGTATTAAATCATAAATATAATATTGCAATTAAAATAAGTTGCCATTTTTGTTTGCATTCCATTCTTAGAAGCAGTCATATCGTACCACAAACATTTTGTCCTTGTTTTATCCTTCTACCACTATCAGCTCGGACGGAAGCCAGTGCGCACGCAGCCTTATCTCACTGAAGTCCGGTGGCCAATCGTCGAAGACCTTACAGAAGTGTATTGTTGCTATAAAAATATAATTTGTTTATGTCATATCAGTAGGTCTCTTTATATCAGTCGTGAATTTCTGAAGATGACTAATTACGAAATGTGTTTATACTTTTCACGCTAATTGTGCCATGCAGTTTCTGAGACGATGGTTTATTTAATTATATTTAATGTTTTCTTATCAGTTGTTGTTAATTAATATACAATAATTCGTCGTAATAAGTTTCTTAAATCTTTTAAATATGTCAAAATTACATTGACCTGCCTATCGCTTATTAAGTACATCTAAGTTATTTTAAACATTTAATCAATTTACTTAATAAGAATACAATCTTTTGTACTAATATTAAAAATGCGAAAATTTTAAAGATGTATGTATGTTACTCTTTCACACAAAAACTAATGAAATTATTTTGATGAAATTTGGAATACAGATAATTTTAAGCGTGGATTGACATACAGGCTTTTTATCCCACTAAACAGTTCCCTAGAAACCATGCGAGCGAAGCCGCTGGCGGAAGCTAGTGAGTACATAAAACGCAGACACAATCAAACAAAATTTAATGACGCTACTTTTGAATTCGGACTACATATTGTATTTCTTTTTTTCTCACTCCATCTAATCTGTGATAAAATATAACAAGTCACCTCTAATTTGTGGTAAAAGAAAACTCGTCACCACCCTCCACAATTCAGTAACAAATAAAAACGCGGCATGTAGTGTAGCGCACTAATTAATTACGTCTTAGGGCGGGTCTTGGCAGCACTTGGGTAATTTCCCTGGTGGGCACATCCGCACGCCTTTATCCGCATGCCTTCAGGCCCCGTACAACCTGTGATACCTTGTCATCGCCTGTGATGTTAATTCCTTTCATAGCGGCGACAGTTGAAAATTATTTTTGCTCTTTCCAATTAAAAAAAATACCTGACTACAAACCTTTTTAAACCGGCTTCAAAATCGGAAAATAGGAGGTTATATGTACAAATAGTAAATTGAATACGTATAATTATCGATATTGTGACTAAAGTCGTATTTACTAACAATCTACACTAAGTACCATTTTCAAGGATTTTTTTATAGGTATATCTTTAGTAAATTACTTGAAAATTTCACCCGTTTCAGGTGTCTGAGACGGAATTCGAAAGAAAAACCAATGCGGTCACTTGGGACAGGTCATTATAAGCAAATTTTAATAAAATAAATATCAATATAGCAAAGAGAATTCAAAATTTATCAAATAATTCCCGCAACGTGAAAATTTTTTAAAATCGATTCTTTAGTTTCTGGGGCTAGTTAATAAAAAAACAGACAATCATTTCTTTCCTCTTTATAATATTATTATAAATAACGATGATGATTTCTTTTTAAAGTGCATAAAGTAAACAGCTGATTAATCGATAAAATTGTATACACAATTTAATTTTCACAAATAATATTATATATATGCTATTCGTTAAAATCATAAGTTATAATAATATTTATAGGTACAATTTTCAGAGAGATATTTTATAATGATTATTATCATATATTTCTTTTTCACAGGCTCTAATACCTCTATCTCTTATTACAATAATAATTGAAAAAATATATATTTACGACAAAATAGCAATGCACTGGGGAAATAACGGGAGAGTCGATGAGAAATACCATAAGCACGGTAAAGTAATTATCGTTAGATACACATATTACAAACGTGTACACTTTTTATACCACTTTGCTATATGAAATAAGTCATCTTTAAGCATCAACAATTACCAAAGCCTTTGAGAACAAACAGCTACTTTAAAGTACGCGACACAACTCGAAAACATTTTATAAACTGTCTCCTAGTAATTAACGAACTAATTCTGTAATCACGTAGCCGTGAATGGTCATCCACCCTTAAACGGCGACGCGCGTGCTTAACCCTTTTTTCGAATTTTTAATACCGAAAGAGTAGTTGGGGGGTTAATAAAATCTCGCTGAGCACTCAAATGAGCTGAACTTTTGAAGCGGGAGTGCAAGACAGAGGCAGGTCAGTGAAGAGGGAGCTACTGGCCAGGTTCGCATTAAGTAGATACATAACCGTATCAATTCTATTGCAAAATTTTAAAAAAATGCGTTTACTTAAAGTTCTTCTATTGTTCTGTATATTCTAAGAAATGTTATTATAGGTACTTCAGTAAACTATCTATATCGATATAATACAGAGGAAATATTTGTATTTAATAAGCTCCGAAACTGCTAGAGATTTTAAAAATTTTTGAAGCTATAAGAACGATGAAAAGATTTCGTTTAGAGGACAGTTGATATATATTGTTACAATACTTTATGTCTCCTTAAAATGTGTATGTACCTCCAAAAAAATTCGCGTAATAAATAGTTACTTTCGTAATTTATTTCTTTATCTTTACTAGTTATTGCAGTATGCGAAATTTATATAATGGATTAAAATAATAATTGACTATGAATCACTGTTGAATTGTATATCTGAAATAAATACCTATAAACTGTGCTTTAATTCGTTGTTGTTCTAAAGAGGTCATACATTTCGCGTTTTCAATGATAAGATAAAGAAAAATATATTCGCGAGAAAGTGGTTGCCTACAGTGAAATAACAGTTCTGTAACGTCTACTGCCCGCATTAGAAGCGGTATTTAGCTTACGACAGAATCGTGTCAAACAAATTGGCATAAAAATAACACTTTATCAATCCACATTTAAATTTCCTCCAAGCCAAGTGGCTGCCGATATTTATAAACATTCGTTGAGTAGTAAGTAACAAACACAATAGAATAAGGAATCCCTATTTTAATTAATCTTCAGGATTTTCCTGAGTCATTTATATTGTTACAATAATATTGCCATTTAATATTACTTGAAACGTGCAAAGAAACATATCTAAACAAGAACATAACAAGACTGTTCCAACGCCATGTGAACGTATTGCCAAAAACACGTACTACAAACGATTAGAAATGCCATTACAAAAAGTCATGCCAATCAAAATGTATTAAATCGAAGCAGTCACATAATGCCAGCAGGCGTCTCGAACACGGCCCTGGCTGGACGGCGCAGTCTGAAAAAAAGTTTTTTTTCACTAACTGAAGCATTAATCTGGGCCGGTATTAGTTTACTCGCTCTTCTTGCGTCTGTGTGCGGCATCAACATGTGTGCACGCTCCGTGCAACTTTTCACATAGACCTCGTAATATACAGAGCACTGAAATTGCTTATTTTCGTTGGAACTGCTGAGATTCCAGTGTCAACCTATTTGTTAACACTACTCAATAATTAAAATTCATGGGGCAGCCAGCATCTTTATTTTCACATTTACTAACGACGATTAAATAAATGAGTCAACAACTTTTACAAGTGACTGTGAAAGCCTAGAAAATAACAATAAATTTAAGAAAAACTACACTACAATTGATCGAGTATTTGAAGGGAATATGTAGGCTTTTATCGTTTATAAAACAGTCAGTACCCACTTATTATCAACTCCAAAAATATATTGATTGCATTTGACCTACAAATTGTGCTACAAATCCTAATACCTTTAAAAAATTAATCTTAACCTTACATAAATTATTAATTCTTCAAATATGAATTTAATTACTTTAATGTCCTATCTGTTAGTTTTATCTCTATACCTAGTTCATTCTGCCGTACTTCAACGTAGCTGGCCGGCGTCCACTCTCTCTCGCATACACATACATACACAGCCCATACACACACGTAAGTAACGCATAATACCACCCCATAGGTATCATTCGTGGCACATCACGTTTTAATAACCATTGTATTTGGCAACGATCGAAATGAGTGTTTGGCGAAGGCGAGCAATGTCTGGAAACTATTTTTAACTACGGCAACTTCGCGTTTATGAGTTTTTTTTTTCAATAGCAAGCCAACAACAGTTGCATTCAACCTTTATGTTCGGAGTATTACCTAACAAATTATTTAAGCTAAAATAATTTTAGTTTATTGCGAATACTATTGTAGTCTAAACTTTTCCTCGTGTGGCAAACTAAGATAAGGTATCAACAAATAATTAAAAATAAAGACGAACTTTACTTAATTTTATACTGTGAAATAATTTCTGTATATTTTTTCGTACATCGTTCGTGAAACAGTGTTTTTTCAAATTAAATTTGTTGTTAGCTTTGCATGTCACACAGTCGATATGCATTAAAAGAACTAAGAAAATAAGAAACAAGAGAAAAGAAACAAAACCGGTAAATGTATCAATTGTTTACTAAAAAGGATATTAGAAAACCAACCAAAACGGTTTGACAGGAACACATTAATTATATATTCACTTTATTATTATGATTTACTAATATTTGAAATACATAAATTTAAAAAGAAACTTAATTTTACACGCAAATGAAATCTATCAAGCAAATAAATATATGTAAATATCACATGCAACAAATTTTTTTTTAAATATATTTGAGTTATATTAACAATTTTTTTTTTATATAATTTACTGTACAAATTGAAATCTAGATTTCAATATAATGTGCACATATGTAGATTGAAGAATGTTTAAAAACGCACAAACACATCTCATCTCATATTGCAATGCTCACAGGAAACCGTTTGGATTGCTGGTAATAACAAAATATATTAAACAATAATTATTTTCATTACAAAAGAAATATTTCAGTTATTAAACTTTATGGAAATTCCTAATCAAACCACAAAATGATAAATGTTAGGATGGAGGATAAATTTTCGAAACAATTTCTTCGTTATATGCATCACATAACATGAGCACTTACGTCATTGGAATAATAAATAATACCTTACATAATATAATATATTAATTTTATTTTTTAATTATTCTTATAGTTAATATTAATCGTGTTCTTTTACCTAAAGTCAATTAAATATTACTTATGTCATATTTTCTTTAGTCAGAAATTTAGAATAAATTCAGATTATTTGAAATACTTCATAAATGAGGATTTCAATATTTTATAATGATAATAATGAACATGAATGTTTGAAACTACATATAAACTATATTGTTTAAACTTATCATAATCTTTTAAGTTAACTAAAATTTTGTTAACCTTACAAAATTACAAAAAAAAACTGTTGTTTTGTCATTTTATTCGGAGCTGCTTTTATATGGAGTCTGTATTACGATAAGGTTTAATGCTATAGGGTAGTAGTACAGACTGAAACAGGGCGTTCTCTAGAGTGCGAAGAGATAAACATAAATCAGTTATAAATAATATATTAACGAATTCAGTTGTTCTCTTTTTAAAAAAGAGTTTTAAATGGCTGAATGAAAAGATGTTCTATATGATTAAAGAATTATTAGTTAGTTACAAATGCTTTTTAATTACTGACAATTTAATCTTAGACATTATTTATTTTTTGACAACATTATTATTATTATTTTTTAAGGAATGCCAACTAAGCCACCCAGACTTGTCTTAATTTGTGTAAAGATTGACTGTTGAAGTTAAAACCTCTTTTAGGATTTTATGCAGGAATTTACTCCATAATGATGCACACGCCACAAAAGAAAAACATAAGAATAAAAATAAAATAAAAAAAAGTCGATTAACATTCATGTACTCTTAATCTTTAAATATCTCCTGCATAGCGTAACAATTTTATTATAAATTGTAAAGCACTATACATTGATTTATTTGCCAACAGTACAGGTTTACATTGATAAGTGCTGTGTTATAAATAAATATTATTATGGACATTTGATTATATCCTCCTTTTGTTAGTAAGTTTCTTGTTAGGTTTCCAATATAATTTAATTGTTTCAACTTCATCAAAGCAAATGTTTGATGTTATTTAATATCGAATAAATGCCTTTGTAAAATATTTTCAGTTCTATACGCCTATATATGTCTATTCAGATATAGCCATTGAATATATATACAATTGTTTCTAATGTAAAATTCATTTTTAATATAAGTAAGTATGAGTTTGTATTTGAGTAAAAAGGTTCTTACCCTGTTATTATCAGTTGACGGTCTCAATATACCCGCATAAAATCATTTTGTAACGGTATTATCCATCATTAAGAAATATCGTTAAATATTAAGAATATTTTCTGGAAAGGATTACGACTGAGCTGACGAAGATTGTTTGATATTCCATTAATAATAATCATTAAAAAAAAATATCGGAATGAAAACGAAATTTTACCTCTAACACCTCGCAGCATGATAAACACTTATACGAAAATTAAAAATACATTTATAATGACTCTACATTCAAGTAATCAATTTTTTGAAATTTTTAGAAATTAAGTTATTTTTGAAAATCATAAATGTAAACCCAACAATATACCGTCCCATTCCGTGAATAAAAGCATCCATTGTATTGATTTTATTAATCAACTGAATTGAAAGAAAGCATATATTTAATAAAAACTACATTTACACGGTTTTATCACGTGTATTTGTGAAAAATGATTTCATTGTTCAGATGTTTTTGACTGATTCCGTGTTCCCTTAGACTAAGATATTGGTCTAATAGCTACAATATAGCAATACTTACAATATAGGATATTGTTTTTTTTTATATTGTAACTGGAACTGACTAAAGAAGTTAAATATTATTATTAGAGAAAGAACTAACGATTGTTCTACATAAATATCGTTTTAGCTGACTTTTTTTCTGGACAAAAGTCCAACGGCTGAAGCAAATCGAGTTTCGTACGACCATCACATTCGCACGGAGCGAGACAACAATGTGGGAATAAAATAAAAAGTAAACAATACACAACCCCTCTAAGAAACGTCTTGGAATCGACTTGACATAGAGTTAAACATTACCAAGGAACAGACATGACAATCACAATGTTAATAATAGAAGCATGTGCATGTATAAAGAATATATTTGTCCCCAACTGAAAAATTATCATTTTGGATTTTTGGGCAAAAATGCAAAAATCTACAATATAAATCGAAACATTAAACATTTAATTTTGATTCCATAACAATAGTTATCGATCATACTAATTGATTTCGTCAAAACAAAAGATGCTTATTTTGATTCAATATCAGTAATAAAATACGAAAAGTACTGTTAAATTAAAACACATAAAAAATAAATTAAAAATCACCAACGAGTCCATCAGTTGTCGATGTCTATTGCTTTATTAATCTATGGCCAATCGCTTACGCTAGTTTCACACGGGAATCGAATATGATCTTGAGGGGAGCAAACCACAGTTGATAAGACTTTACCGAGCTTTCCTTAGGAATATGCAATCCTATTAATTTAAAAAGGATATATAAGTATAATTATTTCGATAATATTTTAATCGCTTCTTTCTTTGTTCTTTCTTCACCGTCGTAGAGAATATTGCATAAAGTAACATTAATGTCTCTGGTGGGAGCCAATCGATTATCAATATAGAGAAACCAATATCATAATTAGAAAATATTACTACACTCACTATTGGAAATTAAATAAGTTTTTTTTTGTGAAAAATCGATTTCTAACAGGTCTCCTTTTAGAAATATATACAATTTGATAGACCCTGATCATCACAGAAAGATATCGAATGGAATAATATTAAACGTTAGATCGATTTCTACGAACTTCGATTTTGTAACGAATAAGATCTTCAACATCCATTCGCTAGAAGTAAAATATATTTAAAATATAAGAAAAGAACAAAAAATGCGGCAAAAACGAGCAACTGCTTCTGCCACAAAGGAATCTAAGAAGTTGCACCCCAGGTAAAAGCGGAGACGATTTCTTAAGAAAATCGACAAACAAAGACACTTTTCGTTTAGACAATTTTAAGTACTGACCCGTTGTATCAAAGCAGGTAGTCGTGTAACAATAAATATCGTCTTTAAATATATCATGCTATTGTGATTGTGATTTCTGTTCAGCTCAATGTGAAACTTTCGCATTCGAACTGCGCCTTTTTCGTTTAAGTCACGGTTTAAAAATAAAACATTCTTCGAGGGTAGGTATTGTCAATTTGAAACTAAATAGACTCTGGAATATTCATTTCATTTAAAAGTTAGAAACTTAAAACGTCGCAAAACTCTTCTGCTGCAATCTAAGAAGCTGCACCTTAAAAAAATAAAGATTTCTTACGAAAATCGCCAAGTCTTTTAACCGAACCAATCTAAGGACTTATCCATTGTGTTAAAATTTATCATCGTTAAGAATAACAATGACCTATGTTTGCGCTTTTGTAATTTTTGTTCAACTCAAAAACAAACTTTCGATGTATAATTATGTATCTTAATTCCTGAAGCTAGAATTACTTATATCTGAAGTTATTTTTGTTAACAAAATTTTAAATCTACACTTAGATTGTGAAATATTAGAATAAAAAACAGCTGATCCCCATATAAAATTTTCAGTTAGAGCATTGATCAAGTAACAAACCGTTAACTATCAAAATGTAAATTTTTAATTTCTTTTAGTTTAATTGCTGGTGTAGCAGCCCGCATGCGCGGTATATGGGTCGACTCAACTAACTGCTTACAAATCGAGACACAGTTTAGTACCGATTCTTATCGAATGTTGACGATTTTTAATTTACATTGCTAAAAATGTGTCAACCCAATTGCCAACGTTAAAAATGTATGTACCTACATTTTTTTCATAAATGCAAGATCGTAAAGAGTTTGTTTCTTAAAGCTATTTTATGTCTGTTTTGGGCGCTTAGTGTCTATTTCCAAATTCAATAATTATTATATTATGTTCTTTGATTATATACATTATGTATAAAAGTAGAGAAACTGGAATTACAAAATTTACCTTAATAAATTATTACTGCATAACTCGATATATTCAATACATACCTACCTAATATTAACTGTTATCTGTCCTTAACAACTGTCCACATTATGTGAATTTCCATTGAAATCAATACGAGTCACATTTCTGGTTTCATTTGAGTGAGTGATCGTAACATAACACATAAATATCTTCCCTTTTGTGATTAAAGGAACATGTGGTATTCGAAGCGATTATTTTAAAGACATTATCACCCACTTGAAACTTATAATTTAAATACCAAACGGCTAATCTTAATGCACTTAAAAGCACCCAATTAGTGACAAATGTGTCGCTCAGTGCGTTATTGAATCATCTCACACCAAAATGACTATGTATAACATAATTATTTAGACACTTCATTTACTTACTCAATTAGTAAGGCTGCAATCTCCAACGAGTGCCAATTAAAAAATAAAAGAAACCCTCGATGTGCGAGCGAGAGGTTCGAGGGCCTCCTTTTCCCGCAAGTGGTTTAGAGATGCGGCTTGTCGATTGATAGTTGGAAATCGTGATGTATATATACCATAGACAAAATACCGTTATTTTTGTTCAATTTCAAATTTCATTGTAATCTAGTAACATAAAATTCATTTGTATCGATCACGAACCATTATCATCATCTCATAACTTTAAGTTACTCATTTGTAGCCTTTCTTTATTTTCTTTTTATCTAGAGTGTTAGCAGTTGAAAAAGAAAGTAAGTTTTATGAAAAAGAAAAATTAGACGCATTATTAAAGATCTTTTTCAAATCTTTCTTTTCCATAAAAACGAATACAATTCCATTATTTATTAGAATGCAAAAACTATCCTGCTTATTGCTTATGTAATGGGTTATTTTAATATATTGTATCTGAGTGAGTGTGACTCTTGAATGTGACTTTCTAAAGGCGAAACAGTTTAGTTTTATGAAATGTTCAGTAAAACACAACCTGCTTATTTTAAGTGACGTTCGTTTTTACAATACACAATATTAACAAATAAATTAAAAAAGCGAAATATAACACCGTTGAATTAAACGTTACCAAGCAATCAAGTAACATATAAAAAATCTCAGTCCTTTCGTTTTTCGCAAAAACAAAACGTTCACGATTATTCCTTTTGTCGGACCCTTGCAAACATGCAGCCGGCTACACGTCACTTGCAGTAACGTGAAAAACCGAATTAGCCCGTTTGAATACGAACTCGTAAGTAATTAGCCTCGTGAGGCTCTCGATTCGCTCCGCTCGCTCTCGCAAGCGAACCGAAGCGAAGATAGCGATGCGACGCGAGTGGAGAGCGAAAATGGCTAATCAAATCCTTTCCCGCTCTCGACGGCATTCGAGAGGTTTTTTTTTAATTTCATTGTGTCTGAAGTGTCACTGCATTGACAGCCTAGCGTTCTTCATTAGCCTACCCCTTATAAATTACACCTAACACGAGAGATAAATTAAAAATTAAGGTTGTACGAAAATTTAAGTTTTGATTTTATTAAATAAACTTAATTAATGAGAATTCAAAGTAAGCTACTTTAGATTCATTAATATTAAACGCAATCGTAGTTTGAATTGATATTTATTTATCTTCGCTTCTTACTTGTCACTATTACATATCCAATACCAATTGCATAGCTAAAATAAAAAAATCGTGCAAAGACCCAAAACTATATACAAATTATGCAAAAACTTATCAATTTCCGTTAGTATTCACCGTTACCATTATTTTAACTGAATTCAAATATGATAAAGACAAAATAAATTAGTCAAAACTTCAATACCTGATAGAGTATGTATATCATCCTGAGTACAATATTTATTCACCAATAAAATTTCCTTCCACAGAGAGTTCTACTACATCCAAATGGAAAAGTATGCAAGGCAGGCGATCAGCGAAGGTCTGAAGACGGCTGAGGACCTCCATGTGGCAGGAGACTCCGAACTATACAGGGTGCTCAACCTGCACTACAACAGGAACAATCACATTGAGGTAATAATTAAGATGACTATTAATTTGTTTTGCAAACATTAGATACGATCATAAATTACTGAAGTTAAAAGTCGCCTCGCAATGTTTATTTTTGTCTTCATAGAAGTTTTTAATTATCGACAAAGTTTTGTCTTACTCCTCCATCGACTTAAAAGATAATACATAAAAATATTACTAACGATCGTTATCAATTTCTTTCAGGTGCCGCCAAACTTCAGATACGTAGTAGAGCAGACCCTGAGGGAGTTCTTCCGCGCCATCCAGGGAGGCAAGGACGCCGAACAAAGCTGGAAGAAGTCCATCTACAAGGTCATCTCACGGCTCGATGATCCCGTACCAGAATATTTTAAATCGCCCAACTTCCTCGAACAACTCGAGTGAGCGCTCACCCACGCACAGTGTTCGGAACACGAAAAAGTTTGGACATAATTTTTTGACGTTACGATAATCGTTTCGCACACCAAAATTTTACGACACTCGCATTTAGGCCTTCAGATTCAAAATTATTGATAAAAAAGTTAAAATTTAAATTATTGAATTTGTACGTTGGAAGTCGAGTGGCATAACGCCACTAGCGCTCTACTAGGAAATTCGTTAGGTTACGAGTAAGAGAAAATTTAAGTCACCTAGAATTTTATTTCTGCACATAATATATTTCGCTATATATAATTATTATATTATTATTAAGTATTATCTTAAAATGGTTTTTATAGTTGTGTATATCTTAAAATCATTTATTGATTTATTATTTAAGAAGAAAAACGATTAATATATTAACTGCTTAAGTTTTGAACTTTTTTGTTGTTTTTATTTTATTTACTCCTTGGTTCCCACCCTTTGGAGATGTTACCCACCTTATCCTTATAGCGTTTGCGTTCTTGGCACACACAGTGTTGTCGTAAATTGTCAACCTTTACCTCGTCATAATTATTTTAGGAATAATTAACGTTAACCATAGTGATTAGTACAATAGAGCAGGGTTATTTTTCGATCCACAAACAGATTCTAAAGATTATTTTTATACCGATAGCCAGTTTTAGGTTCATGCAGAGAGTTTTTCAATAGGAATTAATAATACAGTTGCTAAATTCGAAAACTTTAAACATCTTATGTTAAAAATTAATGTAAACATCCTTGGTTGTTTTATGAATGTTTCGGCAATGTTCGGATCGCATCATTCAGTTAATCTGGAAAACTGTGACTGCAGTCTCCGGAATTACATAGGATTAGGTTTATTTGTTAGATAAAATACATATTTTCCAAAATTATGCGTGGGCCACAAGCAATCACCACTTTATGCGGAGCGTCAACACCATTTTGTTATGTTTCTGTAATGCAGAAAATGTTTAGGCTAATGAAAGACTTTTTGAAACCAGACTCATTTAAACATTACAATAACGTAAAAAATATTATTATTCAGTTTATACGGAATTAATTTGTGTTATACAGTAATTTTGATTAGGTCAAAATTTACATTTTGGAGTAGTAATGGTGACGCGCTCGCTCCGCAGGCGGGCGCTCCGCGACGTCTATCTTCACAATAGACATTCGATCAACAATCCAAAACAGGCGCAATAGTTGAAGGCAACACAACAAATAGACCAATTACCTCCTTAAACAGACAAAAAATATTACAACACATATTTCGTATATCCATCAATTCATATAAATCGCACTGGGCCACCTCGTCCGATCAGAAGTGCCTTCAAGAAAAATAATGATTTTTTACGAGAAATAAGAAATTAATACTAAAGGCCCTCAATAGTACATACCGCCCAGCCGGAGACGTCGCGCAGCGCCCGCGCATGGACCCGCCTTGCGCACGCAACAGTTCAAACGAACTATCAGTATACATACACACACTTACTATTATACTATAGATGAATAATTAGTTTGATTCGTAGATAATATGTAGTGCGACCCGCTCGCAGCTTGCCCCTCGATCAGTCGGCAATAGATATTCGACATAGGATTCGGAATGACGTGGCCGAACCAGAAGGTGAGCGCGAGCGAACGCATATCTCGATGTATTTGTTATTATACCATGTAGTAGCCGGCCGCCACCCCCGCCACGCGGGAGCACTTTCATTTCACATCCTCAGTTTCACAGGACAAATGAATAACACAATTTATTTCGCTTCTCAAATAGATATAAACCGATAAGATAGATTGTACAGAGATATATAGCGATGTGTACATAATACGATAGTTTTAATACAGAAGAGATGATAAATCGACTATCTTAGCGCTAACGGTATTGTGTAAGGCACAATAGAAAAACAGGAAATTGCGAATTGATTTGCGGAATTGTACAAACGTTTACGCCATCCTAAGTTCATGGTCTGAACTCGCGCAGGGTGGGCGGCCGGCCCTAGCTAAGCAAGTGTAAGCATTTTTCATTTGATATTACACGTTTGTTATCGTTTCATTTGTAACCATTTGATCTATTACGATAATATAAGGGTACCTCAGTTTAGGATGGACCAGGCGTCGACTGGTGTGCTTAGATTAGTTCAGGTTAGGTGAGAGAGATACGGAACTCTTTTCAAAGACATCGACACATAGAATACACGCAGCCTCCTCCTCGTCCGGCCTCCGGTTTTATGTTCCAAATCATCCCGGCCATGCAATGGCCACGCACCCATCCAACCACACATTCTGCAATAGCCCAGATTCAGTTTCCACTCCGTCGTCGGTAAGCAAGTACGCAGTCGCCGCAGGGCTTATTCGAGAACGTTCATAGTTCCATGTTACGTTACCATTGTGTTTTGTTACGAGTTGTTTGTTTCAGATAACAAACTGCCAGATTAGAGCTGAAAAATGTAAATATGAATAGAACAAATGTGTCTCTTCTCGTTCAGATAAGCCATTCGAATTGAGAATTGGAATTGATTACATTAACTTGATTGAAACTATTGTAAGAGGCACAGGCTTAAATTTGTTAAGAGACCTAGGTAATAGATATGAAGTAAGCGTGCAGAGTTGGATTCGTTTCAGCTCTAAGCTGTCAATGATCATGAATTAATTCCTTGTATAGTAAGTAATGTATACGTTATTCCGATCTCTCCATAGATTTCTTCATACTACTGAAAGTGTTACGCAGGCTACACAACACATTTTACAATAGAAATGTATTGATTTCCCATCCACAGTATTCAACCGACATGCCGTAATTTGCAGATACTTGGAGCCGTTAATGTTTTGAATATATTTTTCAGGCGAAAAACTCTAACAATAATTTGTAATTTGTGTATAAAAAATGTTTAGTCCGGATTTTATACTTGTGTGATTCACTGTGCAACTACAAGACCACAAAGGATATCAATGCGATCGATCCGATTCAGATAATTCGGTATCGTTTATTCGTAAGTTATTGGTTGACAATTTTATAAATTTAGTGTAAAGACTCGAGTTTGACACATCGAAGTATTTAGTCCACAGTGATCATGGGGGCTATCCCACAGAAAAAGTACAAAATTCGGTGTTGACTTTGAAGCTCATGTTTGTATCTATTTAATATGTATGTAGATTTATAAAAAATGCCCTTTCGGCGTAATCATTTCTTATTGTTTGAAAATATTTAGATAATAGTTTATTTACGTTCAAAATTGTATCTAAAGTTTTTGCTTTTACAATTTATATTTTCGAATCCGTCTATTAAGTGTTTTTATAATCATATAAAATTAATGAAATATGTAATTATTTTCAAAATTAATTATAAATAAAAATACAATATATGTATGTAGAATGTATTTGGTTTCACGTTTGGGTATTATGGTTCCTAAATTTTCGAAATTGTAATAGACTCTATTGTATGTAGCATTTCATTTTTGGAAATTAGAAAACATTTAGATGTACCAAAATAGCTGTATCAACTTTTCTATACGTGAAATAAAAAAATCAAATAAGGAAAGTGCTGAAAAATTAGGTAGTTATAAATAAGTAACATTCGTTTATAATATCTGATTATGTAAAACTGACAAAACTGAGCACGGATATACTATTAGGAAGTCTTAAATTACAAATACTGCCGACGCTTATAAACTAATTAAGATAACTGGATACTCAGAGTTTGGACGTGTAGCAAATCGTCAAACATCAGCTTATCCCAAGCGATCGTAAGCAAAGCGTTCATAATTTTATATTCGAAGGTAATTTATAAATTGTTTATATCCTTGTGGTCTTCATTCGTAACAGCGATACACGTTCATTTTGTATTGACTTACGTATGTGTTATTTAATTTTGATTAAGTTGAATTGGTTCGGTGAGCTACAGACCGTAGCGATTCGTTTGATATATTTGTAAACTACGATTAGCGGATGCGGACACCAGTGATAAAATTAGTGACAAAATTTTGAAAATAAAACGAAATTATTTTAGGTGTTCAGCGCGGCGCATATTGCCCAGCATGAGCATAATCTGTGCCACTATGCGGCCTACCCGCGGGCCAGTGCTCCGCGCTGTGGTTAACTTTGACTAGTATTTAGGCGTCGTTTCGGTATCCTCGCATTTTGGCTAAGTGATAGGAGCCCGCGTCCGCTAATTTCGATATATTTAGTACAAATTTCATGATGTTAAGGTTTACGAGGCTCAAAGCTTTTTCTTTCGTGCCGTCCGCGCCGCCTTCCTGCATCCTGCCTACGATATAATGACTCGTGTATAAAATTTTATTCAAAAAGAGTATTTTTGTATTGAATATTTCTAAAGTTGGTGTAAAGATCAAAATTTCGTAATTTATAGCAATGACAAAAAAGGGGACATTAGATAAATTTAGGGTGTCATGCGTTTTTTGTATTTAATTTTAAGAATAGCGTCGAATATAAAACGTTTATGAGCATTAACCATTTGTAAATAAAAAGTTGAGAGGCAGGCCGCGGGGCGGCGGAGCAGCCGGCGTTTATATAGATAAAAAATTATATAAGTAACTCAAAGATGTTTATATGGTTCTGGATGTAAAAAAAGATAAATTTAAATCAAGTTTAAGGTAAAGTGAAAAAAAAAAATTGTAAACGATTCCTCGGTATTTGTCTTAGAATGGCTACTCGCGGGTCACTATTGTAATCTGTGGGCCTCAGACAAGTCATACCTGATGTCACGAAACTAACCTAACCTTACGCATTAATTATTACGGTTCTTAATACTACAACAATAATAATTATACATTAAATATAATATCACATTGTCATAATGCTTATAATTTAAAGAGCGTGTGTCTTTTGTCCGTGAATGTTTTAGGATCTAACCACTGTTCGGTGTAGTAGACATTATGGAGTTATTGTGGACGAAAAAAAACATAACTTGTCAAAATTCTAGGCCGTATGGCCAGTGGTTTGCATACATTGCATTCGCACATTGGTATAATCTTTATATTGGCGTTACAAAATCTATTGATCAAAATTTATCAAAATTAAACGATTATGAAATTCGGGAATACGGTGAAATAATAATGTATCTCTAATAGCAATGTCTGTATGGACACTTGTTGATACCAGTGAGGGATGTTTCTTCGTGAATATAACGAGTAATAAAGCTAAGCTTTTATTTGACATGTGCCTTTTATTTATTTACGCCTCCCATAAACACTATACCTGATTTTAGCATATCCTTTAGAAATATTTCTCGGCAATCAGTGACTGCACTCCGGCCATCGCTGAAATCGTAGGGGCGTAGAAGCAATACCCTTACTTTTCAGAAGATGAAGAAACATGAAATAATAGTGTTTAAGTAATTTGCCGAATGTTAAAAAATAGGTTATGTAATTGATAAAATTTTAAAAGAATGGCGATATAAAAAAAATCTCATTTTTTGCTTAAAGCCCGCGAAACGTTTACTGATTGTCCGGCAACCTTTCAAAACAATATTGGTCATATCAAATATGTACACTAATGGCTAGAGAGTTAGGCGGTGGCTGACCACTGTTTTGTAGTCACTAATTGCCTAAAAATAATGCCCGTTAATAGCTAACGAAAATTATAAAAAAAAACACCTTCAACGCTATTAATATACGAGGTTTAGCTTTAGAGTAAATTTACGCTAACATTGCAATTTTAGTATTAGTCCACATTCATAATATACAGAGAATAAGAAAAACTACTGCCTTCCAGGAATAAATATTATTCCCGTAGGTCCTCGTACTAAGTTAACCATTGCTAAATTCCTGTTTGACTGCGCTAAATATGCATTCAAGCAAGTGCAGTCTCAGCGTTAATTTACTCCAACGCTAAACATTGTTTCTTAATAACAGTTTGAGAGTGTACGTAAGTAACTATATAACTGGTATAAATACATTTACCTATGTGGAGAATTCAGCCAATTATTTTGATATGAATACCTAATACCACTATTTTTAAATGACAACTCGATTTAATAATATTAATGGTTTCATTTCTAATAAATTGAGTTAAGCTAAATAAAACTTAGATTACATATTTTCTTGTGCTTCTGTTTCAAGAAAATCGTCATGCTTTTATACGGTACTAAAACCGTTTCAATCAACCTGATCCAAACAGATAAATGTAGGTATATTAAGGCGAGGTTATACGAAATTACAACTTTTTAAACCAATTTTATTCTAAGGCTATGAACGGAAAAAAATCGCAACGATGACTAAATAGGTATTTTGGTTCGATTTTACTAATAATATATATTTTTTTTTAACTATATAAGCATGTGTACAAAAATAGATTTTGATTTAATCTAAAGTATTTTAAAACTGCATTTGCTTTTTCTGTGATTAAAAATGTATCAAATGAAGCGGGCGCGTCTTTGCGCGGAAACGTAAGTGGAGATAACATAATACATATATAGTGCTTTAACACAACTGACAATCAAACCTACGGTCACAGAAGAAAACTGGCAATCCCAAACATGTTTCTATGTCTTCTCTTCACACGTTAACCCGCGAGAGGCGCTACTGTATTAGTATGTGCACAGCACTGCCCTCTTGATAATACGCTATGGACTACTCAGCTGTTTCAGTTTTTATGTTGACGATAGATGGCGTTAACTAAAAGTATGAAATGGGACGTCAAGTCACCTTTAGCATAATGGTCGTACTACTAGTACTGAGTAGTTCCGTTAGATGTAGTCACTGTGTTGTTTACATGATTATCCTAAAAGGCGGTGTTAAGATTTTTACCTATTTCATGACTTCATTTAATTTCTCAAATATCGATATCGCTTCTCGGCCTTTTGGCTAAGATCAAAGTGTAGTATCTGTTCTTTTCAGCTTAATATCTGAAAGTTCCCTCACTGAGGGACCAGTATATTAAACTGATTTTTGTAAACCGACGGGATGTTCGGGGCTCGCTCCACTCCCGTCACGGGTCGGCCCGGCATTGCAGTGCCGCCGGGATTGGCCCACATAAATAAAAAAAATATTAACGTACCAACCGTCACGCGTAGCGTTGTGTTTTATGAAGACGTGTGAGGACCTCGCGAATTTACACTTCGTTTAAGGTGAGGATTACAAACGAACCTTGACTTGACAATAACAAAACAATGAATGATGATTAACAAGGAATTAGCGACTAGCGTTGGTGGAAACGCTCAGACTGCACTTAGATTAGAATTAGTCAAAATTCATATTATTGAACAGAACCTTAGCAAAGGTTAATTGGATGAGGTTGAACGGGAGTAATATTTACTCCTAGAAGGTATTAAGTTTGCTTATTCTCTGTATAATATGAATTCGGACTATTAACAAATGCAATTTTAGCGAAAATTTACTCGGACGCTAAACCTTGTTTATTAATAACACTGTAAATGACTTATCACAATACTTTGCATTTTGATAATGTACTACTTGTATCTTTCTTCAATGTCATTGATACTGCAGTCAGTCTAAAACTCGTCATTGGAGATGGGTGTTGAGAGATTTGCCAACGACAAAATGAAGCCGTTCGTGAACTTAGTCTGACTAGTCGATCAACTAGTTCATTTTAACTATATGAACTTTGGACGAAGTTTAACGGTTTGAATGGTTTAATTAAACCGTATATCAATTTTTATAAGATAAAATTCTTAATCATCAGTAACTGGTGATGATTTTTTTCATGTTAATGTAGGGACACCTATTGTTACGTAGGTTATGGTTTTATTTTGTATTATATGTGGTTATAATGGTAAAACTTGACAGTTTCATGATTTTTTATTGTCAAAATATATCGCTAGTATTTAAATAAGATGTTTTTTTAGGATTTCTTAATCAAAGCGTAAAACGTCTGTCACGAGGCTGTATCTCATGAACCTAGATAGATAGATAGATAGTTAAAATTTTCACGTAAGATGCATTTCTGTTGCTAATATATGAACAAATACTAAAAACAGAGTAAATATTTGCTTTTATTTAAAAAAATAATGTTTTTGCTCGATATCGATTTCCAGCAGGTAGATGCTTGAAATACTACAGATTTGGCTATATATTTAGCTCCCATACAAATACAAAAATGATGTTTTTTTCCATTTTATAGATAATGGTACGGACCATTATCTATTACTGTCGCCTCGACCAGTTATCCCTTATTAAGCTTTCAAACTGTTTCTAATCTCCAGTGAAACATATAATATCAAAAATATTAATCATTGATGGGAGTACCAATGCATAACTTGAAATAGGTAGTATGCACTAATAAATAAAGCTAAAGACATACGTATACAAATAAAATTAAACGATAAGATTTGTAACATATAACATTCTATAAAATGATAATTAATTCTAATAGTGATACGAACAATAACTGCGCCATACGAGTTTTTTGTCTAGGGCAAACATTACTATGATATTATTATAGTACCTATATGTATGAAGAATGTATAATTTGCTATGTTAATAATTTTTCGTAATTGTAATTGACTCTAATATATTATATAGATTTTCATTTTATGAAAGTTGGAATTATTTGGATGTCCCAAAATAGCTAAATCAACTTTTCTAAATCAAAATTAACTAGGAAAGTGCTAAAAATGAAGTACCTAGTTATCGTAGTATTTAATTACATAAGTAAAACTGACATGACTGAGCATGGATAGATAGATACCTATATAAAATAGCAATAAAAAACCCTCTCCAAGTGCCAGGGATAAAGTGTATTTTTGAAACACTTTTTATTAAGAATATTTTCAGTGCAGCATTGTGAATGCAAAATTGATCAAATATAATAAATAAAAGGTTCCTAATAGATGCAGACGTCGTGACTAAAATGTGCAAGAGCTTTTTTTAAAGCTTGATATTTCAGTATTTTGAAATAACAAATGATTACTATACATAAACCTCACTCAGTAGCCAGTGCGGAAGTCAGACTATGATGTTGTTTTAATTACTAAAAAAATAGTTGTAAGGACACCGAGCCACGCCGCGACAACAGCGCCACCAACAGAGAAACAAAGAAACCTTCCCCTCCTCGCGCGGTGCGGGGTAGCACACCCCCTCTAAGGAATCTAATAAGATTAACTGATTTATGTATGAGCTAAGATTTTGCGCAATAAAGCATGTTCTGCCTTCGAACGTTCTCCGAGTTTCTCCGAACCAAGTGTTTTATTCGAAACCTCTGCTACCTGCCCGCCTTCATATCCAGCTACAGTCCATCTGCTACAATAGTAGTTTACTATTTATATAATTGATAAATTATAAAAACTTAATAATCATTTTATATGTTAATTGATCTTAAGTTTAATATAAATTAAAAGCATTAATATTGTAGAACACTTATTTTTTATAAGAACAGGGAAAAAAATGACGCCTCTAAAATTATATTTTAATTTTACTTACAATCTGTTCTAAAAAAAGCACGAGTCTAGAACATCAAGGCTGTATTTATTTACCAAAAATGGCTCTAGTTTTACTGTAGATTTTACCCTCCTTTCAAGAGATCGGCAAACATTCTAACCAACATCTCCACATTTAATGCTAATTTTATGCAGTTTCTTTCCAACCGATTAACTTGAGATGCATCTTAAGTAGTAATTATTCAAATTAACTGACTCTTGTGCCGTGAATTTCAAGCTGATTTTATAATAGGTAATTTAATTAGTATGAACACTTAATTTTGTTAGTTGAACACTTCATGGGTAGCGGAAGAATTATGCGTTGCATACCTAATCATTAATTTTGAAACTTTGTGTAGTAAAAAAAAATATACATAGCTACTTGGTTTACTTAAGAAACGATTATATTGATTTTGGTTATTAATCAGTTATACACTACATTAGTGGTAGAATTTCACTTAATAACGAAAATAGTCTGATATGTTAATACCTATTTAAGCAATCAAACATTGGAATTTACCCTATGTTGTAACCTATCTATCTAAAGGAATTATAAAGAAACCAACGCTGGTTTTAAGTGTTTATTATTTCATTATTTATATCTCACTACTGGCGCATTTCAATATAGTTTAAGGAAAATTTGCCATGGGTCACTATGACCCTCCAAACTGGCCCAATGCGGATAGGAGGGTCCCTAACATGAAGCTAAAGAAATAACTGGAGACCAAACTCCTCCATACCTACTTGAAGCATAAAAATTTGACCTTGAATGTTTTCTATTTCATTCCTTAGGTCCCCCTCCTCTCTTTCTAATAGGGTGTCCACACAACTACAAAATAAAGGAGACAAGTTTAAAGAGTAGAACATTAAGGCAAAAAAAAGTATCAAAGGGTTTAGCCGGATACGTATGACGAGTCGGCCCCCAAATGGGAATCGATATTGAAACTTATGTGTTAATATCGACTTGATGTTCAAACACGATTTATGTACTTTTCGCGACCGACTTCCGCTTTGACCTTGAGATAGAGAGCAAAATATCCGTATGCTTGACTATTACTGAATGTGATATATCTCTGAAGCTAATTAAGATAAAGAAGTGAAACTAACGCGAGGTGTTAGGTTACATTACAGAGTATATCACATATATTTTTTTATAATTTTTAGAATAAAAAATTACATTAAAAAAATAAAAAATAAAAAAAATCATGTTTTTTTTCTGAGTTCTCTGTGACTTACAATCACGAAATTAATATATGTTATGCTCCTTTGTGTGCTCTATTACCCATAAAAATTGCGTGAAAAAAAAGTTGGTGCAACACAACGAAAAAAAAATATATGTGATTTCTGTCTTATGGTATACCCCTGTATTATAAGGTTTTCACATTACATCATTGTTTTTTTTTCGAAATTTCACATCAGCTTGTTTTAAAACATAAGTAATTAGTCTTAAGAGATGGGATAATAGTTAAAAAAGAAATGAAAAAAAAAAACAGCCAGTGTTCAATACTTATTATTATTACTTTTTCGTGTCTATCAAAATACGAGAAACAAAATATTAATCATCGTCACTGTTGTAATTAATTACAATCGGAACACTTTGAGTCGCAAAAAACTTAGTTAGGACCTCAGCAGGACGTACGATTTTGGACAAATATCATCCATATGATAGATAATAAATAATAGCTGCTACAAGAGAACAGCATCCCACTGTACGTTCGCCATTGGGGCAATCACAGCAATAACGAAGAATACTATTGTAGTCATTACCTTCGGAAATATAGTGAATGTAAATTCGATAGACTTTTCTATTTATATGTCTTGATTTTACTTCTGCTTTGATGATATTAGGTGCTGATTTCACATATTGTACTGAGAGATTATTTTGATCGTCCATTATTTCGGCCAAGTTAAATGCTGCACATTTAGAAGTAGAAGCTTTTTTGTTAATATATGGGATAAGTCGACACTTCTTACAAAAAATATCATTAACTATTACGATTTTATTCAAACAGTCACTAAACACTTTAGCTTCTTCTTCATTCTTTATAATTTTTTAATAACCAGGAATCTTACACAGGTACTTGTTACAATTTTTACACTTTGTCGACATTATTACTTAATAATGATTTGGTTCGATAGTTAATAATTTCAAAATGCTGATACAAAAAACCTATGACAGAATTTGAGTCCCAAACTGCCTTCTTGTGTAATACAAATGACTGCTACTTTAGCTAAACAAACGATGCAGTAAACAGCTCGATAACAAGTTCGAACTTGTTTGTTTATACACTCACACTACAAGGCGCGAATCACATATAATTTTTTTTCGTTGTGTTGCACCAACTTTTTTTCACGCAATTTTTATGGGTGATAGAGCACACAAAGGAGCATAACATATATTAATTTCGTGATTGTAAGTCACAGAGAACTCAGAAAAAAAAACATGTTTTTTTTATTTTTATTTTTTTAATGTAATTTTTTATTCTAAAAATTATAAAAAAATATATGTGATATACTCTGTAATGTAACCTAACACCTCGCGTTAGTTTCACTTCTTTATCTTAATTAGCTTCAGAGATATATCACATTCAGTAATAGTCAAGCATACGGATATTTTGCTCTCTATCTCAAGGTCAAAGCGGAAGTCGGTCGCGAAAAGTACATAAATCGTGTTTGAACATCAAGTCGATATTAAAACATAAGTTTCAATATCGATTCCCATTTGGGGGCCGACTCGTCATACGTATCCGGCTAAACCCTTTTCTAGGTAGATGTAAAGTTTACACATGACATTAATAGATCTAATCTAGATTCTCCGTCAAATATGAAATTGACTTTATTAAAGTTCCGTACAAAAAAGCCTTTTTTCCGAATCTACTGGACCAAATCTTGTAAAATTTGTCAATCCTTGACCTAAAAACAGATATACAAAATAATTAAATTTGTTTTTATAAATAAGGGTTATTTTCGGGGGACAAATAAGGAAATTTAAAAAAGTTTTGTTAGCCTTACTGTGTCGTACGTATAATAGTATTTAATGAGTCTCGTTGGGGGTTCTCAAATAAAAAAATATCAATTTTTCAGTTTGATTAAAACTTAGCAGTGTGGGAATTAGAGTTGGCATAAAACTCTTCTTAATAATCACCAGCCTATTAATGTACCCACAATGGGTCCATTCCGGATTGGAGGGTTTTTACAACTGCAGATACAATCGGGACAAACTGCTTAACGTGCCTTCCAAAGCACGGAGTAGATCTAATATGCAAAGTGAACTACAAGACTGCAGACTACGATTGTCAGCTTACCTTCCTTCCGACCGAATTGAAATGGAATAAATATTTCACCCTTAAGTCAATTTACCGATTTACATATCACATTCTTCTCTTACATTCTCAGATAAAATTAAAAACAACATTATGTTATTTTTAAATTTAATTTATATGTGACTAAAAAAGTACAGTTTTGATGACAATAAATACTATTTAATTGTTACCATAGCAAGTCTATCGGACAACCAACGACGAGATGTTGAAGATGTAGAAGGCATGGTAAATGCATCACTTTTTAGATCAGATTGTCCCGACTGGAAAAAAACGAATTATGGTTATTTTGTCTCAACCCTGCCATTAGGGAATTAAGATATTTCGAGACCATTTTTTCATGACATATTACATTAAGTAAAATAAAAATATTGTATTCCTTCCAAACGTGAACTTGTGGCTCGACGACCTTTTCCGCTTGTGTGTCATCATACGCGTACTTAAAAAGGACGTCGAGCCACAAGTTCGCGTTCTCACTCGCAAGTTTGTATTCTATTTTTGCAACCTAAGAATTAGTACCTAATTAGTAGAATATAGACTTTTACTTACCACATCAGAATAAAAAGGAATTGTTGTATGCTTTAACCGATTCTCTATTATATAATCAGTAGCCACAAAATGATAACTGCATATATTTGCAGTTTTATAAAACTTATTTTTTATTTGACACTCGATAGCCATTGACTTCTCCTTATTCTCCTTGGGAAAACTAAAAGTGTAATAAAAAATATTAAGTTCAGTTTTATTGTTTATCCTTTATCTTCTTTTCATGGTCACCATATTAGTGTTTGTTTATTTTTATTTTACAATGTGAACTGTGCTTTTATTAGAAAATTTCTGAAATATGCTACTGTAAACAATTAAATCATATATTACTTTAGATACCATACTATTGTAAATTATCAAAAATTGAATGATTCTACGTTAAAAACATTATTTTTATAAAATGCAAGCAGTCATCAATTATAGTAACTTACGACTCACCTGTGAAATATCAAAGAACATCCAGGATGCCATTTGCTTCCGCAACCTAGGACTACACATTTCTGAACCATTTTTCACGATTTGATAAGGAGAAACGTTTATATATGAATCACAATTTTCGAGTCGACGAAATTAGTAATTGTCATTCGCCATATTGTAGTGATGAGTCCCTCACTCGCGAGGTGCCTCGTTTGAGTTCCTCATTTCGACAAAATGAGGGAGTACTCGTTTTTCAATTTTGAAACACCTCATTAAGTTCCTCACTTTTGGAGTGAGGAGCTAAATGAGGTTGTGGACTTTTTGAGTGAGTAGCTAAATAGCGAGTTGTTTCGAATGAAAAGGCGACTCGATATTTACTCAATATATTCAAGATTGAGGGAATGGGTTAAGTTTTATGAGTTTTTTGGAACGATTCAGGTTTGTTTATGTGTTTCTTCGTAAATACGTATTCAATATTTTATAGATAATTGATATAAATTAGACTAAGTAAATATCAAAGTTAATAAAAATGTATCTGTTTTATTTAGAAATGTATTTATATGATTTGAAATATAAATGATTGATCGATTTTAAAAATGGAACATTTGACACTATTAAAAATAAGTTGCATGTAGTGGTCATTCTGATAAATTATAATCTAGTAAAGTTTATTTCTTAGAATCTAAAGATAAAATATGTTTTGTTTAGCATTACCGACTCCCTCCCTCATTTTGTACCAAACGGCAACGTTGCGCGCGCCTCGCTACGTACTCATTCGCTGCTACTGTAACATTACCTATCCTCACCTCAAATGAGTGGTGACTCGCGAGCCCCTCACGAGGGAAAATGATGTCCTCACTCATCCTCATTAAAAAAGAGTGAGTAACACAACGCTACCATATTGACTGAAAACACACACGAGGTTGCCATTTTTTGAGGATGCCATTTACCACTACAATGGGGAAATTTAGAAAAAAAATTAGGGTGTCTTATTCACATAGCATGGGTACGGTGATGTTTGGGGTTTGAAGTTTTTAGATACAAAAACTCGATGTTATTGAGTTTATTTCTAATAGAGATAAACGGTTTTGAGATCAACATATAAAACAGGATTTGAGAATAATATTTATTCATCAACTGTTAACAAATGTCATCGTATCCACTCTATGTGAAACGGTCTATAGTGGAATATAAACGGTAATAATATGTTATCTAAAGTAATATATGATTTAGTGGAACATAGTGGAATATAATTTTACAATTTATAGGTTTTAATAATAATTCAACAAATTAAATTGCAAGTCTGGATTATTGATTAAAGAGATTGACATGACGACGGTAAAAAGTTAATAATTTTTATTAATTTGTAGCTATGTATCTGCCTTCTGATTATAATATTTGCGTACCATTTTTTATTATAGAATTTATTTAATTGTAGTTATTGCTTAATAACCCTTTTGCTTAAGTTTTTTGTTACATTGGATTGGATTTCAGAGTATATTTAATGTACAATCTTATTTCTGATATATAAATAAAGTTTCAAGTCCTATGCAATTAGTGACGTGTAAAAGTATACTATTAGTACCAATTGTCAAAAAGTTTATGAAACATAAAATTAGCGAATAACATCAATGATCGGTACAGGTTCCGGGAAAATTTAGATTTATGACATCGCCACCCAGGAGTCCAACGAAAGGTCAACAGAGGTCAAATAACTTTGCTTCAACCAATAGTTCCGGGTTTGGCCTCCAGTTCTTTTACTTTATCTTCATAGTCCCTAACAACTGTTGCCTCTGTTAATTCAATTACTGTTCCTTCAATTAGAAGTTTATCAGCCAGTTGCACAAATGATTATTAAATGTCTTCATCAACTTAAAGAACCTTTAAATTCTAATAAGTCGATAAATTAGTGACGTCGCTCAAAGCATCTTTTGCGATCCATTAATTAATGGCGACTTCATACAATATTGCCAGAAAAAGGTCAAATATTTAATAAAATAAATGAATCTTGACGTAGTCCATTGTTTTATAAACATCTTTGGTGTCAAATGACGTTTATTTGAAATGTCAACGTCAAATCTGAAATTTTCGGTTCGCGGTATTCGTGCTAATCATCGTCATCTTTCATTCATTTCATTTTACATGTAAAAATTAATTTATTTACTTGACATTGGCAGAATTGTGCGAAATGCGCAGATAAGCCATTAATTAAAAAAGAAGAAGAAGAAAGTATTCGTGCTAAGTTTTCGTGTTTTAGTTTGGAATAAATTGAGCCTGAATTGAGCCTGGCCAGCGACCAATGATATCTCTTATTTTTAATGCATCACATACTACCTAAACATTTAACGAGAAATATCCTTTTCTGCAGCGATAAAGTTCAGACTATGACACCCCTCTACTTATTATTTTGACATGTGTGCAATCCGAAGCTCCTACTACACGTGAAAACCCATCGATTGCATAAAACCCTTCAGCAACTTCACGTAATTCTTGTTCCCTGAACATATTTATACAAGTCGAGTGCAATTTTGCTAACTCTCTGGGTACTCTTTGTACGATCCGGCATATGTCGATTTATGTAAATTCAAAATATCACCTAGCACTTGTTGGAAAGTCCCGGTCGCAAAAAGACCTTAAACAGATAACAGTTGCGTCAACCCATCAATAGACTTATTTCTTTCTTATGGGTTCCAGGTTAAGGATATTGCTAATTTGAACAGCTGTTTCTTTGGAAACTATACCTTACACAAATTACCATTAATTATTTCGAACATATGCCGACGTTGTATATCTTCGGGATCTGATTGCGATGATAAACTCGTTACAGACGTGTCGATTATAATCTAAAAATTTCTAAAATGCACTAAAATTTGGTTAAAATATAAACTTAGGAATTATAATGAACAGATAAATGGATGCTTAAGGGCCTATTAAAAATATAAACTCAAAACTAAGGCTAACATTAGGGCCTAATGTAGTTGTCATTTCATTAAATTTAAAGAAGCTTTAAAATATGATTTAAATGTTACACATTAGTAATAATAATTACACATTAGTATATAATGGCGTCATTAATATTTAATGATCGTTTCTGCAACTGGCTGCATGTTACTTATATTATGTATCTACGACATTGTTACTTTGCAACCTACTAGTTATAATATTTGTATATATATAGTAAGAATTAGAAATTTATCATATTTTTTGAATTTATAATTAGAAAGAGTATATTTTTATCTAATAATACATTATGGCTGCATATTCAGATGTGAGAAGGAATGAAATTATTCATTTCCAAAAGTCAAAATGTTCAAACTTTGTTGACTACATGGATAATGCTGCCATCTATATCAAGCTTTACGTAACTAACATTTACTATTTCTTATAATTCATGACATTATACATGTTACTCACATATTTATCAAAGCTGAAAGTGGGGGATAAAAGTAATTTTCTTTACATCTTGTAAATAGAAGACAGGTAAGATTAGAACTCATACAATTCAGCATCCGCATATGTGCGATTATTCATGTTCGATGTTTTCCATTTTCAATAAAATACACATTAACCAAAGATTTGATTGAATATGCAATATCAGTATTTACATTTAATAGTTTTTTAATATCTTTATGGACTTAACAGTGAACCAATGTGGATATAAACTGTTAAAGTGAAGTACACTGTTTATTGCAATGATTCAAATTTTCAAGTTCCTCACACTAGAGATCCTCTTCTGATCTGAAGACATTAAATAAAAAAAAATTAAGTTCATCATTTTCTGCTAAGGCCAAATTATAGTAGTAGTAAAATGAATTCAGAAAACTGTAAGCTCACTTATTCCAAGAATTATATTTTTCTTTAAAAAATATGATTAACTACTATCTAATAATAAATAACTATGCAACTTTTATTACAGATTTTAGAAGTTTATCATACTATAAAGAATTACAATCATCCACATAGAAAAGGAATAAATCAGATAAAAAATAGATATAAACAAATACAAATGGAGTAAGCTCTTGCTGGTAACATCCGAAACTGATTGAACAGACATATTTTAAAGAATTAAAGGAATTATTTTTACCAAATTCATACAACCTTAAACTAAGTTGTACAGTATAGCACCAAACATTCCTCCGTGTAGTAGTACACAAATATTAACAATATTTTGTTGTATCTTAATCATAACTCCAACCAATGTGGATATAAACGTGTAGACTTATAATATAAATCACTATCAACTTGTTTTTGAATCCTTTTGATGTTGTATTTCCCCAATGTGAAAGAGCATTAGTTTAATGTGTGCTTTTGTCTCTGCTGCTTTCTGTTGTATTTCTCGAGCCTTTTCTTCAAATGCCTTTATTCTTACATCTAAATATCTATTAGCTTCATCTATGCTGAACTCCACATAGTGGTTTAAGCCTATATTCATGAGTAACACTGACGTGTCTGGGACAGATGCTTCCATAAAAAAATTACAGCCTATGTTTACTTGTGTTTTAAACCCTGAAGGATGCATTTTCTTATCCGTTACCAGTTTCAATGTGTGCTTTTGCTGAATAAGATCTGCCAATTCGCCATTCACTAGTTGCAAACGTAGCTCTAATTTCTTTAAGTCTTCCTTTAGAACATTATTTATAAAATGTTCATATTTGAGTACATTCTCATCAATATCCATATTAGCCATAGTTGTTTTTTCTGAAATTTAACGATATAAATATAATATTTCATAAAAATTATCAATTATCGATTCTTCTTTATCATAAAAACACTTACCTACTGATAATAAATTATATATTTAATTTCTAAGTGAAACTCGCACATTTAATTTAGGTTTGTTAAAAATATAAAAGAAATCGTAACCTCATTAATAACATCATTCATTAACTTTGCCAGGGGGGGGCACTCTTCACAGTATGCCAATTTTCGTAGCCGACAGCGACATCTACAGATTGGTTAGTGAAGCTTTGGTTGTCAAATTTATTTGACAGACAATATGGCCGGTCTATTTTGTCATTGTCAACTCTGTCTGGCTTTCTTCTATTATAGATGTTGATGCGCTTGTTGAATTTCACGGTGTTTTTGATCTTATATTGTTAGTGTTTATGTTAAGTTTCTTTTTATTTTCTTTGTTAAAACTGTGTTTTCTTGTTTGTTATTTGATAAACTTTGTTTTGGTTACTTTCGTAATCATGAGTGGAGTTCAGAGGAAATATTGCATATTTGGCTGTGATAGCTTAGGTAAGTGAGTCTAAATGATTTATGATTTCACTCAAGCAATAAAAAACTATATTTAAGCTGCATTTCATGTCGCTTTACATCGAGATGCCTTAAACAGGATTTAAATGATGTGAATAATGTTTACATTAAGTTTTCGTCATTAACATAACTATCATTACTATTTCAGCTATCCAAAATGTACCTCTCCATCGATTTCCAAATCCCGATAAGCGCCCCGTATTATTTACTGCTTGGGTGTCTGCAGTTAGTGAGAATATGAAAAAAATTTATAAGAACAAGAGAATATGTGATCATCATTTTGAGACGAAGGTTAAAACTACTGGAGGACGTCTCATTTGGTCAGCTGTACCGACAATTTTCAATCGTATTTTTATATATCTATTTCATCATCATAATCATCAGCCCTTTTACGTCCCCACTGCAGGGGGGCCTTCCTTATTGATTGTTAAGGAGGCCATGACCCTCCACGCTGGCCCAATGCGGATTGGAGGGTATTAACAATTGCAAATGCAGCCGGGACCAATAGCCTAATGGCACTGAGTAGCTGGAGATAATAATTTTTTTGTCACCCATCCCGTGACTGACCCTTGCGAAAGTTGCATAACGACTACGATCGCGGGACGCAGCGCTTATCCACTATGCCACCGAGCTATATCTATTTACTATCAATGAATTCCTTTCAAGCTATCAAATTTGTCAATGTATTTTTTGAATGTGTAATGAAGAAAGATGAACTTTTTTAATGTTATGAATGTTGTTTTAGGTGTGAAACAATCTATAAATATTTTAGTGGATATTGAACATAACTACTGTCATTCTAGAAGGGAATCTTCACATTTTACACTTTTGTCCGATGTAACTAACATACAAAATGAGGTCAATAAGCCTGTTCCATCTAGACTCTATCAGCTTGGTTCATCTACATCAAGTGAAATATGTCATCCTCAAGTTTCACAATCCAAATTTGATTCAAGTAACATATTTTTTCTATTTATTTACAACAAACCTATTCTATATTTATTGAAACTCCATAAATATATAGGTATTTTCAGTTAACATCAATTTTGTTTATTAATGAAACAATGTAAGGATAAAATTATATGTTAAATTCAAAGCCGTCTATGTATATTATTAGCCAAGCTGTTCAGAATTAAAATTGTGACACCATAATTGTTTAGGTTTTGTAAAGGGTAAGGGATAACTAAATGATATGTTATGAAGGTACAACATATATAGAAGTCTTGAGTTATATTAAACTGTATTGAATCAGCTCATAGACATCTGTATACTATCTAGTTGTTGAAATCATAAAATGACCAAAAATCTTATGATTTTTTTATTAACAAAATCAAATATTTCTCTCATTTATCTACTCTAAATTTGTAGTGTTATATAATATTACTAGCTTGCTATAAGATGTGACTGATAATTATAAAGCCTTTTCTGTAACTGTGTTTTCATAAATATAAATGTTTTGCAAAAATTAAAAGAAAACTAAATAGAACTATGCTTTTCAGGTAAAACACTTGAATTTTTAGAAAAGGAAAAGGAGAAAAAGTGTGTGAAGAAACAAAGGCAGATGAAAAATGAAATCTATAGATTACGGCGAAAAATTAGGAAAATAAGAATGTCTTTGATGGTACATGAAAAAAACAGTGTCAAGAAGGATTTCAAAAAACTAACAAAGAACATGTCAGAATCTGCAAAGATGTTTACCAGGATGCAATTTGAAGAAGGACAAAAGAAAAAGGAAGGTCATAGATTTATGTTGGAAGAAAAATATTATCCCTTTCATTGTATAAAAAAAGTCCTAAGGGTTATAAACTGATGTGTAAGCATTTCACTTTTCCATCTCAAAAAGTTTTAAAATCTTTACTTGCTCAAATTAAATTTTCACCAGGTATAAATTAACAAGTTTTTAAAGAACTAAAAATAAATGTTGAGAAAATGTTATATCAAGATCGTCTGTGTACATTAGGATTTGATGAAATGTCGATATCTCCACACATTCACTATAATCTTTACACGGATGATCTTGTTGGCTTTGAACATTTTGGTAATAAAAAAACTAATAAATTTGCTAGTCATGTAGTATGATTTGAGGGAGCATTTAAGACACTATTACTCAACAATTATAGCAGTGACCATGCTATTAATTCTAATTGCGAAGAAGATACAAATAAATGTCTCAAATCTCTGAAATTCTTCCTAAAGAAAAAGAATAATTGCCATGAAAGATTTTTAAAACATTGAATCAAATCATTTTTAGAAATGTTTTCTGTTTTGCTTTTTTAAATTGAGATAAACATAAAGATAGCATCACCAAATATTTCACTGATTTATCTATAAACATGATTATAAATAAATAAGTGCAGAGCAATAAATAGAATATTAGATCGAAAAATGTCCTACCAAGGAGACGATAAAATAAAAAAAGCGGTAACAGAGTATTATAATAAACATAAAAGTTATACCACTAAGAAATAATATAATATTTAATAAAGGTATAATTATACAAATTATTTTTTTTTACTTATTTCCAATTACCTGTAAATAAAGACATCTTAAACACTCTTATCTATAGTCGAGAGAAGTAATTAGTTCAGAAAATGTCTTAACAAGCAAATGTCTTTTGCCAATAGACATATTCTCAAATAATTACTTCCAGACTATAAATACGAAGTTAAGAATAGCTATAGATAATACCTATATATATGCAAGCATACAAAAATATATCTATACGTAAAAGCTATGTATAGTATAGTTGGCAAAAATAGTTCACTGACCAAACTCCAGCTGGCAGCACTTTCCATACATGCAAAATTTTCCGTAGAGTTGCTACTCTTTACCTTTTTATATTACATTACTCTTTGAACTTTGCGTTGCGTCCTCATATCATATCAATGTCAAATAGGGATGTTTAAAAGAATTGATTTCAGAAATAATCGATTAATAATCAATTTATAAATAGTGTAATCGATTTTAATACTTGATTTTATTTTTATAAATAATCAATTAGCAATTGCTTTTTTAAATACAATTCAATAAATTATTACCGATTTTTCATCAGCAACCCCCCGACATTAAGTTTGGTTTTCTGGCCCGAAGTCCGTCATAGAATATTATCTCCATAATATTACATTAACGCCATCTGTGCATCTATAATGGCATTCCTTTTCTGTTTATGAAACAGTTTAGTTGATTCATTTAATCAAACATTTATTTAATTCAATAGATCGAATCAACGAACTATACTGTTATACCGACATTTGTTTGATATTTATGTATGTCATTATTTGTTGGTGAAATTTCATTTTTCAAACAACAGTACGGGTGTCAAAGTCGGGAGACAATAAATGTAGAAAATAAAAACACTTTTTTCTACTACTTTTTTAATGCTTATTATATTTATAGCAATACCTTATTAATGAGTAAGTATTAAAAAAAAGAAAGCACTAAAGAGGTACCTCACTAGATAGCGACTTTAGCAAAAGTTGATTTTCACAGGAAACAGATGGACCAAAAATAGTCATCTCCGTTCCTTTTAACTAACATATAAAAAAACTGAAATTTGCAAAGTTCGAAACTTAGATATCAATACAAATACGAAGAAATACACATAGAATATGAGTTTTTTATAAAGTTTTTAAAATCAATTTACTTTTATACATGAAAGAAAACCTCATTGTAGAGAGTGAAATTGTACATAAAAATGATTTTTCATTAATCGGTTTTTATTATAGCATGTAACATCGAGTAATGAAAATTCGTTTTTTCTTCAGAAAATAATCAATGTTGTTATATTAATCGTTTTTCCTTTTAACCATAGATATTGTTAAATATGACACTTTTAATAAGACTAAACACTTTCTGACAAAACTTTCGAAATAGAGGTGGAGCCAACTTTTTTTTATTAAATTATTTTAAGTATCATAATAACTTTTAAATCTAAAACTAAATGTAGCTTTCAAAATTTCCCGTGATAAAGCCAACTTTTGTCATGGCGTCGCTATGACGTTCTATTAAGCATAAGGTTCAATTCTCAAGGTTCTGATATAGGTAAGAGGGGCCTTACGTTTCGCGCTGTTATATACAATGTCCCATTTCTAATGTCAAACAAACCAGTGTTTCTATTTTTAGGTTTTTTCCCACTCTAGAGTTTGAGACAACGAGGAAGTATTTTTAAAAAACATTAGTTCCCGAAGTCAAACTAGATGTCGCTACGGTATTTTCTTGAATTCTATATTCCATTAATTATAGCATTAGACAGAAGTTAAATTAGGTTCTTTTTATGGTATACTTTGTGACAAAATATCAATAACCATGTTACTTTTAAGACTGACGGCTAATTTGCTACATAAATATCATACTTAAATATCAACTGCTATACTGCTATACTTAACTGTTCCCATTTAAGCTATCTATTAAACAAAGAACAATGGCCATCTGCTTAACATGCTTGGACTAGTAAAATCGAATAAAACGTAACTTGATGAAACATATGTTATTTTGTTTGCCTATGCAACAAGAACAAAGAAAGACATTAAATATATTTTTAAAAGCTGGGAGTATCGAGTAATTGTGTAATATGTTTTTGAGGTTATGTCGTATTATTTAAACTGTAGCATTTTGAGTTAGAGGTATTACAGTTGAAATATGTAAAGCACACGTGAGATAATGCCTAATTGTAGTCCTAGAAGTGCATACTTTCACATAATACTTCAAACTTGCTCCATATCTGATATATTATTTTTATTGACTGTAAGAAATAAAATTGTTTTTGTGAACCAACGAACATAAAAAAAAAATTGGATTTTGTAAGATTGCACTCAATAACTCTACTTTTCCATCTTACACTATAACTTATATAAAGTAGCAGTGAAAATACTAATTTCAAAAGGATATAGCAAAACAACATGTTGATTTTTATTTTCTTTATTACAACTCTAATGAATACATCATCACATCACGGAATGCTGCAGGAGCAGCTACATTCTGTTCATGTCTGGCCCATCCAAGATACCAAACTATGGTCATTATATGAGCACAGCATCCCAGTGTACATCGACCAATAAGACAATTACAGCAGTGTTCTCTTATGCCATCTAACCCGGATGTGTCATTATTTTTTAAAATGAACATATAATATTGTTTCCTCCCAATGTCTCGACTTAATTCTACCCCTTATAATTACGACTTTATTTATATTTAAGTCTAATTCTAATAAATCCAGAGAATCCGGTATTTCTCTCCAGACCTCAGTTCTATACTGCCCATTGAACCAAAATCACCGCCAAAGTTACAAAACGGTCTGCGTAGAAACACGTCTACACATACTTGTCTTAAAAGGGAGGTCGCAATCGATTGAATACTGTAATATCGATTCTTATGAATAATAATTTGTTTTTCATTTCATTATAAATAAACTATTTTCCTCTAAGTAACATCTAATTATATTAGTAATCTAATCTAAGTTTTATAATTTTCACGGATTTATACGGTTAGTAAATAATATAAGATTCTTATCACATCCGATTAGTCAAAAATAAAATTGATCTTGTTCTTTGAAAAGAGAGGGACTTCTCTAAGAATGACATTATTAATAAGATGCGTTCAAAAATAATATAATTTAAACTGCGTTCTAAAAAATAAAGACATATTTTAGAGAGGATTATCTTTCTTTTCCCAGCTTTTAAAAATAAATTGTTTGTATATAATAATTACATTCAACTTATACTACATTTTGGTGATAGTTCCATCTTGGTACAAGAACTTTTTTTCGTAGTCCATTTTGACCATTGTTCTTTATGAGTATTTGACCAACTTAAATGATTTAATAACTATTACAATAAAAAGTTTGCATCTTAAAGATCTTAAAGAAGCAGGGTTGGATAGTTTCGGCACGATTCTCATGTCACTATAACTCTACCAAATTTAAAACGTTGCCTCATCCCTTCAAACGTTTCGGCAGTACAGGTTTTTAATTTTGTCAGACTATAATGTATTCATAATTGTTAAAATACGTAATCTGGTATTGTCATCCGTTGTGAATGCTACTGCCTTTCTTTTTGTTTTGCCGTTTTCCGTGATTAAGTTGTTATTCTTTTATTTTTATTTTGTTATAGTTTTGATTTTGTTGTTGAGTTTTGTTAAATATCGACGATGCCGGTGCAGGCCTGAGTGGCCTACAACAATTAAGCTTTAATCCCCCATATCTATCTTCAACCTTTGACATTTCAGGAAGTTTTTCTAATGTCTTCATCTATAGTCTAACTAATGTCTGAATAAATGTTATAATAACAAATTCATTTTGTTTACCTTTCTTTCCTGGGCATAGATGTAACTAAATTCTATTCTATTTATATGCACTTACAATTAGAATTTATCAAAACAACAGATAGATAGTTTTAGTTCCATGTTGGCTTGAGAGTGAAAGATGAAATAAGAAAATGCTGGCCTCATCCCAACCCCAAGGTTTCGTAAAAAACTAGTGTTGTAGAAAATTGCCCAGCTCTTTCAGACTACCTAACGTTCAAAGTTTCAACAAAACTATAATATATATTTTTTAAATTCAACTTTGAAATAAAATGTTTTGCACTGCTGCTTCTATGACCCTCTTTTTTCTAATGTTATAATGAATGGAGTATAGTCAAATGGAACGGAAATGACTATCTGTGCTCCATTCGCTTGCTGCAAAAATCAACTAATGGTAGAGTCGCTATCTAGTGAGGTGCTTTTTAGTACTTTCTTTTTTTCTTAAAATACTTCCTCATTGTTTTGTGGTTTTAAATATATGAAATCCTTGATGTGGGGACGTAAAATAAAATTAAGCTATTTGTCATTGCAAGTATATTTTGGTATAATGTCATTATACAATTTTGCATTAATTTTTATATGTCTACTGATACGTTAATACCAAAAATTCACAAAATAGTGACTTTAAATATTTAATTGCAAAAATCTATACGGGACGTCGTCGTGTCTTTCAAGAACCAAATAATGACAATTTTTTTTCATGTTAGGTGTTATTTTATCGCTCATAAATTTACACTATCCCCTATAGATATTTCTAAAATTACATTTTTAGGAGCATGGTACCATATACTTTTTTTTACAGTTTTTATATAGACAATATTCCTTTACGCATACAGTTATGCGTGAAATTTAGCATTTTAAATCTTTCAATAAATTACAAGAGAAACATGAATTTCGCCTAAAATTGTGTAAAATTCATAAAAGTGGAAACGCTTTCAAAATATCCTAAAAAGATTTTAAAAGCATAAAAATTTTGTCTACTTGGCCGTTATATTAATAACTTAAATAAAATTATCTTTTATTTATTTTCAAAAGCTGTCATACACATTATTGAAATGGTATATTATGTATTAAAACTGACCTACCGCTAACTGTAAAATTATTTTACCTACTATATTTTTTTATTTATTTATGCTGTATAGCGCCACCTATGGGAATTCATGATAATCATCTGTATTTTCTTCCTATCTTGTAGCATATGCTATAGTCTAGTATGCGATAAAATAACGCTTTTCGGTAGATTATAAAGTTTCGAAAATAAGCTAAAGGAAGCGCTATAACAAAATAAAAACTTTTAATTAAGCCTTCATAGTTTTCATCTGAAAGTTGATTCATCCGGCTTAATTTATTTTAAATATCTAATATAATAATAATTTTTGTTTATTAATTACAAAGCAATTTCTTGCTGATTATACCTTAGTTTTTTAAATTGTCTTCTGCCAACGTCCATACCATGTTGAATACACCGGTTCTCGTCCGATCACCGAAGTTATATGGGTGACCGCCTGGGAACACCGCGTGATGTTGGCTTTTTGTAGTTTTGAAATTCCGTCTAAATGTATTTTTAGATTTTTCGTTAATTATTTGTCTAAATTGATAAAATAATTCTATATTTTTATTACCTATTATTACAAGAATTTATTTAACTTGCCTTGTTGTGTTAGTATGCTACTCATATTAAGTTAGTACGCAAATATTGAAACTCAAATTTATCCCACTTCCCAATGTCCGAAAGATTTTAAATTTTGCATAGACATGTTAGATGACAATGCAATATTATGGTGTCAGTAAGCTGATATGATGATGAAGTCGGAATGGACGCAAGTTCATCGTGTTTGGGCTCGTTAGTTCCGTCTTTATAAAGATTTTGGTACAGGATGCTTTCCAGAACAAGGTTTGGTGATGATGGAGCTGAAATATGGTCATATAAACTGCATCGTGTTTAGTTTAGGTAAAATATAATGTATTACCTAGTATCCGATTACATTAGCGCTGCAAGCTTTTGAAGTCGATTACTGTCAGAGAAAATTTTGATTATAAGTAATATACTTTAACGTTACGAACTTGTCTTGGATAAAATTATTATTTTTTGTTTAAAATATAATAAAAAGTTTTTATTTGTGCGCACTACGCACAAATAAAAACTTTTTATTATTTAATTTTTTAATTTAAACATGTAGCTTGGTGGCGTTGAGGATAAGCGCCGTGGCCCGCGGTCGTTATTGTTAAGCAACTTTCGCAAGGGTCGGTCACGGGATGGGTGACCAAAAAATTATTATCTCAAGCTACTTCATGCTTTGGAAGGCACGTTAAGCCGTTGGTCCCGGCTGCATTTGCAGTCATTAATACCTTCCAATCTGCATTGGACCAGGTCATGGCCCATCCTCTTTAACCATCCACAAGGAAGGCTTGAGCCCCTGCAGTGGGGCCGTAAAAGGGCTGATGATGAATATCTTTTTTAATTCAACATCTTTCTATTGAAGTCTAGCGAAGTATTTAATTTTTTCATATTTACATAACAAGATACGTGACTTTGAACTTCTTACTTTCTGAACATAAATGTTGTTATTTAGTAAAATGCTTCCAAGTACCCCGTGGCTTTTTAGTTTTTCGTGACAGAACATTTGTTAGCTGTTTGTCATTAAATGTAACTATAATATTTTTTCTACATCTTTTCGAAACAGAAAAAATCATGACGTACTTTATCTAGGTGGGTAATCAAAATCTTATTTTTTATATTTTTGTACTTAGTAAAGATACGACAAGTTTATTGAATGTTTTCTTATCATGCTGATAGTATCTACTGGTAAAGCTGAAAGTTAGCGAATTACCGAATATTGAAGAAGTATAGCATTTTCCTGTAACTGTCGTTGCAAATACTGATCACATTCGAAAACCCGCATATTATATTAGAGGAAACTGTGATAAAAGTAAATCTCTAATTTAAAATACTGAATTTTTTTCTTAAATTATTGTAATAAAAAAAAAACATGTACCTCGTGTGTTCATAGGTTTTGAGACAAACTTTTTACTGAAAAATAAAACGAAATGTTTGTGGCTGTTATTTTTATTGTCGAAGAAAAGTTCAACCGACGAAACAATAAAGTGTACGCTACATGTAGCAAAGATGCCCCAGCTTCTGCACGGAATCTCTCACGCACCCATCATCCTCGTATGAAGGTGTCACTCTATTTCTGCCAACAAAGTGTCAAGGTGAAAGCCAAGAATTATCAAAGTGACATTTTAGAGCCCGCAGTGAAACTCCGTATTATACGTTATTTCACAATAAGGATTGGGTTTTTCAGCAAGACTCGGCGCCATCTTATAACGTTAAAAGCACCCAAGCAGAACAAACAGAATAATTTAGGATGGTATTTCATTATTCAAAATAAAGTATAAGTACAATTTTACAGTTGTTTACTATCTTCTACATTTTATAAATAACGCGCCAAAGTGTTATCTGAATTACATTTTTCACTCCCGCAAATCTGACTCGCAAAATCATTCATTTACTAATCCTATAAAAATGGAGCATGATGCCGCTTTTATAGAATAAGATTTCACTTGAAAAATACGAAAATTAAGTCCAAAAAACTTACGTACATAACCATGAACCATGATCTACCTTTCGTTAAGTTATTATCTACCTTTAGTGATCTTATCTACCTGTACGTAAGTTTCAAATAAATATTCTACGAGTACCAAGGAGTTCTCCCTTTTCTGCTAGAAGATAGAATTTTAACTTAAATAACCGAATTAATTGAATTAAAGTTTAAATTCAGTCGCGTTCGTGGTGGTACACCAGATTATGTCAGATTTCTGAAACGGATTTCGACCTCTACCCTAAACATATTAAGGTATACAATCGAGCATTCAACAGATTTGTATACTTTGACGTGCAGTTGACTGTACCTACAGACTTTTAACTGTACCACAGATAAACTGTTGACTGAAGACCTTGCAATTATTGGTTAGTAATATAATACTTTTAAGTTTCTTTTTGATAATGAATTATTTAATTCACTGTCCATATGGCGTTCGTTATAATTTTACACAGGCCATGGTTTTCTCAAAGAAGTCACTGTCGACCTATCATTGCAAGTCGGTTACGAGCTTTGTTAAATACGGCAGTTAGCGGTTAAAAAAGATTCTGATTATATTATTAAATAGTTATCTTTTCCAAAACACTATTATTCGCCTTAATAAGGCGAATATAATACAACTTAAATAAGAACGGAAGTACGCATAACAGTTATTTAGTAATCATTCTTTGTTCGAACGCCACGATTAATAATTTACCGACCATTCAATTTATGATTATGGTTTAGCGCTAATTTGGCTCTATAATATTTTAATGATTTTGGAACATTTTGCCTAAGACATTTTAACTTGCATTTTCTGTTAAGCAGATCCAAATTCTGCCTGAGGTGAGTTGCTGTGTTTTCACAATGTTTTTTTTTAATATAATACATAATAACTTCTGTTATAGGTACGGTCGGGCAAGAACCAAGAAAGTGCTAATTATCGCGTACATTACCTTTTCTAACAGAGTTTAGATATTCTTTTTTCACGTATTGTCTGTTATCTTAGGTGTCTGACATTTGAAATAATAACGGGTGCGTCAACATCGAACTTTTAAGAGTATTTATAATTCACACTAAGAGGCAATAATAAACTATTCAAGTGCTGACATAAATAATTTCCTTGGAATTCGTCTCTTTACCTACATGTTAAGACAAACACATTTCATCAGCTAAACACTAGGTAAAAAGAAAAAAAAAGTATCTTCATTCTTATTTTCATACAATTTATCTACTCTGTGCCATTGTCTTACGGTGAACATCCACGATAATGTCGTCACGTTAAGTATAAATGAGGCAAATGCGGCCGATCACTCTCATGATATTATTGTAAGGGACTCGGACTTTGATTTTCATGACTTTCAAAGAAGAATCTTATATTATTTAATTTTCTTGCGTTCAAATATACTTCACGTGGGCTAATATTTTTATGTCTTTTCCTTCTTAATATTTAATTTAAAGATGAAAATGATGGGTTATCAGATCTCTTCATTAATATAAAAAGTTTCCGCCAAGAATTATCCGTAGGTTAGTATACCAAATTTCATTAAAATCAGTTCAGTTATCAATTTTGATGGGAAAGAGTAACAAACATACGATCCTCATTAAATTTCGCATTTATAATATTAATATTTTAGTAGGATAGGATTATAATTATTATAATACTTTTAACAACTTTAGTATTGAGCCGACAATTTTGCATGTGCATGGGATTATAATACAATATATCAATATGGAATGGAGCGTATTTCTAGAATATATGATCTACTTTGACAACTGGAAAGTTGGTAAAACAGAAATCTATCGAGATTAGGATCCTTTAATTCGTCTTATAAGATTAGACCAAAGGCCAAGATAATATTCAACAAAACTTTATTCGAAGGAGAATTTTAATACATTATATGTATTTCTTTACATCACCATCAGCCTTTAAGGTGTCCACTGATGGAGCACAGGCGTTCCCTATGAATGGAATCCAATCGAATAGCTAGAATAGACCATGATCCACTACGTGGGTCCAGTGCCAGTGCCATTCAATTGTTCTTCACATTGTTCCTGGTTGCGTAAAATGTCTTTAGATAGTTTTTTTTTAACTTCGAGTGAGTTTTAACAAAGTGAAATACTTTAAAAATTATAAGCTGATGGTGTTAAAGTTAGCAATAAATGTTCATCAGACTGTACAACTTTGCATTTGGAAATTCACATCAGATGTTTCAAATCTTCGAATTTTAATCGCTACAGAAAATATCCATCGAAATAAACAACTTTTGCTAAGACCTCAGTCCTGTATATATTATAGTGTCAGTGGTCTCTTAGAGCTCCACATCACGTGGTCATTACTTTGAACAACTTCTGTTAAGATATCGTTTCCGTATACGTTATAGTGCAGTGCGTATAGTTATATAGTTAGTGCATATACTTATCAGATGGAACAATTTTTGTCTTGGCGACATTTCTGTATCTCTTACTGTTTAGTCGATCTCTCGGGGTTCTATATGATGGATAATTCTATATGTTGATCTCTTAGGGTTCTATATTATGATATCAGCCACCAAAATGAATTATGGCCTGCACGGTGCCCACGATTAATAGCTTCAAAATAGAAACAGAATTATTAAAATCCGTTCAGTGGTTTCAGAGACTAGAGCGTACATACAAAAAGATATACAGACAAACAAAACTGTTGGTATTCTGTTGGTGTTTTAGTATCGCCCTGAATAAAATACATATGTTTAATGTACAGACACCTTATTTTTACTGTTTTATTATAGTATAGACATAAACAAAAACTTGAATCGATTTTCATATGCGCGTGTTTCAGATCGCTGTGATTATTGTTTTATTGATCAGACGTTCATCTCGGACTGAATAAAATAAAATAGAAGTGGAGTGACCAAAAAGTTCATTAAATTTTTAGGACTTTTTAACATAATCGGTGCTTTAAACAATTGAAATTCTTGCTAACCACTTAAGACAAAACGAATTAATTATTATCATGTCGCGCATTTCGTAGTTACCTAAAAAAAAATCCGAGGTTCTCTATACTATATAAATGATATACCCGATCCGATTCGTCATATGTATCTATTCACTACCACGAAATATAAATCAACCTTTAGTGGCCGTGTATACAATATATCCTAGGTATTATATATTAATCTAAGGTTTGAAGTATTTCTATGCCAAACAATGAAATTCCACTCACCTCCATGCTAAGAAAAGAGCAACGGTCACATTAAAATATTCATAGGATTAAATTATCATGGTCACCTTATTCTTCGATATAAACTGCTTCAAAAGTGCCACTTTTTTAAGTTTTATGTTTCGTTGAAGCGTGAGTACCTTTCATATTTACTAATATTGCTTTGTAAGAGGATCGTTTTGTTGCTGTATCACAAGAAACTGCGGTACTTTGACGCGTTCGCTCGTATGCAGCCCTATAGTATTTTTTCTTATATATTTTATAAAATTAAGTTGTTTCATGTTTTATCGATTGAATTGAAAGAGGCGAACTTTAAAGGAAAAAGACTGGTTTTGCGATATTCGCTCATATGCAATTCTAATAAATATTGTATTTATTGAAAATTTTTGCTCTGTTTTGCCTTTTTTTTTCTGAAAAATCAAGTGTAGATGATTGAATTGTCTTGAAATTTATATTATGTTGGCAATATATCATGGTGGATTCTTGACTAGAGACAGTTAGAGTGGGTCCTTTTTTTTAAAATAAATTAATATAAATATTATACAATAAATAAAAATTACACAACATAGCATACTTTGCTCAGATTCCAGGATGACTAACTAAAGCTAAGGGAAGGTACCAACACCCAGACCCGAGATAATATTAGAAAGTCAGTTTTTACATTAACCTGACCGAGAATCGATAATCGATTTGGATACGGACACCTTAAAGAAGCACACACCTTAAATCGACGTGCGAATTACCTGTGACGTCATGTAAAAATCATACACATAAGCATGACGAGATAAACTTATCGTGACCGGTAAAGTGAATGGGAAGAGGCCTAGTGGTCGCAGCCCAATATGTTGGTTTGATCAGCAGGCTTACTCTTAACACAATCTTAATACCAATTTCATTAAAATCCAATAACGATGACATTATCATCACCCTTTTACTACACTGCAAGGGCTCAGGCCTTCATTTGATTGATTAGTTAAAGAGGATGGGCCATGTCCTTCCACGATGGCTCAATGCGTATTGGAAGGTTATGACGAGTACAAATGCAGCTGGGACTAACGGCTTAACGACTTAACCATTATTAATACAAAAAAATACAGTTTAAATTTGTTTATCTCTTTGACCAGTTGAATAGAAATCCTTATAGTACTCGTACTTTGAGAAAAGACGTCTTAAAAGTTTTCGTGTTATCTAAAAACTATTTCCGTTGTAGTATGAAACTGTTTCCTGAGCTACTAGAGGATAATGTATTGAGAGAAACGTCTTACATGAGTCAGAAAGTCCCGTATCGTTTTTTATGTTGAAAATATATTCGTTCGGAGGCATTATATTATACGAAGTTTTTTAAACAGGTATTGTTTTTGAAGTCCAATTCAGATTTTCAGATCTAACGATCTAACGATCTGAAAATGCTTGATTCTACCAAAAAGTCTCCTTTCAACTACATTTAATGTAGTTTTCTATTACAGCTTCTTTGAACGTTACTTCTTGCTACAAATATGTTTTTCAATTATGTTTTCTGGCATAATTGAAAGAATTTTAGCATCAATGAGGAAGTATTTAAAAAAAGCATTAGGTCCCAAAAGCAAACTAGATGTCGCTACGGTACTTTCTTGATTTCTCCATGACAAACTTTCCGGTTTTCTTTTATGTATAAAAGTAAATTAATTTTGAAAACTCAATAAACAACTCATATTCTATTTCTACTTTTTCGTATTTGTATTGATATCTATGTTGCGAACTTTGCAAATTTCAGTTTTTTTAATATGTTAGTTCAAAGGAACCGAAATGACTATCTTCGGTCCATTCGTTTCCTGCAAAAATCAACTTTTGGTAATAAGCCATCTACTGAGGTGCTTTTTAGTGCTTTTTTTTTTCTTAAAATACTTCCCCATTGTAGAGCCATAGATAGCGATTATTATAAAAATAAATTTTCTATATCGTTTAGCGATTCAACTATGTTACCAGACAACTGTTGATTCATCTATTAATGCAAAATCATAGATAGAATTATATCACCGCATTTGAATATCGAACATTCATTGTGCATAGCCATTAAACGGCGTCAGATGCGCATACGATGCCATTATTACCAGCGTACCGAAGAGATCATAAAATTTAAATAAAACCTCCACTGAATGCACTACGTGAAACTTTTTAAAACTATTAAAAATGTTTATAATGCCTTTTACGTTCCAGATTGGCTAGGATGGTAGGATGAAAGTTAAGTAATGTTCGCATTAAAGAGGAAACTTAAATTATGTTTGCGATCGCAACCAAGTTTGTTATGACTTCATTATTATGGAGAGTGCTCGGTCAAGCGTAACTGGATGCGTCACTGTATCGAAAGTCTATCGAAACTATAGAGCATAGAAAGACGTCTTCCTGCATGTAATATTGTGTAAAATAATCTACGTTGCCAGTTCCAATTTCTTTGAATGGGCTGGACGCCTGGCCCAGGTCAAGTTGCAATTTAATTTTCCAAATTTATTAATTATATTTATTGGATTAATTACTCGAGTATATTCTGAATTTTGCTAATTACCAATGAAGGTAATATTAATAAAAATCTTTTTTTAATATAGAAACGACTTCAAACTTTAAAAAACTGATAAAAATCTGAAAAGCGACTTATTCAAGAAAATATTATTGATGTCTGGCGGAAGTTCTCTGTAGGTTATTAATTAAATGATAAGTATTATTTATCAATAAATATAATTACACTAAAAATATTAATTGTCTATCTAAATTAAAATATTCAACATATTGAAAGTCTTAGAAAAGGAAATTTTCTTTCCTTATTTGCTTGACGTAAATTTTTTCCAAAAACCTTTATTCATGTTTTAAGGAGGTAAGATTTGATTGCTTGTTTTTTAATTTGCATTGGACAAGCCCCGAAACTATTGGACCGATTTATAAAAGACTTTCATGTGTAACCTCCTACATTTCGATTTGAAGTAGGTTAAAAATACTGTTAATTTAAATGAAAAACTTTTAAACGGTTTCATCGCTTTTGTAGTTAGTTTTATTGACGTTTCGGACCCTTTACAGGTTCGTGTTCACAAGACTAAGGTGTTGATTGTATTTTTAAGGAAGAGTATAGCAGTCTTTAAAAAAAACACTATTGGACACATTCACAATACAAAAAATATATAATTTATGACGACGTCTAGATTTATTAAATTAAATTATTTTAAAAATACGTGTGACTTATTTATGTACCTCTGGCTACCGTAATCTACAACCAGTACCAAATTTGTGAGTCTTATCTGAGAAGAACTGGCGAAACAAACTCCGCCAAGAAAAGTGATTTTCTTCCTTTACTAACTATATCTTTTGGTTTTGCAATGTGTGAAATTGTTATGTTTTTGAAACATAGATTAGGGATACTAACTTAGAGTCAAACAGCGTAGGTATATGTAATCTTGCACAGACTCGTATCTTAACATTATTCGGGTACATCTTAATGCTTTACAATGGCTCCATAGAACATCTCGTCTTCCAAGGTAGAGTAAAAGAGACCAGACCGCGCGCGCGATCACCGATGCGATGGACCCACCAAATAAAATTCATGGTGGGCACATTTCTATACGAGTGCTGAAATATGTCGATGGACAGAAATAAATGGCGAGATATCGCGATGCGATCTACATCAGCCAGTCCAACATACTGCGTGTTGGTTACGACCATTCTACCAACAATGTTACAATTGATAGGAAGAAGAATACCATTGATTAGAAAGCAAAAGTGTATGCTATTTGCTAACTTATACTGTATGAATTAATTACTTAAACGTTATATTCGAGCTTTACGGACATCAGCAGTGCTATTCAGTTATAAAAGCAGCGTAGAGGTTAAAATAAATTTTACTTGTAAGGGTAAGGACACTACCCATCATATAGGTATACATATATTTTATATATTTTATTATAATTTATTTCAGTTTTTATAAATATTATTTAAAAATGCAAAAAATTGAAGAGCTCCATTACCACCTAGACAGTGCGTTTTTTATGGCAATTTTTAAAATTTCGATTTCTAAACGTTTTATTAACTTGAATCCTTTGTTCATGTCCATGGATAATTAGTTTTCTGTATTTTTACCCCAATGTGTTAGTAGAGTCCCAATTATTATATGTACCTAATGTAGGGTAAAATCTAATAATCATTGAAGTTGATAATGGAAATTAAACTTAGGTCCCTAGTAATCATCGTGTTACCCACGTTATCTCTGTCTATGCTATCCATGCTCACATTCGTACATAATTGATATAAGTAGTAAATCAACACACACATGCACAAATTGGCAACGTTTCTACGTAACGTATCTACCTACGTATGTGTGCGCCCTGTATCCGCACACGCGATGATTCTCACCGCTACACGCACTAGTGGGTCTATGTATGATATGTTTATTAGTGATGTAAATAGATTTATTTTAACATGAAAAAAAATAGAACCGACTTCAAATAAAAAATGTGAAAAATAATACTTATCTTAAAAGCTGTCAGATGTTTTAAGAAACATTGAAGTTAGGCTGAGGGTTTCTGTAGTTGATTAAATATTAATCGCCCGAATTCCATTTTTTAAGTTATTATTTCATGCATTTTAGTGATATTTTGAATTTTGGGGTTACAAAAATCACGCATAATTAATGAAAATTTAAGACTTATATGGTTTTCTCATAGATATCATTGATCTGGACCTAGGAGATAAAATGGGCAAGCACCACACGACAAGCACTAGCTTTCAAATAAAGAAAGAATTATCAAAATCGGTCCATAAAAAAAACAAAAAAAATAAATACAGTCAAATTAAGAATCTCCTCCTTTTTTTTAAGTCGTTTAAAAATATCAAGAAGAAAATCGTTTTAGGATGTTCTCCTAAATATAGACGTAATATTATGTTTTATTTCCTAAAGGGGGCTCCCTTCAAAAATGTACTGTCTCTTTCTAAGCCAAGGTTTCTGAAAGTGAGATACGTGAACTCCTAGGGATACGTCATTCTTTTGGCACTATATTTGATATCTTTTATTTAATCATAAACCTTAAGTATTACCTATCTAAACTAGAGTACAAGATGAAACACAAAAAATATATTTAAGTTCAAATATGAAGTCCTAGGAAAGAAGTATAGTCAAGATTTGACTCTATCATCATGAACAATTTCTTGTTTAAAGGAAAATTATAATGAGTATAGGTATAGGTAATGTAATTGGAAAATTATTGTTATTGGAAGACTTCTAGTCTTTGGTTATTGGGCTTAATTTCGCTTTTATTCTATTGATCAAAATACATTGTCTTTGTGCTTTTCTTTAGTGAACCAATTTAATTTCGGTCACGTACAAGTCCAACTCATGTTTGTGTTGAAAACTCAGCAATGAAACAAGTTCACATTTTATTGTCAGCAAATTCATTACAGATAGGACGCACAGTGTGAAGATAAAACTAAAGTGCAAGGAATTGCACACTTGCATGCACGGCAATAAATGCAGTGGGGCGAGGGGCGAAGTGCGGGGTGGGGCGGTAGCGCGGGCAGTCGCATCGTGACCGCACGACGCGTTGGATGTGCGCCAAGCTGCGCGCCCGCGAACACGGTTGACTACGAAACCACCATGGTGTCCATGAGTGCGTGGAGGCGCCGCGCACCCGACGACTGCGAGGAACGCTCAGAACCTGGAGCCTCCAGCTCGGGCGTGCCGCGAGCGCCCCCCAACTGTGCCCGATGCCGTAACCACCGGCTCAAAATCGAGTTGAAAGGACATAAGCGATATTGCAAATACCGACACTGCACATGTGAAAAGTGCCAGCTGACTGCTGATAGACAGCGTGTGATGGCAATGCAGACTGCGATGAGGCGTGCGCAAGCGCAAGATGAAGCAAGAGCACGCGCCATAGATGCGGGCTTGCAGGCGCCTGGTGTCGAATTGGAAAGGCCAGAACCACCGATAGTGAAGACGTCGAGAAGTCCTGTTGTGCCGCCTCCTGCGCCTCGTTCCTTGGGCTCGGCCAGTTGTGATTCCGTTCCTGACTCTCCAGGAGTATCTCCTTACACACTACCTCCGCCGCCACCGTCGGCGCCACCGGCACCAAACATGCCTCCACTATTGCCGCCTCAGCAACCCGGTTAGTTGTAGTGCCATAGTTGGTGTTTAGTGTTAAGAGATTTTTTTTCCTATGACATGAATGTGTCGTTTATTTATATTAGCTACTGTTAGATAAAATTAAGCGCTCTCTACTGGCTCTAGGCACGTGAACGCTTGTAACAAATACTGTATTGGCTATACATACATACTGTTGGCATTTGTTATAATAGTAGAAATCAGAGTTCTGCTTCCCATAACATCTCATCAAAAGAAAATTCAATGGCTATGAAATAGGTATTTACGAAGTAACTCTGGACTCCATTGTTTATAGAAAATTATTTGTTTTTCTTTATTAACCGTATTAAACCCCGCTAGCTAGAAAAATTATATATTTTCCCTTAAAATCTTAATTATTTCTTTGCTTTGTCATATGATCTTATTGTGTTTTTTCTTATTCAAACATAAAACAAATCTGGAGTAATTCGAACCTACTACTCCACGGTTTTTAACTACTTTTACTCAAAAATAATTCTTTACTGATGGCCCAAAGTCCCATCTTAACTAAAATCCTAACATAGGAGTTACTAAAATCCGTAGTTTACGCAAATGAATGTTATGAATATTATAAAACTTTACATTCTGACAGGGATGGCGGTACACTGTGAGGTCTTTTAAAAATTCTCGCGATTCAGTTCCTACTTGAGCTTATGAGACGTTGCTCTACAATTAACTTACGTCAATATGTCCACATACTTATGTTCTTATGTTATGCTCAAAATAAACAAATGGGAGCCGAGGTGTAATTGAGATATTTTATGATTATGATTTTTGAGAAATTTTGTATTAATCACAATGAATACTGAAAAAATTTATAGTACTGTTTAACGCTCTATTTCAACGCAATACACTATCATTTGTCTCAAGAGTTTGTCAGTAAACAAAGACGTAAGCCTGAGAACACACTGCGTATGAACGACCGCGGTTTAACTATAGCTAAACCTGGCTAAACTATACTGCAATAATAACCGTAACGCATTTTCAGACCCGCTTTTAATCGGTATCTAAACCTATAAGTAAATTTTACAAGAGAAGCGCAATACGTATATAAATCAATTATTAGTAGAGAAATCTGTTTGTTTATAAAATACTTGTAACACTAAACCAAGAAAGTCTCCGACTAGGTTTTGAAGTGGATAAAATGGCTTGCTAGGTGTTCTAATACCTAGTCGGGAGATGGCAAATGAAACGGAACATTTGATACTCGAAAGTTATTAATTTTAATTTATAAAGGCTTGCAAGGTTTTTCGAGATTATGCAATAATATAAATTATTGTATAAAATGTTCTATACTTCGTGGTTTTGAGACGGGAGAGCCATGTGATGTCATTAGGTCAAAGTAAGTTTTTAAAGTAATAACCATAACAACGTACTTAATACTTTTTTAAAAATATGATATAAGTAATTATTTATTTTGTGTAAGTTATAATTACTACCTTAATTAAAATTTAATAAGAATATACTATTCAGTGCAGTGGCAATTTAAATTTATTCAAATTATTATTTGATGCTGTGAATATTATTATAATAGTAACTTTAAATTGACGATTAATATAACAGATTCTAATTAGTTGTTATATTCTTAAAAAAAATATTAATAAATTTTCTTGAGACAAAATTGAAAAATATTTAATCGTCTTTTGAAACAATTTTTGTTTTGCAAATGCAACCCTAATATATATGAACTTTACCTTTAATTGAAGGTTTAATTACGATTTCAACTATAAATAAAAGCCGTACGGACTTTTTTTTCACTTATTTCAGTGTCTAAGAAAAACGAGAAACGAAAAGACTTTTTAAATAAGTAAGCGGGTAATATAGGTATCTAACTGTAGTGATATTTACTGCCATTTCAATCATTATAATACCCTATCATTTATGATACTTACTGTACGGATAATTTGTATATTTAAAACATGATTTCTTATTTAAAGTCAGAAATCGATACATAAATTCAGAAAGTTTATTGTTTACAGATTTAATTATAAAAATATATATATTTTGTTGTTATAATAATAAATAATAGCCGATTTGGATAGAGCTGGGAAAATTATAAACTATCGCGTTATAACGTTAATGTTAATTCCTATTAGGTAATATTAGTTTAAAAAATAACACTATTAAAGTAATTCGTGGTAATTCATTTTTTGTTACAAATGTTGCGTTGTTTAATGTATACAACTTTGCAACGCTAAAATTCAGTTTACGGAATCTTATTATAATAAATAAATGGAAAAAAATGTTGTTATGATATGTATAAAATTGTTGATAGGAAAATAAAATTAATATTGATGAATTAATAAAAATAAATAAACCAGATAAAAAAATATGATACGCAAGGTCAAGATAATTAAATGTCACAGGTAACTTTGTGTCTGTTGATCTTATTTTAAATTTTAAAAATAAACTTTAACAAAGTGAAATTCGAAAGCAATTACATTAACGCAGCTAGCTAGAAGTCTAATTCCCTCGACTTCTTAAATTAAATTATAACCTATGGCGTAAGATAAGGCATAAGTAGCGTCCTTAGGTGAAATAATTTTTAAAATGAATTGAATAATGCATACAAACAATTCTTACCTTTATAATATAAGTAATTTCTGGTTTATTTATGAAGTTTCAATCTTACCTTTAAAATATTAGTATAGATATCAGATAAATTCACATATCAAATATATTGCGTTGAAATGAAGAGAGTATATGGGGCCTACCTTTTACCTTCGTCTGAAAACGAGGCTCGTTTTAATGTTTAAGAGGTTTTTGTTTTTGTTTCAAGTATTATTATAATGATACGTCATAAAAACGGTTGTAAGTATGTTATTAATTCTGCAAAACTTGCTGTATGAACTATTTATAAGTTAATTTGTGGTAAATGAACTAAAAAACAATAATAATATCTTATTTCCGCACACATTATTCAACAACTTTAAAACTGGTTACAGGCATGCACACTATTTCTTTCCCACATTACGCCCAGTATTTTTAACAATTATATAGTTACCACTATTCGATGTTATTTTTTTAAATGATTTTTAAATATCATTTATTTAAATAACAACAATCGAAACTGAACTTTAAATAACATCAAGGTTCAGTTTCGACTTCCAAAATACACGCGTCGTTAGTACACCGACGCAATCGCATGCGAAAGCGAAATAACAACAAAACTTGTCAATTGTATGGAAATGTTTTATACGTGCTTTGTCTTGCTCTATTATTAGCTCGACGAAATAGCTGCATCCTTGTCAGTACGGTGTAGCAGTCAACTGCGAAAAAGTCGTCACACAGATGCAGATGTTTCGCATTTGCCATAGTTCCGTATATGTTTCGTTTTCGCAAGCGAATGCGTCGGTGTCCTGAAGCGACGGATGATTGTATTGGCTAATATGATAAGTTCATAACAGTTATAATGAGACCCATTTTCATAAGTATAGGCAAAACAAATAATGTTGAACGAATTTTTATAAGCGTACGATCTGCCCAGTTTGGACAAGACAAGAAGTTATTTTTCATTTTAAGAAATGCAATTTGATGCTTTCCGTGTTCTATTGATACATGAAATTAGTTTCATAGTGAAAAATGTGACGAAAAAAGAAAGAAAATATTTCTGACAACGTTCATACATGCAATAACTCATTATTTTAATTATAAACAAGCCACAACTTCAATGTTGCGAGTTAATAGTATAATAATGCACTGTTTATTGCGGTGTGACTTTAAATGTATTATTTACGTGAGAAAACTAGCTTGGGCTAACTTATCGATGACTAAATTGGTGATCTTAAAAGTGTGTGATTAGAGCGACATGTAATAATACCACCTGTGCGGATGGAATACACTTCAGAATATAAATGAAGTTGCGAGTTAAAATATAATCCTCGCACCTACCGAACAACTGCCAATTTGGCTACTGGGCATTGATTTCACTGTCAAAACTTACATTTTTGCTTTGTCGTATTAATAAATATTTGAAAAGATAGTTCAAACTAAGTAGTAGTAAGCAACATAACAGATTGCCGTTGTCTAGTCAAATCTAATTTAATTACTTAATAAATTATAATATCTTTTTGTTAAATTAATACTATAATATAAAGAAAAAAAATTGGTGCAGATTTTGAGACAGACTGGAGTTTTTTTGCGCCCGTTCTTTTGGAATGGGTTGTAGAGCAATATTTACTGTTTAAGTGAGTTTTTATTAAAGCCATTAATTTTCATAAAGAACAATTTGACTTTGACCAACCTTAAACATACACACGGCGTAAAATCCGTCCAAAATCATTCGAAATGATAATGATGAAAAAGGACAGCCGACCAAAACCGCAGGTAAAATTTTGTTACAGTCGATAGCACGTCTGCTTACTACAAAAGGTAAAAAATTATATAATCTGATCAATTCAAATTGTCAAAACTAAGTTGATGTGTAACTGATTTAATATATTTATACTTTTTACACTGAAATTATTGAATAGAATGGTGAATAAAATCTTGTATACAATCACGCCGTTTTTTGGTTGTTTATTAATGAAATTCTAATGGTGTGCCTTATGTTTTGTTTTATCAGTTTCTGCATTATTAGACGGTTCTGTGGTAAATCGAACTTGAACATTATTCACAGTTGTTGCAGATAGATAAGGAATGTCATCCGAGGTGATGAGATAACATTCAGTTATTTGACTATACTTGTATAACAAATTCTGAATAAAACTAGTATATATGAGTATCAAGGCAGTTTTTTTTATAAAATAAATATAAATAGAATTTACATAAATCTCTCTATTCTGATTTAGGTACTTGACTTTATCGCCTTGATTGGAGACGATTTTTGTAAATGAAATACAATTTGTAAATGAAAAACGATCGGAAAAGACTCAAAATAGTATATAGATCTGGCATTATTATGTGTATATATCGTTAAAATTTTATTTATCATGAGTAATCCAAGACTTTTTCAAAGAGCTCTATATTGAATACTTTCCAAAAATCATTTATTTGAACATATTATTAATATTTATTTGATATCCGAATCAAAAATTTGTATGTGACAAAGGACTATCCACAGGTATCTTTAATAATGTAGTAAATTTTATACTTGATATTAAAGAATTGAATATTGTTAAGTACAATAAGTAGGTGCCGCCCATAGGGTCGAAAAGTCCATTCTATAAATGCTTACTTTATTTTTCTGTCTCTTTCCCTCCTTAAGTACACATTAACTGCGCAGTAGGGGTGTAGAGCGGCAGCTACGATAGGTCGTTGAAACGGGGAGGATCGAAGGAGTGGGGTGCAATAAAAACTTGTGCCTATATGGGGGTAGTTTATTCAGTTAACTGGTGTGCGTATATACGCACGCGGTAGATTCGCTTAGAAAATCCTTGGTAAAATTCACGTTCAATGATTTTTTACTGAATTTCACAGATAATGTTACTTTCTGTGGATATTGTTAAGAATCAAAATATGTAGACTAGTCGTGAAAATTTCATTTTTTTTTTTAATTTTTACGCCCATATTTTAAGTTTTATATTAGCAAGTAATATTGTTATTTCATTTATGATGTTAACAAACATAAAGAAAACTCATTTCTTAATTTATTAATCGTTTATGTATGCGTTTAATTAAACGGTTAGTGACAATTGCTATTGTATGTAGTTTGAAGTAGTCCCAGTTTTGATTCATATGCAGTTCCTTGTATGTTTAAATTGCCCTTTATTGGTTGTGATGCAGCTAGGTGTTCTTCGATTGTTCTTGTTTTTGGTTTATGGTTTCCGAAACGGATAACTAAATGGAGATGGTTATATGAATCAAATGAACGAACGAAGTACAAAAATGATTTATTTTAGATCTCATTTAGAATAATAAAATATAGAGATCACAGACAAGACACTGGTATTGTATGATATTGATAACAAAAGTTGGTATTATAACTTTTGAATTTTTTTAAAAGATCTAGTAATTAATAAAATATGTTTATGTATAGTAAGTATACATACTTATATTTTGTTTATTACTAGATGACCCAGTCTATTTCGTATCACCCTTCACCGCTTAAACCTTCCTTTGACTACGCCAACATTTCAAAACCAAAATCTAAACTAAATTTTAGCGAGACAAACGAACAGCAATTGATTTTTATATAGCTAGATAGATAAAGATATCCTAAAAAGTCTGTAACACTCTCCAACCATTAAAACCCAAAATAAATATAGAAAGCTTCGTCAGGTACTTGAATTGACTGTATTAAAATCACAGAAATATTTTTTATATATATGAAGGTTATATCTGTGATTGACATTGATGTCTAATACAATAAGCAGGTTGTTAATTATTTTAATAAGCAAATATTTTAACTGTGATTTGCACCGATAAATAAACCAACTGAGGTTACATATCCTTATACAGAAACCGATAAGTTTGAACTCTTCGATTTTATCGAGTGCACTTAAATCGATATTAATTTTGCTCTATATTATTATATATATTATTATCGCACGACCCACTTCTTACGACCACCTAGCAACTATGCATTCAATTCTTAGCATCAGACTGTGATAAACGTTACGTGAACCTTATCTGTCTGATAAATAATTATGTAGGTGTAACATAGCAATGTTATTATTTTTTATTTGAATAAAGTTTTTAACCTTGGAAAAGCTGATAACCAATGCGATTGAAAAATAATCATTAGTGTAAAGACAATTCTTCCTGATCGTGGCGTGCTTTTATGAAAGTCAGTTGTATGTAAGGTGTATGGTAATTTTGGTGCTTAATATAATATTAGTAAAGGGTATGTTGTCAATCGAAATTGCAATCATAAGGTACATGGAAGCTCCAGATTAGTGACGCCGACTTGGGACAGTAGTTTTTTTCTCCAATACGAGTCTTTGACTTAGATCACTAGCAATTATAGGTTTATGAAGTAAAGATGAGGATCAAATCTGCGCGCGGTTGAAATTTAGGTGGTCTTAAGATTATGGCAACCGCAGCTTGATAAGATGGAGGTTCTTTTGATGGAGAGTCTTACTCTTTTTTGTATAAAATTTCCTGAAAATTGTATGTCATTTCTAGTGTAATAAGGTTTTTATTATCATCCTTTTTTACCTCAGCAGAAACTGGTAGTGATTTATTTTAGCAGAAGACTACGAGCTAGGCTAAGTTAGTCTTCTAATTGTGTACTATTGTAGTTGTTTGTGTATGGATATTAGGACATGAACATGAGCATTATAGAGTATCGATGATATCTGAACTCTGCAGTGTAATGTGTCTATTTTTGTGTACGTCTGTCATTTGGTGACGTCTGGAGTGATTATGGAATGATGTCTGTTGATGAGAGTACAATTGGAACTATTTGTTGTCACCTTGTATTGAATAGGGTGTTATACTCTGTTTGAAATAATACTTTGAACTGTTTATTTTAATATAATAAGACCTTATAATAAATATTTCAGAAAAATAAACACATTTTCCAAAACATTACACGAGTTTCTACGTAATTACTAAATATAGGTACTAAATATATAACTACATAATTATAAGAAAGGTTCTTTTTGATAAACTTCTAGCACTTTTGCGGACTTTTGTCCAAAACACAATTCTATTCTCGATTACTCAAAATTGATTATGAATTCACCGTCAACGCATTTAGGTTTAAAATCAAATTGATAAGTTGGTTAGTTATGTATACTATAAAACACTGATTCAATCAATGTTAAAATATTTTATGAAAGCTGTTTGGATACGTGCAATGCTTTTAACTGTGTGTACTCCGAAAAGATAATCCCAAAAATCGCTCTATAATCGGTTCGCTTCGTGGCATTATTAGCTCATGTATAAGGTCTAAATCAAGTAAATTCAAAAACGAATATGGTTATAGTTTTAAGTTGCACTTGTTATTTGTTGTCACTTGTCATTGTTAATAAACAAAATCAATATAAGTGTAACTAACTATATGAAGCACTGGGCTAAAACACCTGCTGCCTCCAAAATTATACTATTATCAATACCTGCTCTTGAATCCAAAGTAGCTAAACGCATTTGTGTTATAGAAATCTGAAACAACACAACACCAAATAAGTTCATATTCTACATCGACACGACTAGGGGGCCAATTCTACTAAATAAATTTTGTTTAAATCGAATCTAAAACTAAAATAAAACTGGAATTGTATCGTATGTCACTTTGTAGAATAGGAAAACCATTTAAAAACTGTAGTTTCGTTAGGTTTCGATCCGTTTTCGTGTCGTTTTAAACAAAATTTATTTAGTAGAATTGGCCCCCAGGAGTCGAACCCAGAACCTGAAAAATAACGACACTGAAGCCGGCGAGTCAATCAACCACGGAGGTCGTCGTCAGAATGTCTTCTCTTAATTATTAGTGACAATATATAAATCTATTAGAAAAGTTGAAAAAAGGCCAGATTTCACAAGAGCTATAAATAAATGGTTCGAGTGTTAAGTACCTAATTGAAAATGTTCTTGACGCCACTTCTTCTACAGTATTGCGTGAAACATAACATTTAAAATTAATCATAGCATTCAAACTCCCTCGTGTTCCACATATTGTCTGTCAATGATTGCGATAAAGACAATATCATCTACTTGCTTATAGTATATCAATTCAAGTTGGAATGCTATGATTATATCAAAATGTCTGATTATATCAAATTATTGTTTTAGTATGAAATATTAACACGCACGTATTCTAAAGTTGAAACAGAATAGATTTTTCACGAATAGATTATAACCATAATGCAGAAAAAGAATATTGTTTAACTCCATTTATATTTTTATTTATAAGACGTTTTAACGACGGCCAGGCAATAATTTTAAGAATACGCCTGAGTTGGGCTACTGTTCGTTTTCTGTATTGTGAATATAACCGTTATTATGGTAAGGCCTCACGCCTGTACTTCGATTGAGACCCGAAAACATGGTATATGCATTGTTTAACTTATGTAATACCACAATCTGGAACGTAACGTTAATATATCTACTTATATAAATTGCTTATTACTACACTTGCCATTTACTCTTTGAATAAAATCGTGAAATGCATAAAACGTGTCAATCCTATATCAACATTTATCTAAAATGACTTAAATAGCTACTCGAGATAAAGTTGCATTGCAGATCTAGTTGCGGAATTTAAACTCTAAGGCAATGTGTTAAGGTTTTTAATAAATAAATGTAGGTAAGATCGTGAAGGCTAGCGGAAATAAGACAACAATTCGTATCACACTTTGATGAACGTGGACACGTAACCCTGTTTGGATGACCCTGTAGTCAGGACGAAGGGCTGCCACTGAAAATAAGGAAAGATTTTCAAATATATTTGACTTTTTGATGGAGAAAAAAATATAAACGTTTGTTAAGCACGGAATGAATCATTATATTAGATTATAAAGTTTAAAAGAACTCACGAATACGGCATATTGATAAAATGTGTATTAAGGAATGCTGATTAATCTTCAGAGAGAGAAGTATAAAGATAGAAAAGGATTTTTTTTTCCTTGCCTGAACAAATACAGTTTATACTGTAGGAATAAATATATTAATAATTAATTATCTATTTGAAAAGATTGTATTAATTTCCTACACTCTGTTTTCTAGTAAAATATGACAATTCCCTATTTTTAAGCATAAATCTATGAAGAGTTAGCCCTAGCTTGTTTAGGGGTGTAGGTCAGTAGGGTTGACATTTCCCCAATTTTACTCTATTTTGTACAAAGACATAACAATTTTAGGAGTTCTAGGGTTGCTCGAGAAATATCTTTTAGAAAAAATTTGCACAAACCTCCTTAACCATCCATAAGGAAGGCCTGAGCCCCTGCAGTGGGCACGTAAAAGGGCTGATGATGAAATAATTCTTTTAAATATATATATTTTGAAATAAATCTTGTTAAATTAATATGATTAAGGTGGAGAAAAAGTAGTCTTTAAATTAAAAGCACTAAATAAAAATGACAATAAATTATTTCGTGTCAAGGTTATCCAAAAATAACAATCATTGAGTCCTTAAAAGAATACAAATAAAAGCCGCGACATATATGATAGGATTAACATTTAAACATATTATGTTAATTTTGCAATTTAATTTAAATTTAACACTGTTTATAGGATTTAAATTATACTATGCTGCTATAAAATGTTCACCGGTTATGTAAATTGAACGATTAGCCGAGGTAGTTGTAATAGATCTTGTAATAAAATCAGTAAGCAAATGTACTACCTAAGTGTGGATACAAATAAACATTAAGAGCTTTAGATTAAGTACTTAATTTTAATCAAAGATTAGGGTATATCCATTATTTACGTGATGTTTTACCAGTATTTTTTAATTCCCCCTCCCCATTGGTGAAGTTTAAGACTACCCCCCACTCCACCCAAACTACTTGTATTTTTAGAACCTACAAAAATCTTAATTTTTGACGCCGTTTTTTGGTAGATTAATCGCGCCTTCAAAGAAAAAATACACGTGATATATTACTACACTTTGATTTTTGATGAAAGCCTTCCCGCCTTCTGGGTTTCACGTGATTAATGGACGGCCCCTTAGAACCTGATCTACTAAGGCGTTGATTCATAATGATAATTAAATGATGAATGTTTCACAAAACTTATCAATTGACCTTTATAATCTCTTTATTGAACAAAAGAAAAATTTCCTATAACTATATAATTTCAATTCATTTTGTATATAACTGCATGATGTATGTAATAATACATTCCAAAAGTCGGTTAATATTTAACGGAATCTGTTAGAGTAATCATTGAATGAATACCAAGTCATATATACAAGTTCGTGACAATATATAACATTATTATTTCATCAAATAAAAGTTATTTCATATATAATTATAATATGAGGCTTGCGTCGAATTTAAATTTACGTATCTCTTGTGAGAAGCGATAAAAAATGAATAAACCGCAAATACCTGTTTAAAATTCAAGTTGCCAACCCTGAAGCGAGACGTTTGATGTTTTACGACTTCACCGCTCGTCATCAAAGCTTCCCTGTTGCAGACGGGTGTCAGGGTTGCCAGTCGCTATTTCGTCATGTTTCATTCCATTTTTTTAAGTATGACATGCCAAGCTAATATATTACAATAAAGTTAATAATTTAGTGCCCAGCGATATAATCTGTTACTACAACGAAGTGAAAGTATCATCAATGCTTGCGTGAGAAATGAATATCACAAACATTTATTTATTCTTTTTTCTTTAATGAACCCATTGTTGCATTATTCCTAAAGTATTTTTTCCAGATTAGCTCTCTATTTCAAACGCTATGATTGGCAATTATTCGTGCCAATTATGAATTATAAAATTAATCGATATTACTGCCGACCCTAACTCAAGGCCTAACATTTCGTCCACCTAAGTTTTGCAGATCTCACAGACCCGCTACAGTGAGCGCATATTGTACTAACTAAATGCACAAATAACTGGAAATAAATTTACTAAATGAGATAGAATTGGGAATGCTATTGCAATAAGCACCAATAGTAATTTGGACTTTAATATTTACGAAGAGGCAAAGTTATTAATCAAACCAAATTATACAAAAGCTTTCTAATTTCTTTCTCGTTAGCAAAAGAATTATTAACCATACAAATACACGTGGTATACATTCTCTCTTTTACAAGCATATAAAATATATATATATATATATATTTTAATACAATATGACTAAATACACAATAATTCAAATAAAAATAGTCATTCGGACGAATATAATTACTTATGAAAATTATCTCCACAAATTATTGATTCTTATATTGATTCCATATGGTGCTGCTCTCCACGCGTGCTTTGAAGATACATTACATGATTAAGTCATTTTATTATATGCAAATATCAAAACGGCAATAGAATTTATTGTTCTCACGTCATAACATTGTGATATATCAATAATTTTAAAAATTATCAATATCAAATTTCTGCTGAAATTTGATTTTAAATAAACAGTAGCACAGAATGCGTGTCTTATAATATAAATTAGCTTAATCAAAATATTTTGCATATTTATTTACAGCTGTTACCGTATTTGTCTGCTTTATATATATATATTAACTGAATTTTTCAAAGTTATCTTAAACGATTGTTAGATATTTTTTTATTTAATTACTTATTTAATTTTAATAAAAACTTGTTATTTTTTAATTGTCTTTGGGTGCGTGTATCATTAAGACCAAAGTTGAAATAACGCCTTGTGGGGTCCGATTTACAATTAAATATCTATAATGTTCATCTTACCCATTTCAAAGTATTAATGTAGCTGTGAAACAACATTTTGCTCTAGAAGATTCTTCTATGGTGACCCTCGATCACGGTTATTGGTCACGTTTTAGCAATTGTTACCCCAACGCTGCGCTCGGCCATCGGGTGCATACTTAATATATACTTAATTGTTTCTTTGTTCGTCTAGTCTAGTCGTCATACAGATTCTTCCGTCTTACCAGTAAGCTCTAAGATTCGTTTATTTCAATTAAGCTAGCGCCCCGACACCGGCGTTGTTTTCGCCGGATTCGGCGAACAATGTCGATGCAAATACAAAATGAACAGTTCAAGGTTTTATTTGTTTTTACTGTTACTTTGTAACCGCAGCACCGGATACATGTACCTCATTCGGAGATTTGAGTGATTAAGTGATTCGGCAGCTGAATTTAGCGCCAGTTGTTTTTTTGAAGCGCAACTTTCATGTGAAATTCGTATGCTTTTGTAATTTCTTGTTCGGTTGATGCCAAGATGTTGTAAATTGCAATGTTTTGTTGCTTCTTTTACAAATTGTATTATTATGAAATGTGGAGGTTCTTTTGGACATTCGTGTTCGGGTTGAATAAGCGGCGGTTTTGATTGGTGAAATTTGGTAAAAGAAGTCATGAATTTTGGTCGTGGTGTGGAATTTGTTTCAAAATGTTATTATCTTGCAATGTTTTGTTATATATTTAACAAATTGTATAATTATTAAATATGGATCTTCTTTCAATATGGACATTCGTATTCGAGTTGAATGTACGGCGATTTTGCTTGGTGAAATGTGGTTAACACAATTTCATCGTTTTACTTCATTTTCATTGTTTTTAGCTGAACAGTTTATATTGTATACTTATTTACCATAAGGCTACAAATGACTGGTCTTACCTCAGAAATCATTTGAGATTTTGTTTGGACTGTAGTAAGGCTCTTTAAGTCTAATAAGTCTCTTCTCTACTCTTCACTCATTCATATTTAGGTTGAACTTTTGTTTGACTGAGTGAAAGTTTTGGTACCTTCTATAAGGTTTATGCATTCGTTCTGTTACGTCATAAACAAGGTTAAATAGTGAGAATGTGAGAATCGTCCAAGTATTCGCTTTGCAAAACCAACGCTTTCTCAATACGGCATAAAAACCATACCAGGATAAGATTTTGCTGTGCTTTTATTGTTTATTATTTATATCTTTTGTCCATTGTAACCGATGATTGTACAGAGGCTTTGAGGTAGCTTTCAATTAACACATTAGTGTCTACAACAATGAAACATGCAAGTATTTATTTCGTGAATGACTTATTGTATATGTGCTATTATCTCTCTTCTCTTAATTATATTTTTATGCTTTGGAATAATTATGAGATACAACAATAAGATACAACAATATTTATTAACAAATCTAATATTTGGGCGCTTCATTCTGTTTGGTTAATAATTGCTATCATATTTAAGAGTAACTTTTAGTACTTTATTGCAATTCTTTTATGTGTCGTCTTTCCATGATATCAATTCTTTGTTTTTTCTTTGAAACCAGAATCGTTAAGTCTTAAAATTGAAAGCTTTAGCGACCCTGATAACTATGGATTTCATTCACCATAAATTACTGGCCTGATATAAGAAAGACTTAAAATATGTATATGTTCTAGATATAATATTTTGTCTGTGCTCTCAGAGTATCAATAATGGTGTGTACATATTTATCTTAATTCCCCTTTTTTCTAATAACGCTTTTATTGGATAAATAATATCACAGCAGCACATAAAAGATTATTTTTGAACCTATTTTATGAAGATTTAAAATTGGTTGAAATAAAAAGTCCTTTCATAATAAGATGATGTGCTGTCTATTTTACATAACTCAGGTTTCGTGGGTTGTTTATGTTGAATGTGAAAACAATAACTATTACGTATCGTACAAGAATAGGTCTGTTTACGGGGTAGTGACACACACATACGGCAGCGGTGGTGGTCCCTCCAGGCGGCAAAAACAGTGAACCTACTATACCGAATGCATTTTCCCAGTGTGACAAAAAAGATGCTTACTGAGAGACTTCATTAAACTCGTCCAGTCGTAACCTTTTCTAGCTCACGGAGCCACCACACCACATTACCGGAACCCAACTAAATAAACTATTATATATGAGTCCATTTTTTTTTGCTGGCTTGCACATTTGGCGTAATTAGGACTCATTAGTTAATTAGAGTTTTTTAAGAAGACAATCATCAAAATCAACAACAGCCGTATGACGTCCCCTGCTGCTATTGATCTCTACGACGATTGCTCGTGTCCTGGCCGCATCCAGCGGTTTCCCGCAACGTTTATAAGATTGTCGGACGTAGCCGTAGTCATATCTATAACCTAAGCTTTATCGATATTTCTCATGAATCTGTTTATATTTTTTTTTAAATTTTATTTTTATATTTTATCAAACATTTTCGTTTGTTTTTATTTTCGAAATAGCATTTTTTATATCAATTCGACATTTTGTAAATTTCGTTTAACTTTAATAATTTAGTAAACAAAAACAACCAAAAGCATTGATTAGAAAAATAAATATTAAAAAAAAATCAAACATTATCAACTTCAGCTGACCAATTCTTCGCGCAATCTCAGTAACGTTGGATCTCCTACGGATTTCTTCGTTTTTAATACGACCTCGTAGAGAAGCACCAAGCATTGCTCTCTGCAATACCTACTTGCTTGGTGACCTTGAGCCTCCTTATGAGAGCCATAGCATTACGTCTCGCTTCCGTAAGTCATTCCGTAAGGCACACATTGGTCTAAGCCTTTTATCTTGTAACAACTGAGGTAATTTGGATGCGATGATGTTTCATAGCGAACTTCATAGATTCGACGAGAGATCTCTTTCTCGTAGTTGGTCTTACCTAGCTGGACTGTCTGTTCTAGGTACAAATAATGGTTAACAACTTCAATTTTAACTGGAGTGGGTATAACATTAATACTTGCTATAATTTTTGGCTTATCCATGTTCATCTTAGGAGCCACTCTTTAGGACTACTAGTATGGTGTTCAGGTCTTCCGAGGTCTCAGCCATTAGGACTACATCATCGGCAAAGCAGAGGCAATGTTAAGATGATAAACTGAATATTACTTTCACCATAATCTTGAGTGAAGCTTCACGTCGCAGAATTAACTAAAACCGATTTGCAATAAATCGAATATTGGCCATATGCCAACGGTTACATTTTATAGTTAAAAAAGACCAACGCGACTTACTAGGGAAGAACTAAATTTAAATTCTATCACCATAATAAATGTACCATTTTCATATAACATGTTACGGTGTTAAATTTGCAAATATGTTTTGAAGTGTAAATTGCCTTCGTTCTAGATAATAATTAGCGATGGAGAAAATTATTTTGACAGTATTTCACTATATATATAGATAAGTCAGTTTTAGATGATGTAATATTTCCGTCCAGGGACTTGCATTGCGTTGTTTGTAATATTTTTATTGTACCAAACTAAAAAAAATATGTTTCTGGCGAGGTTTGTTAACATTGAATTTAAATAGTGGTAATTTGCACAAGTTAGACTAAATGAAACTGCGTTTTAAAATTTGGCTAACATTACACATGTACTGTTCTTATGTTAAAAAAAAAAACAGAACTAAAATTATGTTTATTAGATTACATATAACAAAAGACAAATGTTTAAGTAAAAACAATGACTGATAATAAGTTTATAATATTCATTGTATTAAGAAACGAATGAACATTTCGTTTTCCCTAATGGAATTTGCATTTTTGGGTAAATATTTTTAAAATTAATTAGGGTATTATGAAAATTAGAAACTATTCAAAAGATTTTTTTTTATATTCTCCACTTTGACGCTACTGGAAATGGAACCACAAATATAGTGACGCCAATTTCAAATTGTCTGTCTCGTTTACCTATTACGTATTTCACTTTCCTTATGTCTATTCGATTCGTTTTCATTCCCTATAAAATATAAATATCTAAAAGAAACAAATCACATATTCTAACCATGATTTTCTTATAGCCCTTCAGGAATTTCCACTAAAAATATCACGACCGTAAAATCTCTCCAAAGTAAAGGCAACTTAATAGTCTAATAAAGTATGCTGAGGTAAGCGGATAAATCGTCGCGTTGTTAACTGACGATTAAGTCTGCACCGTGCCCCATCCGTATCATCGGTTTAATTACGGGATTACATTAAATTACGCGGATGAACGGCACGGGAGGGAATTCACAGTGCCAGGAGTTAGTTCTGTGATGGTTCGGCAATTGGAGACGATTATTTCTTCGCAATGCTGATCTTACATGGAAAGGAAAACACAAAAAACCATTATTAATCTTGTTTATATCTGAGAAAAAACATATATCAGCTAAGTTATAAGCTGTCCGTCCACCTGTCATTTTTATGTTTAGTTTTAGGTGATGTTGTGTTGACGATAATAACAAAAAGCTAGGTTTTGCATAGATAGGTGAAGGAAAGGGATGGGATAATTAGTTTAGTAAATTTTACATTCATTATTCCATCCTTATACACTTTGTATCTTAAAAAAAATTTTTTTTTATGTATTTGCTCCTCTTTCAGCTTTTTGGCCAATGCTGATGGATGGTTTGAGAAATTATATAGACGTTAAATGATTAATGATGATCAGTAAAGATGCACCTGATAGTGGTTTCACGGAATAAACAAATACCGAATAGTATTCGGTTGAACCTTTACCGAACTGGATATTTGAGCGAATTATTTGGTGGACTATTTCATTGTTATGCCGCGTAAACAGGTTCAAAAATAATTGCTTTTTTATTAGCTGTCTTGTGTTCTTCATTAGGTTTCCATGATTTATCTTATAACATAAATATTACTTATGAAGTTTTGCCTTTTAGTTCTATACCGTGTGGTCTAGTCAAGAAAATAGAATACTCGAATATATTCAGCACCAAAACCGAATAATTTAGTTGAATACAAATAGTGAAAAAGATGCTGAATACGTCGAATACCGAATACCAAACGAATATTCGGTGCATCTCTAATGATCAGCATATAGAAATGAAGACTTTAAAAAGAACATACTGCGCCGGAGAAAATTGCCATGATATTCGATGTGGTACTATATATATATATATATATATATATAGATTTGTTTAATTTAACAAGAATTGGATCAGATAATTGGCACTAAAGTTGAGGAATGGGAGCTCGTTACGTCACGACTATGTAGATAATACACAAAGGTGTGATATCACGCAAAAAATAAAAAATACGTGTTTAATATTCTTCAATAAACTACCCGACGTAGAGACAAACAAAAATTAGGAATCATCCCTATTCTTATGAACAAATATTAATTCAATTCGTATCCACATGTGATATTTTTTGAGAGGTTTTTAGTTACAGTAAATTAAAATAAGAAAGTAGGTTATATACACCTACACCAGCGTTTCTTAACCTAAGGTTGCGACCCGAAATAAATATTAATAGATACTATGATCAAACCAATTTCTTTATTTAATCTTATTATTTGTTAAACTGACACAGAAGTCACAGTGCCAAGTTTTAAATATGTTTATATTTTGGGTCGCCAGCCAAAATATTAAAGGCCTTTAATTTGGACTTAATGTGGGTAATGACATCATGCCAATGCAACTAACCATAGTTGGTCAGTCTTTGTCCAACCGTTTCTCTGACAGGAGATTTTTTAAGGAATTTTTTAGGTTCAGAAAATTCACCGTGATATCACCATAGGTCCGACAAATGCGACAGGCTTTTCATATAGATAAAATCACATAGGGAAAAGACGCCATGCTGGCCCGGGGTAATGTGTATTTGTGTTATGAATTGCAATCAGTTGAAAGCATACTAACCAAGGTTAAGTGTGCTTTCGGAAGCAGGGTAAAGTCGGAATAAAAGTATTTTGGCCACCCACCCATCCAGTGATCGTCCGTTGTGAAAGTTGTATGACATCCGCATTTATAAGCCAAACGCATTAACCATTGCGCCGACAAGCTCTTCAAAGAAGCTTTTAATTTTCCAAGTTGACCTGATATGTAGTAACCGAACTTAAATCTTGGCACCAAAAAGTCTTGCCAACTTGAATATTCGAATAACATTTTCGAAGTTTCATTTTATTTTTACACAATCAAAGCTACGAGATAAATTATAGTCGTTGTAATATATAAAATCGATATATTACAACGACTAAGCCCTTCACACAATGCGAACTGCAAATAATTTATAAAACGTTTAAAAATGAGACTAAAAAGGATAAATTTCCATTTCCAACCATCACGTCCAGGAGTTACAAATCAAACGAAATATATTGGTTATAAAAATGCAACAAGTATGTGAAATGTATACAGTCACTGTGTGTATACTCCACTTGCTTTTATAGGCAATAAACGGCTTTTACGACTGCAAGGATAATACTATCCGGCTAAAAGGGTCCTGCTCCAGAGCCGTAGTCCAGGCACTAATTAAAAAAGTCTGCAGAAACCGAATATGACGTTTTAAAGTTGAATCACTACTACCTTTTCCATTTCAATGGTTGTTCGTTACAATTTGTTGTGAAATTATATTGTATCCTCAATTTATTTTATCGTATTTTAAATTTTAATGTAAATGTGTACACAAAATTAAATTCAACATTTTCCTTCTAGAATACAATTTCTTATTTATTTACAAAAATAGAACTTAAATGATCTTTATAGAAATTCCGTCGTTCCTACGTGCTTGATTTTTTTAATAGTAGTAATATTTATACGGGCAAATAATGCGAATATGAAATATATATATATATAAGTAATTTCGAATCTGCAAATATGGCGTTCCCTTTTTAATTATGGCCATTAATAATGTAAAGATTAATTGAATTTTCACGTTTTAAATGTGGTAAATTTACGAAATATTTTCTCTCACCTTTCCAGCATTCGGAAGTTTAAAAAACAAATCTATTTTAACCTAAACGAAAACATCCTTTGCGGTATACTATATGTTTTTCTCACCACAACAATAGCCTATTCGAATGTTTAATTATATGGTTCTGCGTAAGTATTTGTGAGTAACGTATGTAACGTAAATTTGACTTTATAAAGTACCTATAATAAGTCCTCATTTCAACAGTGCCCTTTGCGACTCGCGTTTCCATCCATTAAATTCATCGCTGCCACTCGACAGAGCAGTAAAAGTCCATCGTGCTGGTGACTTCGTACATTAAGACGCGGTTATATTTAACCCACCCTTTTATGAAGGGAACTGTCCTTGACACTTGCTCGAGTAGTCCGAGGTTGTCCATGTGCTTGACCAATCAAAAATGTTCAAGCGCAACTTCGCCTACTGACTGATGATAAAAGCCCTCTGATGCTCTCTCTCGTCAGATGATGATCCAGTTAACTAACTAGCAAGAAAAACGGTAGTTTTCATAAATTTAGTGTGAAGTGATTATATCAATCCCATCCTGCGTGCCGAAGAAATAATTGGAACAGTACTATTATATCCGCCCGTGGCGCTACACGATGCGGGCTACGTATAAACTGCGCGCGTTGCGTTTACGTTTAGTGTTTAAACCCCTCACTATAAATAATTGCAACCATGGGAAGGGGGGGGGATTTTGCCTCAAGATACTTGTAAACGAGGGGGATGTTTGATGTTAAACGAGAAAATATCGAGAAAACAAATAGCTTATATAATTATAAGAGAAATAAAATCCGTTTATTGCGGGTGGGTTTATACATTTTATGACCTCCCCGTACTTCAGATAGACGTCAGTTGGGAGCCTAGACGTCGTAAATAAGTATGAAATATGATAATTGCAAAATTCTTCAATATATTACGATTTAAACATTGATGATACTCTTGACGTTTTGTGGGCTATAACTTCGCATTCGCGGAATCTGCTCGAGCGCGCGCGTTTTAAAGGTTCTCATATATATTGTGTTACAAAGGTCCGTGCAACCACTCAGGTTTGTTTGCCTTTTTAATAGTTACAGTATTGTATATCAATATATATTAGTGCTATTAATAATTCATACCGTTTGTACACGTCACCGGATGTTTTAGTATAAGCTCGATTTTAATAGACTAATTTACTGCACGAGTTTGCCCGGGGTGGATTGAAATTTATTGGCATTTATATTATGTTTCTGCTTATAAAAAAGGGAGATTTATTTTTCAATCTGCCAACTAATCAACGTAAATGCTGAAAGTACTTTACATATAATGCATGTAATATAGTTCATGGTTTATTTTGTTAATAACAGTAACCGTAAAAAAAAGGAATGCTTTCAACACAGTTCCAACGATTTTAATTAACAAGTTTATGTGTTTTCTGAAAAATTAAGCCATAACGATAGCGCACGTTAATTAATTTCTCATAGTTTTGCACACAATTAGCACAATGCACGGTAATCATTGTTTGCTTACGGTTTAATAACTAAGCAAATTATGTGTGACGCAAAGTAACAAACAAGATTGATTAAAAGTTTGCTCAGCGATTATTAAAGTTATTTAGTGACGTACTTTTGAAATTGACAATCGATATAGGTATCGTAAACTATTCCGATTTTTATTCTACTCTACTTAATGTTGGATGTTTCAAATTTTTATTTTTTGCCTACAACGTCAATGTCGGAGTAATAGTGATGCCCGTAATGAAATCGATGAATAGTGAGTGATATTAATGGTAGTCGATATTTTCGTCTAAAATTAGGTATAAAACTAGTTTTTGCCAATATTACTAAAAACACTAAAACAAATATTTTTAGAAACCAAGTAGCGCCATCTGTCGGAGTCCGCGGTTTACAATTATTCTTATCTTTTGATATTGATATTTTTTTCTCAAAAATTACAGCACGAGTTAATTAGATTTCACGTAATAATATAGTTTTATTTAAATTATTTTTAATTTGTTTGTAACGAGGAGCTTGTTAACTTATAGCTTTCAACCTTGAAAATTGCGGAAAGTCCCACACAAATTTCCATTTCCATTTTTCGGTGGTTAATGAATAATTTGGTGGAATAAAGAAACACGATATGCTTGTAGTTAAGCGGCAGGCTAGAGACTGTTTGGTTACCCGATGTATTTTGACTTCTGTCATTCTTCTCTTCCCAATCTATCAATCCGTTGCCATTTGGTACTCTAAATAAAAGGAACATTTTATATAAATGGTACAGTATACTTATTGGACATAAACTTTTGGCAAGCAAATATATGTGACCTCGTCTTATGTACGCGTATACTACTTCTTTTATAGGCATATAAAATATTTGATTATGCAAAAAGCACTGGCAGAGTACACTGACTTTGAATAATATCATTTAAGTCAAACAGTGTGCAAAAATGTAATAATAGCGATAAGACAAAAGAAATTAAATAAATAGGGGTATCCGTTTAGAATTTATTAGGCATTTTCTATAGTGAAATTGTCAAATGTATAAAAAATTTGTATTTTTGTTCTGTAAATGTTTGGTATTCTAATAGTATGTTTATTTTTTTCGTTTAAATATTGTATAATAAGTTTTATGCTATGCGGACTATGCTACGATAGTAGATGTATTGTACATCAGCCAATGTTGACAATTATAGCTCGACCGTCAAGAGTAGATATGAAAAGTGAAATACTATATGATACCTTTAGTTTTTATTATGTTCTTTAACTGATTCCATGAAAATTGAAAAAAGCCACTGTAAACCATTAAGAGTCATTCAAACATGTCTTATTTATAATATAAATTTTATAGACATAGTAACATTGTTTCTTGACCTATACAGTGTGAAAGCAACAAGATACTGTTATCTTATCGTGCAATATTACGAGTATAAATGGCATCCTTTTTATTTTAATTAGACAACAACATATGTCTGACAAATCAATATTACTTGCCGTCTCGTTAACGTAAATACTCAGGGAAGTGTACAATAAAGTCTTCCTAGAATTTTCTCTACGAATCGTATACGCAATTAGACTGCGATCAAAAGGAATACTGGATTGAACCAAGAAACTTGTCTGTATGATATATAACCTTCTTAGATTGTATTGTATAATAATGTCGAGATTTTACGTAATATAATACTTTGGTAATTCAGATATCGTGAATATATCACAAATTACACATAATAGAATTTTTATGGTAAATAGAATTCTATCTTGTCAATAAAAGTAAAATTAATTCAAACTCCTATGAAATAAGATTCCATATAAATGAATACACACTCAAGATAAAAAAGAAATAAACATAAAAAAAAACTTTGAATATTTGTTACTACAAAAACTATATTGTATTGTATTGTAAATACTATATTATTGTATCAATATTGTCAATGCAAGTGTTTTTTTTAATATTAATGCCTTACAGTGGTCTCTTTTAATAAGTAACTAGACCAAACGCCCCATGTGATTAATTAGGTAGTAAACGACACATTTACACGTTTTTGTCGAAATCATGTCACTTTTTACGAAATCTTTGTGTTTTGTTTTTAATCCACAACTTATAAACAATTTAGTTTAATATAAAATCAACATAGAATATCAATAAATAGAAGATTTTTAGATATTTATGTCAAGAGTGTTGTATTATTCGGACAAGATAATCTATCTTGGCACCAGTCTTTGCAAGAATACATTGAATTCAGTGACTATCCATACATCAGGATGTATCATGATGTTACCATAAATAATATAAGCAAAATTATTTTATTTATTAAATTTTAATTCAATTATTTTTCCATGTCCTTTAGTTTTATCTTTTACACATTGATTTATTCTTCACTAAATATATGTCTTAACTAGTGACAAAGTAGGTATTGCGCTGCACCTGCTTTTTTTTCAAAAATGTTAAATGAAACTTAGATAAACGTACATAACGTTATTAAGCAGAACAGAGAATGATACTTCATGACGCCGAAAGTAGTTTGGCATTTGATTACATACAATCAAATCTCGTAATTTAGAAAGTCAGAATCATCTAAACGTATACATTTTTTCTATGCATAATAATTAAAAAGTAGAATTATCATTTTGCAAGTGGTTCATAATCGGAATCGTATTTTGAACTTACATATTTTTTTAATAATATGATGTAGTAAGCTTGTATATGGCGTTCGTTGGCTACCTTCGCGATATCACGCTTTTTGTTTTTGTCACTGTTCTAACCTAACCACTCTAATGTCGGTTCGTTCTTTGTTACGATAAATGAAATTTTACTAAATTAAAATTTGCCAAAGGTCAGAAAATTCAGCCATCTTAATAACATGCTATTGTGAATTCGAACATTCAGACAGTCAATGATTATGCTTAATAAATGTTATACCAAATAAGTTATGGAGCATGAAAATTATGGCAAATAGAATAAACCGCCCGCCAATTTGTTAATATTCGGTTAATTTTAAAATACTCGTGAAATGCATATAAATATCGCCAACTATAAGTCAGTAGCACGAAGACCAGGCGATCTAGTTGATAAAATATAATCCCCTTTTCTAAAAGACAACCACTCTGTGATTTCCCATTTCCCTGAGCGCATTTCTCACAGTTTGTTTCAACATTTAAGTAGATAATTAAAGTAAATGCTAATGTGTTCTTTAAAACAAAAGCAATAGTTTCCCAGTACCTAGGTAGTTTCGCTAAGCAAACGGGTGGCAGGGATGACTTTCAAAAAAAGCGCCGGAGCTTAGAAGGGGCCGCCGTGAAGGTTTTATTTACTTAAACTCCATCTTTCTTATCAAAATATAGGCGCCATTTTCAAGTCTGGCCAGACGCGCCGGGTGCGTGCACTTTAACTATGCCTCTGGTCACTACTTTTAAAGACCCTCGTATTACATTACCCCACTTTAAAAATAACTCATCTTGTATAACTTATTCTTTCTTAGAATTGTTTAATTTAATGTATTCAATCAGTTATTAACTTCCCCGGGCAGTATCTGCCTTTACACGTCAACGTTCATACAAATGCAAAATAAAGGCGTTGCGTTTGCACAATACTGTGCCAAAAATTACCCCCTCGGGTTATAAGACAGTGGTAAACAATAGATAGCCGTTATTGTAATGGACATTATGTTCAAAATACAATGGGAGAACCGCAAAGTGATACAATACCGATTGTTCGAAGATAATCGCAATATTCCAATGTTGACCAATAGTTATATCTTTTCACTTGAAAAATAAAATGACGCTTGATTGACGCTGTTGGAAATGAACAGCTCAGTTTGGAGCATGATGCTTGAATTGGTTTATATCGGTTAAAAGAGACTGATGCGATGTGCAATCACCGCCATACGATTTAGCACTACAACGCTGCTACTCAAAAAACTGTAGCGAGTGTATATTTCCCTCAACAACGATATATGTCATATACTCGTAAATAAGTGCATTATATCGATTCGATTTTTTTTTATTTTCTCCCCACAAATAAAAAGACCTTGTTCGAGGTGTGATTTGAAACTTCTTTCTCAATTTGTTTATTCTTATTATGAACTTGATTGGATCAGTTTTAACATACCTAATTATGACAAAACCAAATGAGCATACTGAGACTGAGAAAAGTAACAGTGCAGAAGGCGCAGTCCCCAAACAAGGTAAATTCATAATTTTTTTAATACCTCTGAAGTGCGAGCAAGTTTGAGACAATATTCCTAAATTTATCTGATGCTGACCTTTTCGAAATTTTCCTTTATACACCGACAGTACGCGGTAGCCGTACAAATTATTAGCTATTGTTATTGGTCAAGAAAGATACTGACCATCGCTCGGGTACTTTACAATGCAATACAGGCTCCGTTTCTGATGGAATTGGTCAAACTCAATTTCGTACCAAATAAGTTTGCACTGGGTCAGTGAGATTGTGGTGGGACCTGTCCCCTAGGTCCCATGGCGCATCAACGGCGAAAATGCAACTTTGAGAACGTTACTTAAGGCTGGATTTGAAGTGATGTTATGTACTTTAAATTAGGTAATGTTAAAATTGAATTATACATACAAATTTTGAAACTAAATTATGTGCTAACGCTTAGCTTAATTACACTGTAGGTTCTTTTTAAGTATTTTGTATTGACAACATTTTATGCAAATGATGCTTAGATTATATAAGCAACAAAAAAATATCACGTTTACATTATTTGTGGTTTTTTATGAGGGCGTGATCAGACGAATTCGCGTCAAAACTGATAAATATTCCCTGCTCCATTTTAAACCTTAATATATTATGGGTAGAGGTCAAAATCTGTTGCAGAAATTTGACATATTGTGGTAACCTGATGTGCAGCAGTGTGTATACATCGAAAATAAGCTGTAATTAAAATTGAGTAATTATATCATATTTTTAGAGTTGGTAATTTATAAAATATTCTTGATAGAAATAAAATACTTCCTGACGCATGTATATCTACCCCAAAAATTTATCAATTTCCCTTTTTTATAGGGGTGATTTATAAATATATGAGCTAATTTGTGCCCAAAATAATCATGTAACAGTTTTATAACAATCGTAATAGTTTACGAGTAATTCTTTAAAAACCGTAAAAAAATTAAAAGCCACGCTATTTACCATACTCTGTCCTTATCTACACCATTTCCGGGCCCAATTTTCTGGAAGTTCCACATTTTTAGCCTAGTCATTATAGAGTTTTTGTTTAACCTTAACCTCCAGAAAAAATCTTAGTGAGCAGAATTTTACTATCATTTTGTTTAAACGATAATTTGAAACCTTTTTATAACGTTAAAACGATAATTAAAAAAAATATCGTGCCAGCTCACGATTTTTTCTTTTCAGGTCATGAATATCAGTTTTTCGCAAATATCTCATGTCTTATTTATCAGTGGTCAATAAAATCATTGTAGGACTCCGTTGTCTAATGTCTATAAAAAGTTATTTTGAAATTTATGTACGAGCAACTGCTCTGCGATTCTGTAAAAATTCAGACCCGAATTCGAATTCACTCATGTGTCCAAATTCACGCCATTTAGTATAGAAATCCTATTGATTTCATTTTTTGTATAAAAATACTAAACAAAATTGATTGATTAAGCGTCTTAGATATTTTAATCCTATATCATTTCAAAAATCACTTCACTTATGCCACGAAACGTTATTTCCAATTCAAGTTTGAGCGGATGCCGCTTTTTGAAGTTAATTCGGACACCTGAGTGGATTCGAATTCGGGTTTGAAGTTTTACAGAATCGCAGGGATGTTTTCTAAGAAGATAACAGAGAAAAGTGGTAGAACGCATTCGGTTATTCATACTGATTAGATTTTTTTTTTATATCTATTTGTGGGGACATAAATTATTTGACTCCATGTACGGATATAATCTGTAATTTATAAGCTGGTATTTCCATAAAAAGTAATAAAGACCAGCAGAGATTTGCGTAAATGCAAGGATCCACACCAAAATTCAATATTTGTTAAGTGTTAATCAATTTTTAAAATCATTTTTATTTTTCATTAAAATAGTACTAATTTTAACCAGTCTTTCTAATTCGAAATCTGGCACAGTATATTAAATAAATGTATTTTTTTTTATGTTCATTAATGATCTCCGCGACTGCGGTAGGTTCTTAAACTAAAGACTGCTAAATCCAAATTGATACGACTTTAACGACCTATAAAATTCTTTTGATGTTTATAATTTAATATATTATACATTTTATAATAATATGGTTTTATTACATTAGTTAATTATGGAAATTAGAATAAAACTACGGTATCTTCACAGATCAAAATGTTTTTTAAGTTACACGGCTGCACTTCAAATTACAATACGTCAAATTTGTCCAGTTGATTTTAAACTCCACTCCCAAATCATGGTTTAAAATTAATTGAAGAAATTTGACAGTGTTGTATAACCTGAGGTGCTGTTGAAATACAACCGTTCAGGAATTAAACTACGCACGCATCCAGGAAGATAACTGCTATAGTATATTCCTAGAATAGGCGAAAAAAGGATAATAATTTAGATATTATGTGGGCGTCGAATGAAAACGATACATATCGCTGTCCATAGAACCCTGTATCCTTCCCGCGTAAACTGCGTTTATTGTGCGGGACGTTATCGCTGTACAATATATAGTACGAAGCGGAAAAATACAGAGAAAGCTAGATAATTTGTTTTCTATAAAAAAAATTCTTTGTGTCATTGTGACTATAGTTTGACGGGTTATCCTCTACTATAAAGACATGAAGGAATTTTGGATTACAGGGAAGTTCTCCTTTGCAATCATACATTATGAATATAAAGATATCTAGCAACGTACAAAATTTTACAACGATAATAGTAACCCTTCAATAGCTCTAGTAATGATAGCTCGGATCAAAGCATTTTACTATCGTTCGCGTACGATTTTATAACGTATTTACATATTTTTATGATTTTCTGGCGGTGAAATTAAAGTATTATAAATGGCGAATGCACCTCTTCGCGATACAGTCGTAAAAAATCGCTGCTCGTAAAATCGCGCGAAATAAAAACTGTCCAGGCAAAAAAGTTGCCGGCCCATTAAGCTTTATCGATGATACTCAACATAGGCGTAACTAATCTTAACTCCAATACATATAAAGTCCTCATTCGAATACGGCGTTTCCCGGTCGATACATTGTCTGCGGTTAACGAAACCCAATAGTTTCGGTTGTGACATTACATTACTCCTTATTTCTTTTCACTTAAAGATCATTATCAAATAATCATTTATATTTCCAATACAACAATCATGATGCTATCATTTGGTTACCATTTTGAGTTATAAAAGTAATGATCTGTAAATACAGATCGTAAAATCAGTTTTAATATGTTTCCTTCCATTTGCCTGATAATTTTAAAATACTTATATTCGAAGATATTTCCTTATAAAGTTATAAAATATGTAAATCAATTTCATAAAAAAAAATTTTTTTTATCAAAATAATTGACAATATTAAAAACTGTTCAATATTGTACATTGTTCTCGCATATATGGTAAATGTGATAATCTTTTCACAGAATTGTATGTAAAATAGTGCTTATTTTAAAGTTTAAGAGGCAGTAGAACGCATCTTGTAATCATTAACGACCGGTTTCTGAATTCTGAAAGTTTCTGAATAGTACAAATTTTGACTTATTATTCTCAAAAACTATTTTTTTTATGTTCCACAAGGCAAAAAGTCCTTGTTTAATGAAACTGCTGTCAATTGATCATTAAAAAACTTTCAGAAACAAACATAAAACTTAGTTTTATGGGTTAATTAAACATCTGTTTAATTTACCTATAAAACTAAATTTTGCTATCTAAAATCGCAATTAAACTAAACAACAAAAATAGCTACTGCAATCAAATATCCAATAAGAAATTATTTGTCGGAAAGGTTTGAATTCTTTTATACGATTCAGACAAATATCTATATGGGCTATCAAGGCATTGCTCAGCAATTGCTGTGACTCGGCCTGATAAAACTGTCACGGCGAGACCCGCTGCGAATCACAATGTAGACAACTCAATGCGTCCCTTACGATGAACTCGTAAACTTCGTAATTAGACCTGAATCCTTAGATAAGTGCACGATATACGACCGTTAAGGATCACAAGCTAACTACACGACAAATTCTTCAACGAATTGAAGCATACTTTCCCAACATTGAGTACCTATAACAATGTATTTGAACAATTTTGTAAACATATGGTACTTCTTTGTTCATGAAAAATAATAAACATTTTTCGTAGATACATTTATGTGAGAAATGAATTTATACTATCTAAAATATTTTTCACGTGTATAAATTTATAATTTTATTTTTAATTACTTATGTATCATACTGTTTTCCCGAGACTTCGCCTTTGTAAATTATAGTTACACGGGCTTCAATTAATATGACATCCGCATATGATGTAGATTCCCCTGGGTGTAAGTTTTTTTAATTGGTCCAGTATTTTCGAAACTTATTAAATGCAGACAAATAAACAATCAAATCTTTCCTCTTTATAATATTTACAATATATAATCGTTTTGTATTTTAACCTATGGAAATGCTTTTACCTTTAAATTTTTGTTTTTCATTTTTTACGTCCGTATGTCACACTAGTACTCGTAAATAAAGCACACGAACGCTCTAAATAAGGTAAGAAGAATTTCCCCATGGCCAACGCAGCACAAAATGCATCCAAGTCAATGGTCAGGTCATTTAATGTGTTCTATGAGACAGTTCATATGTATCATTCACAAAATTTATAAGACATAAAATTGAGAGTCTTTGATAATGAAATCGGGTTTAAAGCACTGATTTTGAAATATTTATTTAAATTAACTATTGAACGTGAAACTTAGTAAGGATAATTAAAGTCAAAGTGTAGTTTACAAATATATATTTTGATTTCGCTTCTTTATAACGTTTTATAACTGAAATACAAAACTATAAACTAATTTCTAATAATAATCATTTATTAATATTTCAATTATTTAGACAATGAATTTCATTTAACTATTTTATAAGAACAATTAATAATTAATCAGAGTTTTTTTCTTATTTTAACTAAATAAAGGCAAGCCTACTTCTTGTATTTTGTTCTTTTATTTTAGTATATTGGTTGTGGTAACCGATGGGATTTTGTGTGTATGTGTTTCATATATTATAGTTATTATATTTGATCAAATTTGCATTTACAATGCTATAATGGAAAATATTCTTAATGATAAATTGCTTACTCCTCCAGCCCCAGGTACTCTGAGATGAGACTTAATACTCAAGTACTCTTAGGAGATACTAATAGTTTATAAATGTCTGTCGGTATAGATAACACGAAGAAGTCACTCATCAAATTCATGACAATAAAGCTTCACAAATACGATAATATCGGACATGATAAATTAACATGTATAATAGGTAACACTAGAGTTTGAATTATAAAATAAAAATATTCTGATAATCAGGATATCCTTTTTTAAATACTCACGATAGTTTCGATTCTTAACACGTAAATAGAGATCTATAAAAACGGATGTGCGAATGTGATGTTTAGTACCATTTTAGAGCGTTATTAGGGTATTGTTTTGACAAGGATATACATCTTGGTTGTTAGATATATGTTAACATAATACGTGATATACTTGTGTGTTTCGTCTCGTCGGCATCCGGTGTCAAATAATAGTTTCTTTGGAAACTGATGGCAATAACAATGTTAATACCACGATGAGGATTATAGTTCAAGATTAACGTAACGTGAACACGAAACATTTTAAAACTAACATCGATGTTTGTAGGTCCGTATACAGTGATGTCTGTTAGTAAATTTTAAAATGGCAATGTTGCATATTATCGCACACGGTGCCACGCTCAAGAGGTTCATATAAAATTGTATTCAACAATAAAAACTATTATCCTGCTTTAACCATTTTCTAACTGGCTTTGTTGCATAGCGTATGCCAGATGATATTGATAAATCGAAAAGAACATTGCAAAATAAGCTGAGCTGATTCTCAGAGAATCACGTAGGTAATGTTCAGGTATGTGTACATATAGCTGCTGATTTTAACAATTTTCTAAAGAGCAAACTTCTTTTTCGAACACATGATGCAACGCTCGAGCGTCCTAAATAATGTATTGATGGGACTCAAATTTCTGTCATTGCTTTTGTTGAATACTATTTAACTGATATCGTTAATAGCTGCTATAAATACAAAAGCTCAATATCTATTCAATAAAGCCTGCATCAGTGTTTCTCATCGTACTTCTTATGCACCCTTCATCGCACACATAATCAGGTACTAACTAAGCATCGGACAATAAACGTACCAAACAGGTGTGCGAAAATTTTCTCGGAATCATTCAGCATGGTAATACGCGTGCTCGCACGCATATACATTCGCTTTGATTAACCACTATGGAATGAGAAATAAAATGATGCGCCTAGAATTTATATGGCCGGCGATGCGGTGGGTATGAAATCGTCAATGTTTATAATTGTGCATTTTTTGCTAATAATTTAATAAATCCAGTGCCAAAAGAAATAGGTAACTCTTTTATATTAACTTGTTCGCTGGGCTTGTTTTTTGTCTCAAATTCAGTTAATTTTAGGAGTAATTTTGGACAATTTAATAATTTAACCTATTTTTCATACAAACTTCCAATCCCTAATTCCAACCAATTAAGAGTAGAATTATATTTCTTATATATAATCAGCAACCCAAAAATAAAGTTTCATATTTGTATTTTCAATTTAATTTCAATGACTGCCATACAAATTTCCAGCTTTTACCACATTTCATTTATAAGTAGCCCAAAAATAAATTTACATGCCTCTAACATCAGAAATGACTGACTTCTATATAAACTTTTAATTCCAGTTTTTAGGGGTTGAATTTCCGAAAATCTCCCTAAGTGAATCTATCCTCTACAAAATATTGACTATTGACCAAAGATCATAGATGAAACCCAAAATTTAACGCTTGGCGATGATGAGTCAGTGAATCAGTACAAGTTTTTTAATAGATTTCGCTTCTTTTTCACTACACTGAATTACACCGAATTGACATCCACACAATAATTCTATAGGTTTCGTTTTGAATTCTAATCATTCCAAGTTGAATTTAAAGCAATTTTAACATAACTCATCAAAGTAGCCTATGACGGTACAAAACATCGATTAATATAAGAAAGTGATACAGAAAATGAGTTCTTATTGAAGTACCTAATGTTTTTGTTAAAAGATCTATCGGTGAACCAGTGAAACCATAGACTACACATGTTTTGATATACAATATTCAAACAATTTTCGCGTGTTTGTATAAAGTGTAACTTGTGATGTGCGCAAGCGCATGGGAACTCGGAAAGACACGAAACCGTATACTATTATTAAACTAATTTGTCATGTTTCGCCGAGTTTCATGACACGTTTAACATGTTTTAATACAACTAGCCATCGTTATTATGATTTTAGGTTTTTTATAATGACTTGATTATAAATCATGTTTCTACAATTATAAATAAATATATTTATATTTTATATAAAATTTAGTTTTGACCATGATCATTACAACATCGGACGTAGTAGTTAAGATTACTTTCGATATTAGATGGAATATGAGGAACAAACAATTAACGCTTTTGATATTACTAGACTTTAAAAAATACCTTCGTTTATAATTATTCCAGTTTGCATTTTCTTACTTACGTCTTCTACTGTTTTCTTTAAAACGTTGACATTTTTTCGACATATAGCGAAGTATGCTTCTCTGAATTTTTTAAGACAATCGAAAGATGTACGAATGCAGAGAAGTCCACAGGAAAGTGGTGACCCATTCGCGTACGCGTGTTAAATTTACGGAATACTTTTCTGGTATATGAGACACGCATTGTATTATTCCATTAAATTATACTCTTCTTCACTTTCATGGTACTTTGTCTCGCAAAATAATATCGCGTTTTTCGAACCAACCTAATGCTCAATTAATTAGAAATAATAAAAATTCAATTGAATAAACGGATACGATACGGCTAATTAATTCGTACCAAAAATCATTTGTGCTCCATTAGCATTAGTAATTTTTTATCCTATAAGCACAGGCGAAAGTGATGTAGCCATGCCACCGGGTCTTCAGTGTTTCATTTTTTAAATGTCTTACAGCCAGTTTCACAAACGTTCATAAAGATTTTCATTAGTTTAAAGCGACATTACCCATACAAATTTGACATTCATTAGAGCTTAAAGGCGTCATTAAACCTTAATGACCGTTTGTGCAACTGACTAATAAAGAGCAAGGTTTAATTTCTTCGAACGTATAATTTATTGAATTCTAAACAGGGATGAATTTCTCTGGGCTGGCTATAGTATTTCTTGAAGAAAAGGCGAGATAATTTCCCTATCTATTACTTTTCTATGAATTCTCTACAATTCATGAATTCTCCACTATAGCAGATTAGAAAGCTTGCTCACTCTGTTCGATTATACTAAATTTCCTATAATCTGTATCTTTATTGTATTAAGTACAATAGAGCATTACATATTATTAATTTCCATAGTTTAATAAATCATAACTACATAAAAAGATCAGGAAGTCCTACTTGTTCAAATTTACTGTTCGGCCGCCATAGTAAGATCGTCATGAAATGTCGTGTAGCCCACACAAAGAAATAACAACAATTAAATATAGCTAGATAAAATACGATCGTATTAATTAAGCTTATCGAATGTTGCATATCGATAAATTAATTCAACGTAAAGTAAAACATACTTTATATATTACTTATAGAATAAGTTATTATATTGTAACTCTAGTTATTGATTTATGTTTTATAAACAAATATATATGTCACTTGAAAAAGACGTACAAACTCAATAGTTTTATTAACCTTATTTTTAATATAAAATAAATAATTTCAACATAAGCTTACCGAGTAATAGTTTTTTTTTTTTTATTTACAGGCAATCCCTTCTTTTGTAATTCCTTAAGAATAATAAAATTAACAATGTGTTTCTATTATAAACTACGTCCGCGTGAATACGACTAACATAGTGTCAAGTTATAGTTATATTCATTAAATATACGCAGTTTTATAAACGATTTTCATTTGTTTTTAATTGATCCGACTCTTATACTTCTTCCTCAGTCGTATTAATTTTCCACTGCTGAGGCACAAGCCTCATTTATTTATTATGTTACGTCTAATCTAAATAAAATAATTACATATATCTATCTGGTCCATTTTGATGGCATAGCGTCCGGTCAAGCATTGACAGAAATAAGTAGAACATATTAACTCTGTCTAGTGACATTTATTGTAGTTTCTTTTTTTTAATACTGCCCTAGCGTCCTGTGTCACATATTAATATTTGCTAATTATTTATTAGTTACTTGGAACTCTCAGTTTTATACCTGTAATTTCGACTTTTACTAGAACAGACTACGCATGCGCAGAGTAAAATATCTTTCCTTTGGATTTCTAAGAAGGTGTAAAGGTTTTTATTTTAATATCATAAGTTTCATCAATTACAGAAATATGGAAAATTTATAACTCAACTAGAATTGTATGAATCTATTTTTTTCTAAGAATGTATAGACTTAGGTAATCGATTACATCATCGATTGTCTTAATCCAAAACATCGATATTAACAATGGAACTAGCGACATCACCCTGTTTGTAAATAATCGTGAGAGTAATTGTACTATTATAGTATTCGTGTAATAAATAGCCATTTTTACTAACCTATAGTAAAACAAAAATGTTTAACTTATATTACTAGTTGTGAAACGGAATTGTGTTATTTGAAAATTGAGGTTGTAAAAGGGAACTCTAGTTAGCAGTTAAGAGCGCTTTCACAGGAAATCCCTAGCTTTTAACTAGTTTTGTACAAGGAAATAGCGTCCAAATTAGTCAAAAATCAAAATGTACAAACAAACAAACTACATCCAATTCTATGCTTTGTCTCAGCCAAAATGCGAAGTTTAAAAACTTACTCGATAGAAAAAAAATCACAAGTTAACATCTGAAATTCACCAGTTTTTTTCCATTTTAAGTTGTAATTATAACATTCTTTATAGGGAAAAATAAATATGTGAGTCACTTTATAGTCAAAAGAATAATTGTAATATTATGCTATAAATATATTTATAACCATTATTGGCACGTAACTCTCTATGCTTTACGATGTCTCTTAAATGATCGATATTGAACATTAAAATTGATAGTTTTGCTAAGAATTAAGACGCATACGAAATTGCAGTCAATAGCAAGTTTATAATAAATCATGATAAACTAACGTAATAATACAATATTTTTATTATTTTTGCAAATCAGTTTGAGGATCGAAAAAATATATTTGTTTAAATTAAGTTTTTCGAAATATTATTAAAGCAAGAATCATTTGTTGGATATTATCTTGGAACATAGATTATAAAAAAATCAAGCGAACTCTCAAGCCAAACTAGACTCAGTTCAATTATTTCGGACCAAAGTCCTTGTCAAGACAAATCAAACGAACGCAAACTGGTTGCTTCGTTTAATTACAGAAGTCTCATGAATACCTTTAGCTCAATTGAAAACTAGGAAATGGTGGATATTTAGCTGGCAAGATTTCACTCATAGTTAACACGGTAATAGGGTAACATTAGGGGTTAAAGTATGAAATTGCCGTTTTATTGTAACATTATCCTTGAATCGACATAGAATCTTCATGGTTTGTGGTTTTCGAAAGAAACTTTTTTCATATGGTTTCTATGAAGTTCTTTTTTTTTTAATGTTAAACATTTCAATATCGACTTTCAATTGTTTTTGTTATTCAACTAAGAGAAGATAGATGGATACTGCAAAAACTCGAGTGATTTTTGAATACGAGTTCCGACGCGGAAGTAACGCGGCAGAAACAGCCCGCAATATCAATGTTGCGTTTGGAGAGGGGTCCGCTAATGAACGCACCGTTCGATTTTGATTTAAACGCTTTCGTGATGGAAACTTCGACTTGAAAAACGAGCCACAAGGAAGACCGCCCTGACAGGTGACATGTGATGAACAGTGGATTCTTTATAATAACCGTAAAAGGAAACTGTAATGGCTGACCCGAGGTCAAACGCCACAACGGTGTCCTAAAGCAAAACTAACCAATAAAACTGTTTGGTGGTCTCAGCATGGTGTTATTCACTATAGTTTTCTCCGATCTGGTCAAGCAATAACGGCAGATGTCTATAAACAATTTGGGAAAACAAGTAGTTAAATAACCCCGACTCATGAATCGTGCTTCACCATTATTGCTCCATGACAACGCGAGACCTCATACAACACGAGAAAACCTTTTGACCCTTCACGAACTGCAGTTAGAAACCATTCGTCTTTCTCCGTATTCGCCAGACCTTGCTCCAACGGACTACCATTTTTTTCGTGATTTGGACAATTATCTACGTGGCAATAAGTTTTCTTCCCAGGAGGCAGTACAAAATGCTTTCACACAGTTTGTGTAGTCTAGATCCTCAGAGATCTATCGGAAAGGTATAAATGACCTTCCTATTAGATGGCAGCAATGTATAGATAATAATGGTAACTATTTTGATTAAATAAATTTGTTTAAAATTAAACACTTTTGATTTTCAGTACAAATCGGCAATTTCATACCTTAACCCTTATTATTACGCGAAGCTTGGTGTAAATGGCAGCATATCACATGTATAAAAAACAAACAAACTCGAACATTTTTCCTTTTAGAAATGAATGATTCCGTTTTTTCTTACATACAATTATATACAGCAATGATACATTATCGAGTAATACACTCATTTTAATAAATTTAATGAAATATTAAATTCCTGCTATGCTCATTATAGCTTTACCCTTTCTTGACTAATCGCGTTAAACATAAGATAGAGCTGCAATCTGGTGAAAGAAAGTTGCAGCAATATGCCCTAATTAAATAAAAGCTTGTAATAGCCATAATCATCTTTCAAAATAGGAAAACCAAGAATCAGCAATCACATGTACAACAATAACTGGATTCTCCCATACATTCGTAACAATTTTGTAACGTGAATAACATTTACGAGTGTTTCGTAACTTACATTTATGTTTGGTTTACAGTAGAAACTTCTGACTTATGAGAAGTTCTGACGCTATACCTCTGCTACAGCTGGATGAGTCACTACCATCTTATCTTAACATACGACTAAACCGTAACACTTGTCTTGAAGGCAGCACCTTACTAACGGTTCTCATGTTAATTTCACCTTTAAATTAATAAACATTACATAAATTACTCTTTGACCTTGAGTTGATATCTAAAATCCTATTGCTATGTAGACAATTATAACATCACAATCATCTGGGTGATTGTAGACAAAAATAAAATCATATTTCTACTTTCGATCGGCCTTTGCTATGAACTTATAATTAGAGCCGTAGAAAGCTTTTTTTATGGGATGGGGGCAGACGACATGACGGATCACCTATATAAACTGAATATGCTCTACGCTTGAAAGATTGAAGGTCGTATCGGTTCGGAAATACCGCTGGCGACAAAATGTTCCAGAGTTTGACTGGGCGAGGCAGGAACTTCTAGAAAATCGCACAGTTGAGGATTTCCAACTATCCAAATGATGGGCGTGGATTTCTTGTCGTGTGGAACGATGGCGGAAGGTAGCGGCAGGTATGAGTCCGACCAATTCCTCGGAGCATTCCCCGTAATAGATGCGATAGATGATGCACAGCGAAGCAACATCTCTGTGCAGGGCCAGTGGATCAAGCCGACCTGAAGTGTCCCGGCAATCGACGATTAGAGTCGCTCTTCGCTGAATGCGGTCTAGAGGGAGAAGCTAGTAATGGGGTGCCCCTGCCCAAAGATGAGAACAGTACTCCATATGGGTCTGAACTTGCGCCTTGTAAAGCTGCAGGCGATGTGCTTGAGTGAAATACTGCCTCGATCTATTAAGCACACCAAGCTTCTTAGATGCCTATTTAGCCTTACCCTCTAAGTGACCAAGCTTTAAGAAAGTGTATTTATGTATGCATGTTTTGTTCTTTTGTAAGGATATGTGTTTATTATATAAATTTAATCAAACATTTTAGTTTATTTATAGTTTTCGAAATAGTTCGTGTTCGTGTATTTTAAAAAAATCTGAAAACTAAAATAATAAAAACTATTTATTACTCATATAAAATTATAAAGTAAATAGTTTGGTTTACTAGATCTGACATGAATTTGTCGTCAATTCACTGAATTTGATCAAGTTACTAGATTTTTTATGAAATGTTATAATTTACGAGTTTTTATCTTAACATCCTCCGTGATCTAATTTTATGTACGAGTATTAGGAATTGGGTAGTATTAAAACGAGTGACTGTAAATTAAAGTTTTAAGTGTCAAATATAATTAATTTACGTCATAGTATTACTAAGTGAGCGACTGACTGCGGAAGATGAGAAATCAACAGACCAGCAACTTACAAACATTAATTTGAGTTACTTAAAATACACAATGAGATGCTTCTTAATATTTGAACGACCTAATATTTGTTTGAGCGCCAACGTTACGTCCTGCATTGTTTTCAATATTTGGCAAATGTTTTTTTATACTACGCCGCATTTTATCTTATACAGAGTGTTTAAAATACAAAAACCATTTTGAAAAATACTACAATGAACATAGTATTATGTGCTCATATTTAAAAAAATAAGAAACACTATTATATAGCCAAGAAAATTATTAAAATTTAAGGACAGGCAAATTAAATGAAACAATGTATTCTGAAAAAATAAATAAATATGCATTAAGGTACTTAAATCAAATTAACAAAATAAAAAGACGCTTCAGTCAACTAACTTAAAGTAATCTTCACATTAATTGTAACAAACATTGATAAATACCTACGAGGAGCCCTACTCTCGTACTCATCGTCACTGGTAAATAAGTGCTGGCTTGGACTTAGCAGGTCAGCCTCGTTTTCTTTTTTTTTTCCAATGGGAATATTTTTTGCTTCCAGTGGTGGTGTTATTAATTTCGGCCGAATTGCTAGACTCAAAACGTGTTTGCATACATATTTATTTAAAAAGTCGGAACAGTCGCACGATCTTTTTGGCCAGTCCAAATTTGGCAGTGTAACATTCAAAAGTTTGCCAGCTATCAGTACAGTTTATATCTTTCGAAAGTTCGTTGCAAATTAAATATACTTTTTTGGTAGGATCAGATGCTATTTCATTAAGAAATCATATCAAATTAAATTAAAAATAAGACCTCACATAGAATAACAATAACCAATAATCAGTAATAATGCAGCTTACAAAACTTTGCTTAAAGTGAACTTTTTAGTAGTTCGTTGGAAAAAACTTCAGTTGGAAAAAATCTAATCTACCTTAATATTATTGTTGCTCTCCTTGTATATCTAGTCGCTCACTTAGTAATGTAGTCGCACAGACAGAATTGTAATATCTAAAATGGATTAAACATAACCCACTTTTTGTAGGCTCGTTTTGAATTTGATCATTAATCAACATTCGTCGTTAGTTAAGTTAATTTTCCGCTTACTCAAATTTATAACACTCAAGTTATTGAAACAGTATTTCATTATCGGTCGCTAAGTTCTTTTTTAGTCGATCGTTTTATAATTCCCCTTAGGAATTTGATCAAATATCTCTTTTTACCTACGACAGGCTCGTAAATGTGTCGTATAGCTTCGAGCTACAGCGACCCTTAATATTTTAAGTATTTTTCTAAAAACTAAATATTACAATACATAAATAAAACACAATTTTAAATTTCATAAAACGAATCGTGTGTTGGCTGACATTTAATAAATATTTTTATTTATTATATTTAATCAATTTTGCGTTCACAATGCTTATACTGAAAAATATTCTTAATGAAAAATGGTTAAAAAAGCTTTTTTAAAGCATTTTCCAAAAATATAAAAATATTTTTATGTATGTACATTAAAGTTATGTAGATTATACACCATGGTTCATACACATGATGACTGACAGCTGTCTATTACTTTTCTTGAGGAAATTATATGTTAACAGTTACATAAATATTCAATGAGACCGGTTTTACATTCAACAGCACGTCAGGATATGAAAATCTGTCAAATTTCTCCACTTGATTTTAAACCTTTATGTTTTTAGAGTAGAGTTTAAAATCAATTGTGGACATTTAACATTTTGTGGTAATCTGACGTGTAGCCGTGTGTATATTCTAAGAATGGATAACTTACATGAAGAACAGTGTAAAGTGTTTCATCACTAGCCTACGCTAGGTTAGGGGGCTCCAATTTTCCGCACTTGGATACTATAATCGGTCCATTGTGCGTGATGTAGCCTATTGTTAGGGCTTGGACCTTCCCTATGAATGGAATTGAAAGAAGAGAATGGGTCATGACGTACGCGGGCCCAGATTGGTGGGTGCTATCGACTGCAAATTTAGTCGGGACCAACGGCTTATCGTGCGTGCCTTCTATGTCGTCGAGATCTTTTGTTTTTATCGGTACATTCAAATCTAGGTATTAAATATATTTTACTTCTTTTTTAAATGAAAGACAAGTTTTTTATATTAGATTAAAAGTAAACGTGGAAAGGATATCTCGTAGTAGGGGTCCGACAGTGAAGCGCTTTCATGGTGGCAGTAAAAAGTTTTCATTGGCCACGTGGAACGGGGGTTCAGCAGGTTACTTCGGTTTATGACGCGGCCCCCGTTCTATGCGTCTGGAACATTTGAATTGCTAAAACACACTAACTTGAAGCGTTTAAATTAAATCGGACTATTTTTTCAAACATATTGTAGTTTTTTATTATGTCTGTGTGCTTATCTATACTAATATTATAAGAGGAAATTTGTTTGTTAGCATCAAATAGGCTCCAAAACTACTGAATCTATTTGAAATGCTTTCATCTACTGGAAGCTTCATCAAATGCAGGAAAACAGCTGGTGTGTTAATTTTTTTTTATCAAACTATAGTAAAATCTAAAGGAAGCGTAAACATTTCTATATGTGTTTTTCATATTTACTTAGAATCACAAACAAATTTTACTATGTTTTTATATAATAGTTATTTAAACAGAGTAGACAGTAGGGCAACGATATATAGGAAACCCGATATAGGTATTTTGATATATCGACGCCCAAAAATATGGATTTATATCGATATCGGAAAAAAACTACGTAAGAGTAAATATATATCAGTTGTCCAAATTTTTACATCCAACAGCTTTAATTTTCACACGCGAATTTATTTACACGTCTACTATTAGTAACACGTCTCACATTATCTTGTAACCCAAATTTTGTTGCTTTGAACTTTGTAGTAATTTTTATTATCATAATTTTTATTATTATAAAAATAAAGTTTTATCCCAATCTAATCGCAATCTACAGACATTTTCCCATTGTGACGAGGAGCATGCCTTCTGAATTCCATTCTTTTAAAGCAGAAAGCAAAGAATGATAAGATTGAGGAATGCTTTGTCTATACCAAACGTCATGTTTCTCGGGTCAAGAGTGACATATCGTATGGGCACATCGGGGAAATGTGACATTTGAATGTAAACAAAACGCTCTAAAGTTCGACATGCTACGCGTGCAGGTTCCTTATTTACATTGCAGAAGTCGAAACGGGCTTAGTAGCCAGGCAGTAGCCGCTACCTTTTATAGGCTGATTTTTTAAAATACATTTATGATTTAACGTATTTTATTTAAATAAGATTTCTACAAACAAGATTTTTGAATTTACTAAAGACCAAAAAATATATCGATATATGGGCTTTTCGAAGCGATATATAGATATCGAACTCGATATATCGATATTTTTATAAAACTTGCATCTCTAATAGACAATAATTATTGTAAATGCACCCATGATAATTACAAGTTCATATAAAAAATTCAAGCTTATTGGCTGCAAATGGTAAGTTACTCATGGAATCCCCTACGCTACGGTATACTATATTCGAATGATTTATTATTTAATCATACTTAAGACTGTTACCGGTGTTTGATACATAGGTATAGTGGTTTTCTGGAATTTATTGTATGCAGGTATATTATGAAAATATACATACACACTAAGTTAGTTCTGAGATGTTTTAATGTGTAATTAATCGCAAGATCGATGATACGACGGCGATATTAGTATCAAATATTCGTGACATATAACTTTTGCATCTTTGAATGACATCTTATTCTTAAAAAATTCGCTTCTAAATATCTATACAATAATAAAAACCGGATAAATCAAAACGCATTATTTGTTATCCGGTAGCAATAATTTAGACATACTCCGTCCTTTTCTAGAAACATTCATCATTCGAAAAGACAGGAGAACAAAGGCTTGTTTAGTTTCACCGTTGCTGCTAAACGACTTTATGTTTATGTGCTTTAAAGTCTAAATTGGTGTATTTTCTACCTTGAGGTAATATAACTGCGCCAATGGGTGGAGTTAGTTGACAGATATTAATGATTCCTAGTTCTTGACTACATATTTCGTGTGTAATGTTCACGTCTTCGTATAGACGCGTACATTTGGGATGTGCTAATTATTGAGTCGGATGGTTTACCTACATTGATTTAGATATTATGATCGTCTTTATGTTTTCCTGGTAACCAACAAATGTAAACGTAACTGAGAAACTTCTCAGTAGAAGCTTACGTCAGTTGGCTTTTAAATTTCACGCACATTTATAGAATGGGGCGTTACGAGTGCTTTGTTCAATTCCGTTACTAAAGTAACATATTGAATGACTTTGGAAAAAACTTTTATTACCATCTTGACAAGACATGATTATAATTTTTCATTTACACATATCTAGATATGTGTAATTAAGCCGTTAAAAAGAAGCTTTGACTACGTGGGAATCGCCCACTGAAACGAATATAGTTAACAATCATAGCAGAAACAATGCGCCCGTGACGCGCGTCCGGCCGGCTGTGAGGGCTATTGTGGTAACGCCGTCTTTGTGCGTATGAGTTGCTACATTGTTCGTTGCGTTACGTGACCGGGACGTGGACGGGACGGAAGCGATAACGCTATCAACGTGTGTGAACAAAAGATGTGTTTTCAGGTTAGTTTTCTGTGCTGCAGCGAGTCTACCGCTTAACTTTCTCGGTATATACTGTGGTATAAGGTTTAGGTTTATATTGAAATTTGAAGCCTGTATTTGTATCTAACCGAAGTTCATATGTCAATACGAAATCAAGGCACACAATCTTACCGGTAGCTCGAAATTCGATTGGGCTTTTACAAAAAAAAATCATTAAGAAGCTTAAAGGAAAGATCACTTAAGTAGATAGATTTTTTAACATGACTTAACTTTAACTATTTGTCACTTGTGACCTTTACAAGCCAGTAGCACAAACGTCCATTAAATTTCTTATTTATTTAATGCAACATTACCCGTACAAATTTTACATTCTTTAGAGCTTAAGGGCGTCATTAAACCTAATAGACGTTTGTGCCACTGACCGTGAGTGACATGTATTTTTTTTATATAACTTTTACTTAAAAGAGTTACTACTTCAGTGATGTAATTCCCTTAACAGTATTACATTCAATGACAGATTCAATAGTTTCCCCCCAAAAAAATCCCCTTATTACTATTATTATATTTAATCAATATTGAATTCACAATGCTATACTGGAAAATATTCTTAATGATAAATCCAATCAGGGCGAACGAGAGTAGTCGCCCAGATTACTAAAGGTCATAGATTCGAGTCCCATCTCATAGTACTCTTTTTTATACCGCGGGGAACTGACCTTAACATGCCATCGACCTGGGCTAGAGGCCGGCTGAACCCGGGCTCTCCCACTGCAAGGGACGGCGGTCCAGTGCAGTGGGCCTACCGTGCAAAACCCCCCTTACTACCCTCTCGCGTGGTCCGGCACCTGGTATCTTAAAAATTAAGTCCCGGATGGATCTCATAGTAAGTACCTGGGGCAGGTAGATTTTTCAAGCATTTTTTAACTAAAAATATGTACTATTGTCTTTCTGTTAATTACGGTCATTTATTCAAAATACCTATCAATACAATAATTAGAACAAATTTTTCATATTTAACGGAAGTTTAAATATTTGTAAAATATTTTGTTTTTATTAAGAATATTTTTAAGTATAGCCTGTGAGTGTACAATTGATCAAATCATCATCATCATCATCACCAGCCCTTTTACGTCCCCACTGCAGGGGCTCAGGCCTTCCTTATGGATGGTTAAGGAGTATGGGCCATGACCCTCCACGCTGGCCCTATGCGGATTGGAGGGTATTAACGACTGCAAATGCAGTCGGGCTTAGCGTGCCTTCCGAAGCACGGAGTAGCTCGAGATAATAATGTTTTGGTCACCCATCCCGTGACCGACCCTTGCGAAAGTTGCTTAACGACTACGATCGCGGGCCGCGACGCTGATACACTACGCCACCGAGCTACTCATTGATCAAATATTATATAATAAATATGAAAAATCAACTTTTAGGTAATAATAAAATAATATTTCATTGCCTATTTGAAATCTAATACCCTGCAAATTGTTCAATAAATAAGAACGTAGTATATTAATATTTACGTATTATATTAATGTACCTATGTCAGTCATCCGGATAACTACAATATCAAATAGTTCTGCTTATCTAGGAGGTCGATCTAACGCGTTATATGTAGAATGCAAAATATAAATTCTGTTTAATGATAAAATACTTAATTGAAATAAAAACACATGACTTAATAGATACATTAACTTCACATATTTTAACGGATTATATATGGCATAGGTTCTTCTTTATATTTCTTAGAAGTGATTGATATTGATTAAATTTTATGTTATAAAGATTATATTACAAGATTGATCACAGATGTGAACATGTTCAGAACCGAAACTCCTCCGAACACAACAGCAACTCTATTAATCACATTGAACGTTACTTTTTTATTTTATTTTGAAAGGTTCCATTTACTATAAAAGCTACTGTAATAGGTACAATAAAAATAAATGTGATTTGAAATAAGTTCATATCTCGTGTGGAAGACTGGTAGCTCGACCGACCTCTTTTATATTAATCTTTGTTTTGAAGTGTTTTGATAGATATAAAATTAGTTTTCTTTTATATTGACATTAGCTGCAACCCGCGGCTTCACCCACGTTGTCCGAGGGTACTGTGTGCACGCTGGTCTGTTAAACTGGAGTCTTACTAATCTTAATGAAAAATCTGCCAGTAAGCATCTACCTTTATATCATCATCATTAGCCCAGTAAATGGAACCAATTATGGTATATCTACCGGTGTCTCTGTGTGTAACGCGCATGTGTTCATAGAATAGTCCAGTTGCTTTTTTTTCCATTTTAGCGCGCGGTAGAATCAACGCGAAAAATACAAAAACAAAACTCTTTGAAATAATAGTCCATTTATTGAAGTCTTATTCTACGCCTGAGCCTCATAGCAATTTTGTATATTGATTTATTGACGGCTCCATTTGACGGCACCTGTTTTATGACATAAGAGTTTTTGTGAAGATATCTGTTTTATTATCACACCCGTATCGTAACCTCGTCATTATTGCCACTTGTAACAGAAAAAGTAAACTTTTAATTCAAAAATTACAATTAACTTCCGATTACAAATAATAGGCATCGTAGTAATTAATTTGTCAACGCGATTTTATTAGTCTTTGTACGTGTGTACACCCACAACACAGATCCGGGGCAATATTGAACTTGAGATGAATCATACGTTTCATCTCTCTCCTATTACATAAACGAGTGCTTGCCTACATTTCTACTTTGAATAGGTACTACTTTCAACCTTCCTCGTAAATATTAACCCCTTCATTTATCCGGTATTACTAAAAACCTCCATTACAACATACACATGCTACATTAAAATAGAAAATAGGCATCTTTTCATAGGATTACTTTAAAGTGGTTAGTAGCAAATGCCCTTGTATGATTAGACCGTAAATGTTTTATGACATTTTCATGGAACTTCTCTAATTAAACTTACAATGTATTTAGAATTGCTTACACGACGTATTAAATAAAACTATTTTAGTATTGCGACGAGACTATTAAATATGTAATAAATAGATATAAAGTTGTGGTGTTAGTACTTACGAACAGGTATTCAACTTGAGGCCACACACGGTGAAAATTAAACAGCGCGTTATTATAGTATTTTTTTTTAAATATATAAACTGCTTCAAATATTACTATTTACGTATGAGTGCTTTACAATTTTTTATTTTAAATTAAAACAAATCGGCCTAGTGTGAATCGAACTCGTGCACGAAGGATTCCGGCAAAAATAATCACGTTAGTTGTATGGTAGCTCCCTTAAAGATTTATTTTATACTAGTTTTAGGCAACAGAAATAATTTATTTTTAAAGTTACTATAATTACATATTCTGTTAATATTTCAAGAGTCTACCTGCTGTTTTTATCAATATCGAGCATAAACAAGCAACACTCACGTTAGTTGTATGGTAGCCCCCTTAAATATCTATTTTATACTGGTTAATTAGTATTTGTTGTTGAAGCTGCAACAGAAATACATCTGTCTCACTTTCACGGTTCCTGTTCCTTTGGGAAAAAGGAACAGGAATTACATCAGTTTCATTATTTTGTATATACCAAAAAGTATATCATCATCCTCCTGCCCATTATCCCACGTTTTAAGGCACAATCTGAATAAAACTATAATCTAACGAATCAATAGTTCTGTATGCTCTTTTTAATTAGAAATGGTAGGTCTAAAACGCAATAATTCGCAATAAAAGAAAACATGATGTATATGAAATATATATTATGTTAATGACGACTAATTGTAAATTCATCATCATCATCATCAGCCCTTTTACGTCCCCAGGGACTTCCTTATGGATGGTTAAGGAGGATGGGCCTCCACGCTGGCCCAATGCGGATCGAAGGGTATTAACGACTGTAAACGCAGCCGGGACCAACGGCTTAACCTGCCTTCCGAAGCACGGAGGCCGCGGCGCTTATCCACTACGCCACCGTGCTACTCAATCATAAATTAATAGCGCCAATTAGATTAGATACCTGCGAATAAAAAAACCATAATCTTATAAAATTAAGGAGAGCTAGGCATCTGTCCAATGATGTAACTATACCGTTTGAGGCCTGTGGCAAATTCATCGGATATTAATTTTTTTTTACTAATTGTGTACTAATGAATGTCAGGAGTAAGGAGTCTCCTCTTACTGGGGGCCTCTTCCAGCTGCGGGTCCGTGGCATTTTGCCGACTTGCCACCCTTTAGTTACGCCACAGTATCTGCCTATCTATAATGCATCCGGATATCTTTTACACCTAGTATAATTAGAATATTCGATAAACGGATACTTATTTATAATTTTCTGTCTAGATATCAAATTGCATCATCGATATAAAACAAACGCAATTAAATTAATCACTTTATTTTAATAGGAATATTTAATACATGTGCAAGAATCACGAGTGAGGTTAATACTGTGAACTGAAAATATAATCAATTGAAACTAGTTTTAAACGGTTTTACAGCGTAAATTTTTGAACTATAGTTTAATTTTACGACGAAACAAGTTCCTTCGTTCACATTAATAGGCATGAAGATGATGAAATATAAATCTCAGAATATTATTAAAAATTCTCCATATACAGAAACAGGTTGTCCGATTTTAGTTTTTTGTATTTTTTTCCTGCATATTAGTAAATTTTCATTGCTCTTACGAAAGATGGGTGGGTAATGTTGTAAAATTCATATTTTTCAAAAGTTCCTATTATTTAAATATATGATACAACTGCTTATTGATTCTAATAATCAATAATCACGAGACAAAGTAGTTTATCTATAAAATATGTATTTTTTTTGTAATTTTAACAAAAAATCAATATCAAATCCCACAAAAATCTTCGTAATATGTGAAAAAAGTATCCATTGAAAGGCTATTAAATCGGTAGGTACACGAAAACCAAATGTATGATTTCGAATGATATTTTACCGTTTTGCGTAAAACAGATAACTCGTGGCTGGAAGCTCACGTCCGTAGGCGTTAGAGAAAAAAGTGGTTCTATATTCAAAGTTAGCTCATCAGCCAATAGCGAGTGAGGTAGGCGTGGCGGCGCTCCGATTGGCCGTTGGCCTTGCGCGCTCGTGAAGTGATGAATAGCTCGATTATAATGTTATTACGAGTCGACGCTTTCTCGTAACGTTACACGAATTTTAACGTTAACGTTTTTTTCTCAAGGACTCAATGACAACACTTATTAAAACAACATTCCATAATACGGTCTTACTATTGTAGAATATTTGCTCATTATCATTTATACTGCACAATTTTAACTTGCGAAATGAAAGTTATATTATTACATTCGTTAAGAATGTAATGAACACAAGTTGTTGTATTTAATACGGCCCTATGGCGTTTTATTTCCCCATATGATTTATGTCTCGGTAATAACCGATCATAAAAGCGAATAAGTATTCAAGGCTCACATTTATAGTGTTCGACCTATGATGGTTCTGCCGATTGGTGTAATATAAAATCTATTTCAACTTATCTTAAGCACTTAACCACGGTTGAATGAGATTAATTAGTTGACAGTACTTGCTAGAAGGTGCAATTTTTTACGTATCAGTGTTCTTAATTCGCAAAATAAATTAAGAGATAAAATCAATTAATAGATACGCACAATCTGACAAACATTCGCGAGGAAACCATTCTAATAATAGTCCTTTTTTATCTTCAACCTTATTTATTTAGTTTTACAAAATTCCGTTAAGGCGACGTTATCGATATTAATTTGAAAATTTAGAACATTAATTAGTTACTTAGATGTATATTTGGTAATAAATATTTGATCAATAAGTAAGAAAATTAGCGAGAATATTTTGTTAAACAACTTTAAAACGTTGTATATCCTAAACTATTATTTAAAATGAAAAATAATATGAGGAACCTAAAGATGAATTTAAAATACCCATTCAACGATACCCCACTTGACATAGTTCATAGATTTTTATTTTTTGTCATTTTGACAATATGGCGACTGGTTGTCGCTGTGGTGAATTTTGATTACTGTCATGTCTTTAGTGACACTCGCAAGGTTAAGACGAATCTATTGACGTAAGAATCATCAAAATCGACCTACGCATTTGGTCTCTAGAACGCCACATAGAAACAAACATACATACATACATAGACTGATAAACACATTACCCTCCTTTGCGACGCGCAGTCGGGTAAAAATACGGCAAACTTTATATATAATCAATAGAATATTGAGAATGTTCTCCTTGACCAGGAAAAAGTCTCACATAACTCACAAATAACGCGAGCCCAAGTGCATAGTTTGCACCGGGCATAAAACAGTTTTAAGTCAAAACTTCTACTTTCTACTTCCTTTCCCACTTTGTATTTACATTTTCTTCTTCCTTTCTTATTTTGTACTCAACTTTTCTACGCGCTGTTCCTTCCGAGAGTTGTTTCTTCCTTGGAATATAACTCGAAGACTTCAGGAATCCCGTCCTCTCACAGAAACGAAACCGAAAGTTTTATATTAAATACAACCACATAGCAATTAATAATTGAAAAACTTTTTAACACCTTTGCACAACCACTTAGGTATAAAAAAAAAACAATTCCACTAATATACTAAAAACATAAATGTAGATAAAATAATTTTATCAATTCCATTTACAGTTAACAATGATTTGGATCTGATTTGTAACGTGTAAATTGTATGGCTTAAAAATAATTCCATCTAAGACTCGAATCATATTTGAAGGCAGCTCCTCAATGATCAATAAAATAGAATTGGCTCGCCTACCCATCACATTAGATGGTATTACATTAACACCTTATAATTTAGGTGTATTAATCGACAGGAATCTCACATGGGCACTACAAAAACAAGAAGTAAGCCGAAAGATGTTTGCTGCGGCTGGTCCATAGAAAGACTACGTAATTTCCTCCCACTCGCCACTAAAACTGCGCTGACACAGTTTCTTCTTCTCGCCATCTTAAACTTAACAGATGGCAGCTGTCTCGATCTTATTGAGTAGTAACTTAATAAACTTAAGCGGTAACAACAGTTCTGTATAAGATTCATATTTGGTATACGCAAATATGATTACTTGTCCGAGTTCCGTATTAAGCTCAAGTCGCTATTAATTCGTCTTCGCCGGAACGCACATATTGTATCCCTTCTTTACTGTTTAATATTCTGTTTAATCCTTTCTGACTATCTTATCTTAGGAAGGTTTTAAGTTACTATAACAAAAGGTTGGAGATACCAATGCACTCCAGTAAATTCCTGGGCAAATCTTTTTAAGTTCAAGATGCCCATCTCTGATATGCTTTGCAAGTAGTTATAAATCGTGTACAATCCATTGATTATTCTAAACATCGAGTCAAGGAGATACATTAATGTTAATGTATTTTCATTATCTTTAGCTGTAGATATATTAATGTTATATATTTGTTGACAAGACCTGAGTAATAAATACTTGTAAAGACACCATAATCTATCTACATTAAAGTTACCTAAGTTATTCAATATATAATCGCTTATTTGCGATACAGTCCCCGATTCTAGTATATCGTATTTGTTTGTACAATTTATATCCTTTGTCTAATAGTGTTTTAACAATAAAGAATAATTTATAAAATTCGATTTAGAACCTCGATGGCTCAGCGGCTGCAATCGTTTGCGAAAGTCATCAAGGCAATAGAAATTGAAAACTGTAATCAAATTTCGATATAAATCTTTGTGGCTAAGCAGTTGAAACCCTTTTTTATATACTTTATTGTTCAGTAAAGCATAACCATGAAAAAAAATATAATTAGAAAGATGAATGAGAAAAAACATATACTATTACAAGTAAAAATATTAAACAAAATAATACAAAACAGAATACAATTTCAGGAAGATGAATCCAGCTTGACGAGATGGTCCTTGACATATTTAACAAAGGACTCCCGTGATTGTGCGCGTCTGATATTTACCGGCAGTGAGTTCCACAGTTTAATAGCTATGATATAAAACGACTTGGCTACAAAATATGAGGAGGGATCACTAAGGAAAGGTTATAGGAAGACCTCAACTCTCGGAGAGAATTAGAAGATTGAAAAACGAAGCGATCTTTAAGATATTACGGTGTTTGAGGATTAAACAGAAGAAAAAAAAAACCGTTTGGAAAAATCATGTAGAGTTAAATTATTATGTTACTTTGATGACCAAATATTATCCGATTAATTAAACTTGTGAGATTCCTTACTACAGAATTAAATGAATTTCACTGCATTTTTTCAATATCTGTAGTAATATGTTTTGCAGTATACAGAGTAAACTCGACGTTCATTGTTGTATTAGAGTTTAAGATTGAATCCAGTGCCAACCACACAGAACCCAATGTAATTACTTGGTATGCATAAAATATATCATGTTATAATGTTGTAAAAAGTCAATCAGTCACGTGACTATGTATATGTAAAATATGACCTATCTTTCTCTTTTACGAGATTAAGTGTTGTTTCATAAAGTAGGTTCCTATAACGACCAAATAAGTAATTCATGAACAATGCCCCTTAACTTTAATATGAATAACTGGGTGATGTGTATTGAATTTAAGATTATAGCAATAGTTGGTAGATTGATAATTAATGTTTATTACCCCCCGAGCTAGTAGAGACTGTGCTACAGCAAAGTAAGACGCACTCACCCAGAAATTGTGAGTTCAAAATTCGGAACTTTGAACTTTAAATTTCATCGAACTAATTAGGACTACATAAGTAAGCTTGACCAAGACATTCGCTAAATGTCTCTGGAAGCTGCAGTAAGTTCAACTAATATGGTGCATGGTGAATCATTGTTTACGCAGAATGCCGACGAAGATTAAAAATTATTATCAGTCTTTAAGGTGAACGCCCATATTGTCAACACGCGCGCACAGCTCGCACGATATGCAAAGTATTTTCCATATCTTTGCATACTTACTAGTATAGCACTCCGTCCACTATACGCTACGGCCGTACCGCCGATACGCAATATATAAGCAATGAAAATGCCGATGACGTCATACAGATTACTTCTATAGAGATATTATACATTATTACTTCATAGCTTTAAATCAAAATTGACAAACAGATTTTTAATAGAAGCATCTACAAAAAATGCGGATGCAGTGAAGTGAACGTATGATATCGGAAAATCCGTATTACAATACGTTGCGTGTCGTGCGGCCGGTGCATGCGTGCAAAGGCAGTTGACAACCACCTATAAAAGGCAACATTTTTAAATAATATACCTAAAACCACCTCCTAAGTCTGACATATACTATGCTGAAAACCGCATCAAAATCGGTTCAGCCAAATGCGATAATCGCGCACAAACATACAAACTTACATACCTACCACAGGTCTGACTGAGAACCTTGTTTTTTGAAATAGGTTTAAATAAAACTTCGATCATCGTTGGAATCAGTCAAAATTAATACTTCTACTCTGGGTAAATGAAGTTTCACCTTACGCCTTCTTACGAGTAGTTGGAACTTACTGTAATCTTATGGAATAATTAAAGTTCTGTTTTACACTAATGGAATAAAAACATTTTCACACATACAGTTAATTTGTGCAGATAAACTTATAACTATACTGCTAATTAAAATGGCGTTTATCTGTTATAGTTGTCATGTATACAACCAATAATAAAGTGTCAAATAAAACTCGCGGGAAAAAGCAAATATAATAAATATTATTGTTTTTATGAAAATAAATGTTTAAATAAGTTCCTCACAATACTTACTCGACAGTTGTATATGTTGAAAAGAAAAACGTTACAACATGCACGTTATCATCGCAACTAACTTAACACGCATCGCCATAAAACAGTGCTATTGTCTTTTAACCGTTCACTGGAAAACTAGTAGAGAAGTGTCATAAAACGCCTTCCATACATATTTACTTTGTCTAGTGCCATAATGGAAACGTTTTTATGCCCCCTAATGCGCACTTCGGTGATCTGTCGAGCCTGTCCATGGCGATTTTATGGTAAAACGTGACGGCCACTCGGCCACGGTGTGTTTATGCGTCGTTTAATAGTATGGGTGGCTTTATCTACTTATAAACATATTTTGCCAACACAAATATACTAGTATCTATTGAGTGTCTTGTCAACTTAACACATATAATACAGTGTTTAGTTGAGTGTCTTGTATCTTTCAAACGAAACAAACTAATTTATTTAATCAAACAAAATGTATTCTGAGGAGTTGAAAAGAGTTTTAATACCTATACGTTTATTTCTTTTTTTTTTAAGAAAACCTAAACAGTAAACTTTTGTATAAACCTTTAATTTTACATCCGTTTCGTAGTATAAATAAAGACTTAAGCATCTAATTCATTTGCCCAATTATTAACAGTGATTGGCCCGTTAAAATAATTTACCGACTGAAAGTTTTATCTATACTAATAAAGAGGAAAGATTAGATTATTTATTTGTTTGCATTGAATAGGCACTGAAACTACTGGACCGATTTTAAAAATTCTTTCACCTACGGGTAGCTACATCATATGGGGTTGGCATAGGTTATAATTTTAATCGCGCGAAAACAGCAAGTATTAGTATATTTTTGTAAATGTTTCGCGAATGTTGTGGAGGTAGACAGCGCAGTACAGTCAAAGCTGAAAGTCAAAAATATTTGTAATTTTTAATCCCTCTGTGAGGTATATGTTGTGTTAGAAATCATTGTTGTAGTTTATATTAGGGATGACGACTAAGTTTTGTTTATTTGTCCGGTAGATTGTAAAAAAATATTTAACAATTTTTTTTTCTTTATCATTAAATTACATTCACTTCACGCTTTGGTACATTTTCTACAAAACTGTGACGTAGCTAGCCCTCACTCCTCACATTTAATGCCTGTTATCTAAGCTATTTCTTCTTAAATTGAAGTAAAAAACAAAGTTTTTCACATTTTTCTATTATCTGGGAGACTGACTAAATAGAATTTCGTTTTTTCTACCCAGTTGCTATCCCATTTCTAGACGTGACAAAACATTAAATGTAGGGTTGCAAAAACTGTTATTTAATATATTGATTAGCATTTGGCTATATGAACGGAATGGATAATTTTGAAACAAATTTCAGTAAGCGAAACTACCTCAGGTATGTGACGATTAAAAAATATAACAACACGTTCATTGCTTGAAACGGAACGTAGTTTACAGGACGTAAATACTCTACTATAACTACCCACTTTATATATAATTTCAGAGTAATAAGCGACCGTGTGTGTGATTATGTTGTAAATTAATTTAACCTGATTATAACTTTCACATAATTTTAGTTTTGTAAATGGATTAAGCCTACAAAAGTCCAGCCGGGCATCGGAATTAACGTTCTTATTCTTATTGACATTCAATACTCGATAAAGTTCCTGATTACTGTTCCTCTCTTATTTTGGTGGCGTAAGTGAGAAGGCATTACGTGCTTAACTCTATATTATCGCATATCCAATACCGCAGCGTTTATGTTAGAGGGCATGTAATCAGACTCTCCTCCTTTGAAAGTTTGTTTAAAAAAACTTTAGCTCTAAATATGATTTATATATAAGGATGATGTATAGAGTAATATACCGAGTCGGTTAACATTAATATATAATAAGACCACCATACTTGCTGAATAAGTGATGAATAAGAGACGTTTTAATAAAGTTTCAATTTTAATTTTATGTTGTGTTTCTTTCTTCGATTTGTTAGATGTAAAATACGATATAGAACGAGGAACAAAATTATACGTAAAACACACATTAATAATAATTTTATATCATTATGTAATATTTAGCCTTAAAGTCTACTTAAAAATACTGAGACCCCAAGAAAATTAGGTTACGCTCTTTTCAGGGAAATCAGAAAATGGTGGGGGCACCAGCATTTATTTATTCATATGCCCAAAGCAATATAGAAAATTACTTTTTTGGTATTGATTCGATCAGAAGTGGCCATTAGAAATGGGAAAACCCTGTGGTAAAAACCTATTAAAACTCAATGATTTTTTAATTTTATCTTTGCATAAAACCATCAACTTCAACTTAAGCGGTTCCTTTTTTATTTTAAAATTCTGGTATCTAAGTCTAATGCACTCATCTGTATCCAAGTAGCCAGTATCACCTCCCTCACAGAATAGGTTTTTTATGTTTCACGGCTGAGGACAAAGGGAAGCTATAAACTCTTAAGTGTCTCTTCTATGTGACCTTTTAACCAGTCCTAGTGATGGACGGCGTATACGGATATTTCGGATGTGTTTTTAACGTTCGCGAATTTATTGAACTCATAGTTACATTAGAACATTAGATATGACATTTAATCGTATTTATTATTTAAATTATGACACTTACATAAATGATTTAAAAACATATAATTAAAATATCAACTTCTAAAATTATCTTTAAAAAGATTATTGTTAATTATTTTGTGTAGTATACGTATGAACAAGCAGTTTTTAAGACCGAATATAAATTACATAGTGAAATTATTTGTTTTTTGTCATGAATAAAGAATTATTTTACATAACATTGACAGCTACAAGTTTTCCAAAATAAAATTATCTGAGGTATGATGCAGTGTTGTTTAGCATTTGTTAACAAATTGCCATATTTATATAGTTTATGTCAGCTATAATTCTTTTCGGATAAATTTGGACAATAAATTCAGTAAATTAAAGTCGCTCATTTATACGTATTATCCTTAATACAATTTATCCATCAAAAAAATCCGTAAACCTTCACATCCCTATCTGAGTTTCTGAACACTAGTGACGTGGCGACGTTCGAATATGTTTCTTAATCCATGTTTATGGTTACGATCTCGATTGTGCTTCACGGCTGACGATTGTCGATTTTGTTGCACGTTGTGCCTTTGTGCTGACGACGCACTATGTCGTTATTGTATCGTACAATACTCGGATACGCATTTATGTTACTACTACACGTGTGTATTTTAGTGCCGAACGTTAGATATTCATTTGTCACGAATGATATTAATATTAAAAAAAAAACTTTTAGAGGCGGTTAAATGATTTATATTATTTTTAATAATGTTAAATTTTTCATGCAAAAGCTACTGAATAGATTTTGATAAAATGTTATGTACGGATAATTTTCTAAGTCTAGATTAATATATGGCTACTTGTTATCCCACTAAAGGATAAACTAGTGATAAAATAAGTACCGTCGAGTCATTAGTCGAATCATACGGCCTAAGTTGCTGTCGGCAAGCTAGTAATGTTACTACTTGTCTTAATGATTTTAATCTTATGGTGATAGTTAAGTTTAAAACATAGTTTTTGCTTGCGATTAACCTTATGTACTTTATACGGTTTTTTTTTAATCTAAAAATATATACTTAGATAGCTATACTAGGCTATCCTATCAATATTATAAATGTGAAAGTTGCTTTGTTTGGATGTTTAGATGTTTGGATGTTTGTCGGTCAATCAGCCGAAACTACTGAACGGATTTTGATGAAATTTGGTAAGATAATAGGATACTTTTATCCCACTAAACATTTCCCTAGGTTCCACGCGGGCGATGCCGCTGGCGAAAGCTAGTTAAGTTATAAAAATTTGAAATAATAACGCTACAACAATTCAAAACCACATAAAATACAAAATTTGTCTCAAATCATAATAGAAAATACTTGAGACGTTCTTTACTCATTTTTTTACAATTTAATACATTATTTGATACGATAGTGATAAATGAGGCAATGAATGTATTGTACCTTCTTTATTTGAAAATGATGTAGTTAATTTCGTTAAAAATAAATTCCTTTTATTATGGTAAAAAGGATATATATGAGAATTTTACTACAATTAGCCGTTTTCCACTACTCGAATCCACTCCACGTAAATAATAGCCTATGGTACCTGTTTAAGACGAAATTTTCCTTGAGATGAAAGGATTTTTTTTAGATAAAGAAATGGAAGAAATCGTTCCCGTAGTTTCGGAACCTATTCAATGTAAACAAACAATCAAATCTTTCCTCATTATAATTTAAGTATAAATTATACTTTGCTGACTTCTGTTTTCTTTTTACAATTGTTCAAATGCACTTAAAATTTCAACGGTACATTCCCATAGTTTAAATTGAAATTCCTCGAAGTAATGCGTTGATTGAATTATCAACAAAGATCGGTTTGTTTATATTAAGTCTCCGCTTCTAGTTATTGTTAACAGTGTGATATCTTATGTTTCTTTTATGAATGGATACATAGAAATTGAGGGTACCGACTCCTTGGAACAGATTATGTCAACAAACTTGGTCTTGTATAAGTTTAATGGTAGAGTTTAAATGTAAAACATTCATTAGATAAAAATGTCGATAAACAATCAAAATTTCTAGTTTCCTAGTATTTTAGGCTTCTAAAGCTCAAAATTACGAATATCCCTGCGATTGTCGCAAATGATACGGACATCGATTTCACATGAAATTAATTGACTTTGGATGTGGATCGTAAAAGGAAGAAATTGAAGCTTTTAAAGTCATGACAATCATTCTTAATTTTTTTTAAAGCAATCTGGCCTTTTTTTTCATACCGAGGGTAACTGACCTTAACATGCCGTCGACCTGGGCTAGAGGCCGACTGAACCCGGGCTCTCCCACTGTAAGGGATGGTGGTCCAGTGCAGTGGGCCTACCGTGCCATACCCCCCGTACTACACTCTCACTTAGTCCGGCACCTGGTATCTTAAAATAAGCCCAGGTGGGCCCGGACCGTAAAAGCAATCTAGCCTAAAAGTACTATTTTAATTCCAATTATGAGTAAATAGATAATTTAGGTCGCTGTTACTGTTGCCATATTGTACTAAATAGCCTTAGTCGCGTATGTCAGTGAGCTTTCAATAGTCCCCATCTTTACTTATGCAGGATCTTGTGAGCGCTTTGCCTTAATACTTAATAAAACCCAAAACACAAGATAAAAATCAACTCTTCCAGAATTTACGAAGTCTCTGGAAGAATGCAGTTTGACGCGCAATAAACGGATTTACAAATCTTGACATATATTTTATATTGAAGAGTACACTTGACGGCTTGCCGTATCATAGGTTGAGTGCAAGGTTGAATTAAATATATACGAACGGAAACCGGCACGAAAGTAAACCGTACGCAGAAACAAAAAAAAAAACTAATACTTTATTTTTCTAACTATCTAGATGGATAGAAATAAAATGTTGATGTAATGTTTTTTTGTCTGCAGCAGTGTCACTAGAAACCTTGGTGGAGAACTGCCACAAGCTTCTGGAAAAGTTTCACTACTCCTGGGAAATGATGCCCCTGGTACTCGTTATCCTCAATTACGCTGGCAGCGACCTGGACGAGGCGTCCAGGAAAATAGATGAAGGTAAGCGTCGATTTTGCAGCATTTAATAAAATTTCTTATTTTATTTTAGGCACAAAATCAAGTGCTAAAGTAATTGTATAGAGCTAAGCGAATTTCTACCTTTTATAAATATTTTACTATTTTATTTGTGAACTTTTTTAAGAAAACAATCTATTTAAACTGTTTAGTTCGTATTCTTATAGGTATCACAGACATTTTTTACTCTAAAAAGTTTGTAATATTACCTACTGCCCAATAGATCGCGAACTAATGGCTGCCAGTATAACCAACTTTTTTTATAACCAAATTATAAAAAACCAGATCTTACTACATAGGTATATATTTTATTAACAAAATAAAGAGACTAAGTCGTCTAAGTCATTATGTTGATCAAAAACTTACAAAATTAGAAGCTTTTATACATATATGAATACTCAGTTTTTCGTGTTAATTTTACAAGACTATCTACGATTATCGAACTATAGATTCATATTTTGTATCCGATTGAATAATTTGATAGCCAATCATTATTTTTTATCCTGACAACTAGTTATTGCTACACACAAAAACGAGTGAGTGAAGTCTCTTAGATTACAAAATGTTCCATGGAAAGTTTTTTACTACGTAAAAACTTGTGGCGTAGTTAAAAATTTCTATTACTATAGATACCTACTTTTTACTACGCTACAGGTTTGCGTATTTATATGGCTATATTGAAGTGATGAGTATATATTACTAAATCACTTATTTACCATAATTTTAACCATAGCAAGCATTCTCGGGAATGTATACTAAGGTCAATTTTAAAAACAAATGACGAACGCGCTTGACATTGGCTTCCCATGACAATATGCTGATGTTAATTTCTTTTTTAAAATAAAGTTCTCTGATATTTTGATTTGTTTTAATTACTTTCTTATATTATTTTATTATCAAAACCCAATTTCAAATTGGTTAATGAGCGTTCGAAAAAAAAAGAAATTTCTTTTCGAATAAAAATTTGAATGCGCTCCTGCGAAGCGAATTGTTTCAATCATAGGCATTTTGTTTTATAAATAATATTAAATTCAGTCATTAATTAACATCGTTTTTTATAATTTCATCTACTATATATTTCCAAACTACAGATCAAAATGTGGCACTCTAGTATATTATCTTTAAACAAAATGCCTCTGGATTTTTTTAACGGAAAAAACTGCATTGACTAAAAAATCATCACGAATTTATCGAACATCAATTCATCATAATTGTATGCTAACTATTATAAAATATAATAAAATATTAAGTCGCCTAATATGTCGAAATCAAAGGTCCTTGCACATGATATGTTCTGTTGATCGTGTCTACCTTGACAGTTGTAGGACATAAACAAAACACGATCTTTGAATTAAAATATCAATAAAGGTGTTTTTTTCTAATTATATGTGTGTTATTAATTTAATATTCGACTTTAAATATAATTTGAATGGTAATTCAATTATTTTACGTGATGTGATAAGTGCACATGTAGATATACCTACATTTTAAAGTGTAACAACTAAGTAAAATTAAATTATAAATAAATATTTTTCATCTACATCGCGGTAGGTAAATGCAGTTAGCAACGTAATATTCACAATTATTTCTTTCGTATTGTAAATAGCTATAAAACATTAGATAGGTTAAAAAAATATTAGGTTTTGTCACAAAAAAAAACAGGGCATATTATCAAATACACAAATAATACTGCTTAGATGGTGGTATGGTATGCATAATTCGTGAAATGTCCGTATCAAAATGAGCCTTAATTACTTACACCTTCGTGTGAACAAAATATATTTGTATTAAGAACATTATTACTTTAATCATCTAACAAACAAAATGGACCACTCTAGTTTACCAGCCAGTAGATTGAAATTCTGCAAAAAGTTTACTTTGATCAATAGTTTTTAATTAATTAAAATAGTTGAGTTGGCCGTGAAGTTTAATATAGACTTAATTTATTCTAGCATAGGATTTTAAATTATTTTGCTTTTATTATTATCAAAATCTTTGACCATTTTACGAGGTTTTATATCTATACTATAAATAATAACGCTTTAATAATATAAAGTAAATCGCCATTAAAAATATCATAGATTTTGTGTTTTTAAATAATAACGTATTCAAAAATAAATAATAGATATGAAAATTATATCCAATATTCTAGAATAATATTTCAATTGGCTATGTTTAATTCTAATTATAAAACAGAATTTTCATTTACATAATTATTATAATGTGTCTATTTTAAGTATTTCAAACTTACAATTAAAGTAGTATGTTTGAAAAGTTAATACGATTTAATTGTATTATACGTTCTCGTATAAAGGACAGGTGTATTAATAGAACCTTATATTTTCAATTAATTCCGTTGATGACTTATTATAAATGACTTGTACCCAAGTGCCACAATAGCTGTTTTTCATTACAAAGGTGATAAAATTATAATAAACTACAAAAGTTAATGTCGCTCGACCGTTCAACAAAATTTCATGTCATGTCGTCGAGTACCGATTATAATCGGTTCATATATGAGCAGTTTTATGTTTGTTGCATTTTCTTCTCACGACTAGTCGCTTATTTATGAAATTAGAAACAAATGATTGTGAGGTTTTATGCAGTTTTTTTCATTTATTTTTTGCTAAGCGAATTTGCAATGTTTGTCGTTTGTCCTCAGGAAAAATGATCATCAACGAATACGCGAGGAAGCACAACCTGAACATATTCGATGGCGCAGAATTGAGGAACTCTACTCGCCAGTACGGACTTTAATAGTAATAATAGTTTTTCCCAAACACACACACGTACCTTCTTACTACATCAAATGTACACACATTCAAATCTAAGACTAAAGTTGAAATTGACCCATAAAGAACCCAAGTAAATACCTAAAGTATTTAAAATTATGAAATGTTCTTAAAAATATTATAAAACAATTACAAGTTTAAGTGCCGAAGTTAAAACAAAATATAGCAACCATAGGCATTTGGTTCGATTATTAGTTTATTATTTAGGTTATTTGATATTGCAATAATTAATGTTGAATTTTAAAGTAATATTTAGTAGAATAAAACATTGTAAACTTAAACAAATACTAATAACTATTATTAAAAAAATAATTCTATCGCACAATATATAAAAAAAAATTAACAACAAAAAATTTTATCGGGGACTTACGGCCCTAATCTACTGATTATTCTTAATAACTTGAGTTTTATACGTTTCATATGGCTAAAGTTGCTATCAACTGATCAATAAAAAAATATATCCTGTTTAAATGACGTTTATAATGGCTTAAACATGGTTTGAGACGAGCTCAATATCAAATTCTCAATTTAGAAACCGGGTAACCTAATTTACAAAAAGTACGAACGGGCGGACGTACGGACAAACAAACAACCTAGTGATAATATAGGTTCCGTGTTAACATTAGAGACATTGCACCTTTGTTAATATGAAATTAATTTGTAAAAAATCTTGAAATGAATTTCTATCAATATTATACAAGTCGCTCTATTATAAAAAATATTAAAATTTAGCGTAGCCCGAAGCAATGCCGATTATTTTGCCACTGAATGTCAGATACTGTACTCACTAGTGCTCAATATAATTCCGGAAACCACAAATTAATACAACACAACCTTGCAATTAAACACAAACCATGCATGCACCCTTTACTCCAATTAACAATGCTATAAAAGCGTAGGGAACATTTGTCACTGCTCGTCTTGAGATAGAAGTCAGTTGAAATATACGTTAAAGTTACAATTGTTAATGAGGAAATATTTAAAAAAAAACATTAGTTCCCGAAGTCAAACTAGATGTCGCTACGGTACGTTCTTGATTTCTCCATGACGGTGGAAGGGTTCCAGTTTTCTTTCATGTTTAAAAGTAAATTAGTTTTCAAAACTAATTAAACAACTCATATTCTATTTGCGCTTTTTATTATTTGTTTTGATATCTAAGATTCGAACTTTACAAATTTCAGTTTTTTAATACGATACGTTAGTTAAAAGGAACGGATATTACTGTCTTTGGTCCATTCGTTTCCTGCAAAAATCTACTTTTGCTAGTCGCCATCTAGTGGAGGTGTTTTGTAGTGCTCTCTTTTTTTAAAAATACTTCCTCATTGACAAAGGGGAGAAACGACACATTACTGACATATCACTACTATATATACTAATAGTTGAGTTATCACAATTTTTAGATGGTCAAAAAGATTGTAGAGTGACAACTACTGCTACAGATTAGTAAGTTGGTGTCACTAAATTATTACTTTAAATAAGTAAATAAAAATAATTTATTAAAAACATTAAGTACATATTTCGAAATGTTGCCGCTTATTTTCTTTATATCATTAATTTCTAAATAATATTTCCTAAACGAGTCTTTAAAAAGGATTTTAAGATTATTTTTTAAAATAAATAATCTGGCATCTGTGGAGCTTGAAATAAAGTTCTACCATGAAATTTTATTTTCGATAATTATTACAACCAAATGTATGAATAATTAATATTAACTTTTTTATTTATTAAATACAAAAAACTACACTCGTTTGACATAGAATGTCATCGATGAACATCAAAAAATGATCTTAAAAAAAAACGAAAGAAGAAAACGAAAAGTTTTGTGATTACTATTAATTTGTATTATGCATGATTTGATTTTGCTAAATAGTATTTAAATTAATCTTTAAAATTATCATGAAAATATAAAAAATATCTAACGAACATGAAAAAGATTTTTATATTTATTTTTTGAGTTTTTTGAGTTTAGAGTAAAACAACTTGTTTTTTGAAAAACAATAACAACTTGGAAAAACCGGACCCTGTATAGGATCAGTTTCTTGTCCGTCTAACAAAACTCATTTTCTCAGGAACTGGAAGTATCAAGCTGAAATCTATATTTACTCATAATTACTGTCACTTAGAGCCGTGAAAAAAAAACACAAGTTTAAGCCAAGATACAGCCGTTTATGCCGCAAATTTTCGAAATTCGCAAGGGAATCAAAACCTACAGGGTATTTTCCCGTGACCTCAAAATCTTAAAATTTGGTACAAAGCAACGTCTTATAACACACATAAAGTAAAAATTGCGTAAACCATAATTTTTTAGTGACATCATATAATTAAAAAAATTATAATAATTTTAAACATACCTTTTACTTACGGAATCTTCGGTGCGCGAGTCCGACTCGCACTTGGTTGTTTGTTTTCTTCTAGTAGATGCAAACTGTATTGTATTTTTGTTCTATACAACATATGTATATATAATATTCAACTAAGGTAGTGATATGTCAGATAATTATCAGACTATTATTGTTGTAGCCATGATTATGAACATTTCGTAATACCAAACCAGACGCCATTTCGTTTAATTGAGGATTAACTCGTCAAATCAAAGGCAAAAACAATGTAGGAACTTAATACTTCACTAAGTCACCGATATCCCAAAACTACATTTAATCTAATTTTGTTATCTCATCTAAAATATTAAGAACTGAATTTGCATCGGATGTAACCCAATAGACATGAAGGGTTAGGGCAGAAAAACACAGGATTGAATTAATAATTATAGTTTTTATTGGAACCAAAAGTGCAGATGTGATGTTAAACAAAATGTCGACCGCAGAGAGAGAGATATATATATATAAAGCAACCAAATAGTTAGTTGTACAAGTATGGTGGCGCCTCCAATCGGCGTCTTATAACACTAAGTTGGACATTTAAATTGTTTGGTTTATAATACTGTTCTAACAAGACAGTGCACTTAAAAAAAATATTATAAAAAATCGTTATGAGACCTCTTTTTAGTAACGAATATACAACTGTTTTTTGTGTATATTCATCACCGAGATAGATTGATGACCAATATGTTAGATACTTCTTTCAAAATAACATTTTTATTTTGAATTTCTAGAAATAGTTTCTCGGCGATTATTATTACAAAGATATCAGTGTTGATAAGACAGCCTTTCTAATTCAGCTGATAATAAGAAATCTTGTTAGGAATCGAGCATTAATATAGATATGAAGAATATGTTGTTATTTATTCTTCTAAGCATCGTTAGTAAAATGCTCTAGTATGCTGTTAGCACATCCTAAGTATGTCTTTACCACTAAAACAATGATTTATGACGCATCGTTTATTAATAGAAACTGTTAACGACCACTTGCGCTTGCGCATCGCTTCAACTGTTCCGCTTTGCATCCAAGAAGTCATAAACTTTTTTAAAATAATGAAAATATAATTTTGTTCATTCAATATTCAAATAATTAAACATTTCAACACCTCTTTCATTCACTCAGTCATAAGTACCGCGGTGTTAAGTTGGAAACTCTTCATACACTTAGGACACTTTCTTATCAAAAATATTGTGTAGGTCTCCCTGTACTATTTTTATAACAATGTATATAGAATAATAAAATCTGTACGTTTAAATGAAGCAATCAAAGAATGCGTTGAAAACAATGCACAGAGGTAATCACAATCGTGTTCCAAAGTCTACACATTGACTGTTTAGACTGTCCCAATCAGCCAACTTTGTAGTACAACGTTGCAAATTCAGTTTACCACTCAATTAAAATACAACACAATGTATAAACACAACACAAGATACATATGCATTCCGATAAAAGTGGCCAACTCGATCAGTCGTACGCACAACACTAACCAGTGCTGATTTCCACTTTCCAGCGACCGGACGAAGACGAAATTTGAGATGTAATGTTACCAAAGTGACACCGATAGTGTTGTGCCAGTGTCGTTCGATGTTGTTTTTATTATTATTTTCTTTTTTGTAGGAGAATGCTGCAAAGCGAAATTAATAATATAAGTGGTGTAGTATCGTCGTCCATGAAGTTATTTTGCGAATGATACTTTATTGAACAAGTGCTGTGTTTGTGGACGTGCTGTGCGCAGTTGTGTGTTGCTGTGTTCCTGGACTGTCGCGTACACAAAACGGATTTTTAGGTAAGTTAAGTATACCTATATGAATAGTTATAGTTATATTAAGACAACTTGTTGTGGATCAAATATATGCGTTTCTAAAATTTCTGTGGGGCGTTAACGTATGGAACTTTAATTGGACAGCATCTATTCCGGTAAAGATAAGTTTACACTACCATATTTTAACCCATTAAAACCTAATGAAACAAGCTTAAAGACAAAAAGACACTTTAAATAGGTACAATAACTAACAGACTACAAACGTTTTGTTTCTCACAAAAATAGACATATAACTACAAGTTACATCATAATATCACATTATATATACACTTCCTTTGATTTGCTATTATATGTTTTTTTTATCCTTTTTCAGTTTTCACTACTTAAACCTGTATAAATTCAAAGTTATTGCTACAATAATTTTATAAACCCAGTTAACTGCTAGGGTTAAATTGTAACTATAAACTGTTAAAATGGAAGCGAAGTTTTATGCTCGATCCTATAACAATATATTATATCTATAAACAATGATTACTTACCATAATCGGACTTCTCGTTGTTAAAATAAAACGAGGACCATAGATAAAAGGTATTGGCATTAGCCGCATAAAGCAAATTGTCAATGACAGAAGAGAAAACGTGAAATTGAATTTAGTTGGGAAGCGATCTCTTACTAGATCCGATCTGTTCGCTGTAGAATACAGCAAATAAATATTGATGTGTTATACGTGTGTGTTCTTTGATTACAGCAAAATATTATTATTCCCACTTTAAATCTGGACATATCTTTTGATGAAGGTGTTACCTAAACAAAGCGTTCGACAATTATAATCTATTTAAAATATTGCATCTAATTTAGCATCGAATAGAGCGTTATTGACAATCGAAATAAAACCAACTTCAAAAAGTAAAAAATTCATTTGATTAATGTTACTACAGCGCTGTGTTTGACGCTGCATTTTACAAGCTGATTCATACCGTCTGTGGGATCTAATTATTTATTTTGAAAGCAACATGAACATCGAAAAAGAATATAATAAAATATTTCTAGTATTTTCTAATCCATTATATATTTTTTCCCTTCCATAAACGCTTTACGTCCATTACACAGACGTCCATTAAAGTTTAATGACAACTTTATGCTCAAATGTTCTAAATTTGAAATTTTGTATCGGTAATGTCACTTCGTACTAATGACAATTTTAATGGACGTTTGTACAACTGGGTTACATATAATAAAACAAATAATATGTAAAATGTCCAAGATCTGTATTTTCTACAGGTGTCGCATCTTACAACCTGTTTAACCCCCGACGCAAAAAGAGTGGTGTTATAAATTTGACCGGTCTATCGATCTGTGTCTGCTGTAGCTCTCCTGAAGTAATCAATCGATTTGAATGCGGTTCTTTATTCGAAGCTTTTTTCACCGCGGTGGTTCTTAGTTGTGTTTTATGAATATCGGAGCCGTTCAGCAAATACAAACACTTAACCAAGGCGAAGTAGCTACTTTTTTAAATTATTTGTACTTACACCACTCAAGCTTTTAAACAAATAGGCTGATTAAATTAAACCTTTTTTTTTATTGATAGCCCATTTTATTAAGATCTTTTCGAGATATATTTTTCTATAGCTAATATTAACAATCACTCTGAAAGTAAAAAAAAAAAATCACTCTAAAAGTAAAAAAATATTCTTGAATCTTATTTTATGACTTCAAAGATTTTTTTATACTACTAGAATGTTTATTAGGGTCAAGGTTTTTTAAAATTATTGTTTCTCCTTGAAGTTTAAGTCAGTCAGGAAATGGGGAGGTTTTGCTTTGCTTTTCTTTGATGTATATTTGTTTACTATTTCTTTTTATTTACACATGTAGTATTTAGCTTACGTACAGAGGAAAAATATTACCTTCGTTGACAACATGGAGGTCAAAAGTTACTAAAACTAAGTTTTTCGGACTTAAAGCATGAATGACCCCATATACGTAAATTGCAATTTTTTTCAAATGAAAATTGCAATTTTAAAACTTCTCTCATCAGTTACCTACATGCATATCGGCCATAACTTGAACTCGTTTAAGGCTTTATAATATATAATTACAGATTGTAAAAGTGTTAAATCGGCCGACGTAATGGCTTTGGTTGTAAAACCAAGTCCGAGTACTAATACTGGCAAATTGTATATATTCGCGTTTTCGCAGAAACACAATAAAGCATTTCTTTTTGTAATTACATTTTATTTGTTTGTATGGCTAACGGCTGCGTTTCAAAGCGGGGTGGTTTCTGCTCTTCCATATAATTCTCAATTTAACATTTATATGTTTATAGGACATCAACAGAGCTGCTTTAATACAATTTTTGCAACGCTTCTAAATATAACTTTTAATTCGTTCAGAGTCTACATACTGGACCGATTGGTTGTACTAAATATAAGTCTGATGCCACCTTTATAGATGACGCAACATTGAATATTTCAAAACGACTGCAACAAATTAAATTATTATTTTTTTGCATTTGTTATAATAATAAGGATTAAATCATAAATTTCAATAAACCTACCTGCATATTGTCTGTAACACGCAAACGAATAAAATATATGACATTGTTGAAATTATGTATTAATTATGTATGGTGTACAATAAAGTACATCAATTAATTATTTTTTACTTTTAATCGCGTCAAAGTATTTTATGAATATTTTTTCTGAATGTTTTTTTAGGATCTATCACATTTAATCTATCTATAGGCTGTAGTTTCTTACCTAGTTATGACATATCACACGAATGCATAAACTAGAACGCACACTTATTATAAAATTATTTTTGTAAAAACTACTGAATGATGTAAAATATATATGATCAAACCAAAGACGATAGTTATTCGCACAGATACGAGGTAACATTCAATACTCTCTTTTGGTGTTTTTCTATTATAAAAACAGCCTTAGCGTAGAAGTTCAATCAACTAAAACCTTAAAAAGGTAACAAACGTATTATTTCATTATTTTTTTTCGACGTGCAAAAATGATTATTCCTTTTGATGGCTCAATGTAAGTTCAGCTACCATATCTTCGCTAACTTGAGGAGTTATGTGTACTTCTGTTACTGAAAACTGAACACTGAAGAAAATAAATAAAAATCTACCATATAAGAACATTGAATAGGAAAATATGTATTACTACGTTCCATTCGGTTCATGCGTCACTCATATCCAATTACATTTGGTCGTAAACGTAAGCCTGAGGGTCTGTATTAACCTCCACCCAAGCTGGTGCGACCACAAACCAGATTACCCCTATCCCCTATACTAGAACACTAGATTACTTAGTTATTAAAGCTTTAGGGTTCAGTGATGCATATGTACAGTATTGTATGAGGTATATGTATCCATCAAACATTCGAAATAGATACGTAAAATATATGTATGTAGTATGTAGCATAATTTCAGAACGACTGCAACAAATTATTTTTTTTTTTTTGCGTTTGTTATTATAATAAGGATTGCATAAAATATATGGCGCATTGTTTTCATTAGGTAACTACACCACTGCGCGAAGAAGGCGTGAGCAACAAGCTAATAATAAAAATAACCACAGCAAAAATGAATTAGAGAAATTAATAAAAAAATATAGTACCGAAAGCGACTTTATCTGACTTTATTGATATGGACTTCATGTGAATTTTAAACCATGTCACTAGTACTAGTTTATATTTATATGTATAAGTCTCCCGCCATAGATTTGCGAACCGATGGCATAGCTTTCGACTTTCACAAGTGCTTACAAATAAATTGCACGTTGACTGAATCGGCAAAATACGTGACTTAAGATGACGTATACATAAACGGCAATTGATAATTTATTTGTACAAAAACATTGTACAAAAAAATATGTGTTATAATGACATAATTTTTTACATAATAAAAATGTATATTTTTTTAGGTAAATGTAAATTTTAATGGGTTTTCTCACAATGACAGTTACTCCTAACATTTCTTGTCGTAATTTACACCTTTTTTAGTATAGAAATTGTAAATATGTGTCACTTTTTACTCAAGTGTTTTTAAGAGCACTTTAACTTTCTAACTCGTAATACGTCGTCCTCAGTCTCTATCTGATTGACATTAACGTTGATTACGTCTCGTTTTCTTTTATGTCGTGACACCCAGCCGGACTCAAGACAATTTATCTATGTTTTTACATATTTCATACTAAATAAATTATTTATTCAAGCTAAATCGATTTCAGGTGCATAGTCCATTCTAAGACTTCTAATTTATATTCCATTCGAAGTCAATGGACATGTGTATACGTCGACTAGTAACGTAGCATTTGAAATAATAATATGGCAATATAATGCAGATTGTGTATACGAATATAAGTATGAAAACAATTTAAAAAAAGCAAAACATATACTGTAGTATGAGAAACAATAACAATAAGTAGTATACAAACTAAAAATAAACTGCGGGAAGTAGGATTAATGGAAATAGGAAAGCATACTGCTTGAAACTATTTTGCTAGTCAGCTTGAAAACAAATATGTAAATATATGATCCTAAATTATTTAATAGGATAGGCTTTAAGTTGGCATACTTGTTAGATAAACTCGATTTTATTTCATAAATAGGGATGATTACTGGGTAAAAAAATGCAATGCAATATTTAGTCCGTCAGTCAGATAATAGAAAAATATTAGATACGTATTTTTTTTTACTTCAATTTAACAAGAAATAGTATAGTTAACAGGCATTAAAGTTGAGGAGTGGGGGCTCGCTACGTCACAGTTGAGTAGAAAACGTCCTCTAACGTGACATCATGCGGAATTTCAACTCAATGTAACGCCGTTATTTTATGATTACGAAAAAAATAAAAAAATACGTATTTAATATTTTTTAAAACTCTACCTGACGGACAAACAAACAAAAATTAGTCATCATCCCTATTATTAATACGCGTTAGTGTATTAATTGCTAACAAACTTTATTAATGGGATGAGTTAGTTTTCATAGTATGCAACTTCCAAAAATATGGCAAGATTACAAAGGTCTCATATAAACAAACCAATTATCACTTAAGTTTACCTCTGTCTAAGACACTTTTGTTCGAAACTGTCCATTACAAGGTTATAGACATTTTAACAATTTTAAAATTTTGCCGGTATTCTTAAAAAATAAATAGTTTTAACAAAACCGTATGTACGGAACTCGTTTAACTGAATGCAGATTAAATTTCCTCTGTTTGCTGGTGGATTGGAACTGCGGTAGGTCGCGTTTAGTTTTATGAACTAAAAAACAATGTCTAATTTTATAACTTGCTTGTTTGAAGCAATTTCTTTTTTTATTTGTCAACTTCCTTGTAACTTTGTAAGAATGATGTAGGAAATACTTTTGTAATAAATACCAGAATGGATTCCCGTCAGTTATTATATTGACACCATTGGAATTAAATACTGAATGATAAAAAAATACAGTTAATTTGTCCTTATTTAGGAATAGAAACTTTTTTCACCACTATCTTCTTAAAAAGTAAAAAGAAATCTAGACTTGATAAAAAAAGTATAGTTGAGATTGTCATAATAAGCTTTTCATTGTTATAGAACATAATATAATTTGTAAAACTTTATTCTATTTTCCTCCCAAAACAGACCGCCGTGTATTACATTAATTAATTTAAGTTACATGACCGATTTCGGGTCAACAACTTACATTTTGTGTACCAGATTTCAACTCAAATCAAACCAATAGTTTCGATACAACTCAACTTAGCGTTTATTTGCCCGTCTATTTCTTTGTGTATATTTATCTTATAATTCTTTTTTATGGAAGCATTAATTTGTAATTTAATATTAAAAACTCAGGTTTCCGCTCCCTTGTGAGTTCTCTGGTCGTCTCTAATTTCTAAATCCGTAATCAAATTGCACATTAACTCAGAATTAACTCTATAGATAATATCAAAATCTATAGAGTTAATTCAGGTTGATCATAGTATATAAGCAAAGAAAAAATCCATAAACCATACCATGACGTAACAAATTTTATAATTACTAACTTCTTTGCAGTTGGTGCTACAGCCCGCGACCTATCTAGAAGTGAGATGAATAACTTTCCAATAGCAAATATAGGTTTTTTTCTTTACATTATTAATCAAAGAAAGTTCGATACTCTCATAATAGATAGATATTAATAACATAATTTATCTACTTATTTTGGTATTATGATTAGAAAAACTTTTAATACGATAACTGCTATGGGAGAACTACCTACTTATAAATAAATTTCTCGGTGTAGAAATTTCTTCCAACACCTAACTAGTTTCTATTCGTATTCTTTATCAGTATAAAAAGCTAAAGTATAGACGTATATCATAGTAAAAATAATATACTTAATGCACACGGTACAGGACAATCAACAAATTCCACAGATAAAAAAAAAAGAAAATACAAAAGCGGCCTTATAAATAGATAGCAATCTCTTACAGGACTTATGGAGGAAAATAAACAATGAAGAGAAATATCATATAAGTTATTGATTTCTTTGTAACGGCTGAATAAAAAAAATGTATTATGTACATTAAAATTGACAGTAAATTAAATCGACATTACTGATATAAATTTCCAAATTTAGAACATTCATTACATCTTAAAGTCGTCATTAAACCTTAACGGACATTTGTGCAACTGGATTAGAGTCTATTTTATCCTTATAAAACGTTCACAATAACACATATCGGTAGTCCATACAGAATAAATCCAGTAAAAATAATACTTGTACGGTGTTTATACTTTATCTCTTTTCAACAATTCAATTAAGAGACAATATCTTACTGTCAAGTACCGAAACGTATACTTTGAGTGTTTGGTATCACAGTAATATTACAATATAAGTACTTTTATCTTAATTGGAATGACCTCTTACATGTGTGGAGTCATTAATTCAGTCTTATCATGCAAATGTGTCAATAATAGAGACTCGCCTTGAGTTCACCCGTGCGACCTCTGATATTCTAAAGATCAATTTAGTTGACTTTCTCATTCATTTGTATTCATTTTTCAAAGTAATTCATACATTACTGTTCGAGTGGATCGAGCGAATCAAAGCATTTATTGAATGTATAGGCAAAACAATAGAGGTTTAATATTAAAGATAGTCTTCAAAGTCCCTAAAATAACAATGTCACGGTAAAAACTTATAAGCTTTTTCATACTATTGACGATTGTAGGTATTAAAATTTTGTCTGAAACAGCTGATTATTTTTTCGTAAATTTAGTGTTGCTCCCATAGTAAAAGTCGTTCAGTATATTTTATTTATCCACACCACGAAGTCCTGGCACATAATATTGTTACATATTATATATTTCGATTCGATACACGATTCTAAGTTGTAAAATAGCACTCGCTTATAATTTATTATTCACAGTTAATTAATGAGTTAGTATATTATTAACCCTATTATTGACTGTAGAATGGTTTCATTTATATTGATACACAATGTTGTCTGCAGTTATAGAGGTTCAATCAAATAAAGCCGCTATCAAAATGTTATAGAGATTTATATTTGATTGATACACGTATGCTGTGACAGCGCTATATTCGATGCTGTATTTTTACCAGAATAGGAATGCTCAACGCAAGGTTAAAACTGACACATCATTGATATTACGACGGTTAATTTATTAAGGCCATTGATATTCCGAAGGGTGATTTACACATATTTAGAATTAGCTTTCCGCTAGCGGCTTCGCCTAAGTGCTATAAGTATATTAATTATTTTACGATGACTTGACTGTGTATTTATCCTAGTGAAGTAAAAAGTATTCTATATGTTAATCAAGTCTTAGAATTGTCCGTATCCCAAATTGCATCAAAATCCGTTCAATATGTGTGTTATTCAATGAGGTATAATTAGCTTTCAAATACGCGATGTAGTTGGAATAGGTCACTTTTTATCACTGTGTCCGCACTTCGATATGCTTCAATCGTGTCTGGCGCTTACGGATTATTAGATATTGATGTCACAACTATCGTAGTGGTATTCACAGGTGTAGTATTTTTCTATCCTTGTCTTTAGATGTTTATATCTCAGCAAATTATTGAAGTGTTTCATTATTTTTTGAGAGCCGCCCATCCTACTGATTAAAGAAAAAATAAGATCAGCGTTGCTTCCGGGTAACTATCCGAACGTCGTGTTTCGGCTTTCTAACGGCCAAATGAAGTCATTATTGGTCACTTTGACCAATCAATATTGATCAATTACTGGACTTGCCACCCTGATGTTAGTTGTATTTGGCAAATATTTCGGTTAAAATACTGTGCATATATTTTAAATAGATATCAAAATATTCAATATTTGATATTTATCCGATATATATCATGCATATGAAAAACTCCGAGTTTTTAGCCGGCTTTTCAACTTTCGAAATTTCTAGTAAGATTGCTACTTCGGACCAATTTTGCCAACGCCACATCGAGTTGGTTAATTTTATAGCTGAGACATAATATTCAAAATAACAATAAATATTATTAATCAATAGATATATATCAACGTATATACCAATTAGTTTATATCTGTTGATACTTATCAGCAAACCCTGCTTTATAATATCATACAAGAGCAAAACAACATATGTTGAAACGAGAATAAGGAATATGTAAGCAGTTTATTGTTCCACTTTAAAAAAAAATGTAAAAGTATACTGTGGCAATTTACTTAATGAAAACCAATTTTTATCTTGTCATAAAAAGAGTAATCTCAACTAGTTTTTATTATAACAATTATCTTTAAGTTTACAACTGGCCGTTTTTGCCGTATTCATCTACAAAGTTGCTCGCGAACATACCTCTCTTTCTCACAATAGTATTATACGGCTGATCAGACAAGGACTGATAAAGTTTTTATGGCGGAGTCTTGAACAGGTTTAGTGCTCAAAACAATTTGATTACTTATTTATTTAATCATTACTTGTATAGAACGTCGACTGATTTTATATCAATAATTTAATTAAATAGCGAAAGTACTGTTTACTTCGACTAATAATATTTAACTATAGATTATATATACTGTAGATATGCTAGATATGATAGTAAAGATCGTTCGTTAACCTTCAGGTTCGCTGGCAATTTAAAAAAAAATTTGATGGTTGGCTGGCAGTCATCAGCAATTAGTTTATGCAAACTGTCAAATTTATCAAATCAATATAAAAACCTTAGGACATTACAGTAGAGTTTTTGATATTATGTGGTAATTTGACGCATTCCTGAGTATATAGGTTATTATAGAGAAGTTTTAGGAACTAAAATTACATAACATAATTTAAAAATTGCTGCATATACATGCATAAAAGTACGAGTATGTTAGTCGAGTTAAATAGAACCTCAGTAGTGTAGTCTGTGTTAAATCATATTTCCTCAAACATAACCCAAGCTAAAGCCACTTTTTAAACCAATTTTATTCTAAGGCTATGCTAATATTTGCCAAAAAAATCTTTTTATGAAAATTAAACATGATCGATTGCTTGCTAAATACAAAAACATAATGATGGAATTGATAGGAAAAAAATCACAAAGTAGACTAAATGGGTTTTTGGATCGATTTGACGACTAGTATGTATACCACATTGCATGCTAACTATATAAAAAAATTACGGAACCCTATTTTTTCCAAAATAAAATATAGCCTATGTTACTCATGGATAATGTAGCTTTCGGATAATGTAGATAATGGTGAAAGAATTTTTAAAATCGGTCCTGTAGTTTTTGAGCCTATTCATTACAAACAAACAAAGTTTTCCTCTTTATAATATTAGTATAGTTATACACCTTAACCATCCATAAGGAGTAGGGACGTAAAAGTGCTGATGATGAGTTATACAAAAATCGGCCTTGATTTACCTTTATATAACTCCATTTGTTTTTGTTTAAGTTTACGGTAGAATTAAATAAAGCCTTTTATGACCCCAATCTTATCATAAACAGCTATAAAAGGCAATACGCTACATAATCCTAGTTTCCCATACTGTTTGTATGTAAAACGTACCTATAAGAATTTAATGTTACAGCAATGTTGCTGTATGAGAACTTAAATGTACCAATAAAACTTACTGTTTCATTAACTCTATCAGACTTTTTATAAAATGTATTAAAACCTTTCAATTTCAATATCTTTCAATAAAAGACAGTGTGATCTCTTCTTTATTTCTTGAAAATTGTTAGTGTACATCAATAGAAGTTGATACCAATTGAATTGGATCGCCGTTCCTTGCAGTTGGGAATCCCCAGTCTAGTCGGCCTCTCGTCCAGGTCGATGAAGTGTTAGGGGTCAGTTGTCTTCAGTTAAAAAAAAAAGATCCCGAAGGTTATTGAACTCCAACACACGCAACTAATATTTCCAAATTGGCATAAGAAACAACCCATTGCGTATCTTTGAAGTAAGGGGGCATAATTTTATAAATCCTAAGATTCCCTACGTAGCCGTCCGATTGATAGGTCAGTAGGATATGTTAGTGAGCCGCCAATCCACTGTTTGGTAACAGCTGGCATAGATAACATAATAGTTAGGTAAGTTCAGTGTGATACGCTTTTGTTCGATTAACCAGTTCTTTTTAGTTTATACATATGTCAGACGTCAAAAAACACTATTCGATGATTTTACTTATCTATGTTAGCTTAGAAAGAAAAACAATTAATAATTAAACATACTATTCAAATAGCTTTAAAGACAATCACCGAATTAAAATCCGTAACTGAAACGTAATTACTAAAAGCAGATTCTCATTTCCCATTTAGTGTCCAATGCATGGGCCAGTAAAAGGAAAGGTGGGATTAAACGGTCACCTGTCTCATTTGAACCCCTTTCATTTATGTCAAACACAATCGCCGTCGATTTAATGCTATTAGAATCTATAAGAATTGCAGCTACGAGTATCAGCAGGCAAGCAATGTATCCACACATATTAGCATCATTTTAGCACTGAGATTACAGAATTTATTTCATATGTGCCTGTTTTATATTAAACAAGTTTTCTACCCTCGGTTTCGCCCGAATAACACTGCGAATACATGATATTTGACGACATCCAGATTCTAAAATAACTAGTTAAAGGGCTTACACTAGAATGGGAGACAAAGGGTGTAAGGATATATATATATATATATATTGATTCGATTTTTGTGTTCTTATTTATTGATATTAATTTTTATTATTAGTTTGCTAGCCGTCATCAGTAGTTAAAAAATTTGAATAGATAAATGTTTAGCTTGTATAATTTCAGACTCAAAAATGATTGACATGTTACAATCATAATAGGTTTAATGAAACGATGCGATCATATAAGAGGTTTTTTTTCTTACAGTTATATGCAATTCTTTTAAATATACTTCTGGATATATGTATTTTCTTACAATATGGTAACAGTAACCGGTTGGTAGATCAGGTGGTTACCTGATATATTGTACCACATTTTAATGACGCATAAATACCTACTTTTTGGTATCGCTACTGAGCTTTTATGATATTTTTTACAGTAAAATGATCAGAATAATAGAGTTATTACATCGACAACCCATTTGTATTCCAAAGCCGCTTGTCGGCGCGGCGTCGGATCAGTTAATGAGGTACCAAAGGTACAAAATTGCTCAACAGCTTAAAATGTAAGCAATATAGCAAATATGGTTAGGTACACGCTCAATGGATTCTTACGTATAACGTAATCCAACTCGGGGCCTGCTTAGACTGCACCCATATAACTGTAAAATAAATCTACCTAGCAGATCTATCTCCAGAAATAGTGAAATAACAAAACTCCTTGGGATATGAACGAGACTTCTCATCCTAACGTCTTCTATGAGTTTATTCCGTCGGGTCCCAGATTGGTTCCCAATTTAAAATCAGCAGCAGTTTGGGAAAATGTTAAAGGATTTTGTTTTTAAATAAAGAGCGTTATATGGAATAAAAAGATTTGTTTATAAAATATTTTTGTAAACACTTATCTTTTAAAATAAATAAAAAAGGCGGTTCTATCAATTATAACTCTATACGTTTTGAATACAAAGGGTAAGTCAATCACCACAGAGGGTAATTTTAATTGACAATCTAGAAATAATGTTGAAAATTGCGTTGGTTACTATTTTGTGTAATGATTTTGCGATTATCATTCGTTATTCACAAAATTTGTATGTGTACCTAATTATCTTCTTATAAAGCTTTAGTTTACATTGTTAATTTTAGATAATTGAAATATGTATAGTTATGTATAATAACAGATTATAGTAAGTATGAAAAATGGCATTACAAATTGACAATTCATAGTTAAAGACCTAGAAATTATAATTAGTAATGTCATTAAAGAGTTGCGAAATAAGCGTAAATTAATGAAAATTAACTATGAAATACGAATGTTTGCTTTAAACAAACAGAAATTTGCAAACATTCAGAACTTGCCTAATATTATCACCGGCAGAGTTCCGCGCTCTGCGGTTTCGCTCTCTAGTTGTCTACAATTTTAGGGTTCACCTACGGCGCCATTATTGCACCAAATTGGAGTTTATTCACGACTTAATAGAGTTTAAATTCCGTTAATTTTGAATGGCAGTTTGCGGGTAAGTTTCGAAAGTGTGCTCACCGCAAATAAACCTCGGTTTGAAAACAATCAACGCGTGGACGGACTTGTCAAAAACTGGCCCTTGGTGTGGTCAACTGACTGGTTACTTTTGTCTGACATCTTTAGGTATAACTGAAGTTAAATTGCTTTCTAAACATAAACAAATCCCAGTAATTTCAAAAAAATGTTTTATTATTTTTATCATATAACTTGAATCCAACTGTGGTTTATAAGAAGCGCATTGGTAACTTTTGTAGTCACAATAATCCACAGTAGACGTGGTAGTTAAAATGACATTTTTAAAAGGTCATAAAGGCCTCCTTTGCTTTCATTATCACAGCACAAATGAAAACTTTTCTATGTTAAATGTGAAAAATATGTACTTATATTTAGTTTTGGTCATTTCACATAATTATAACTCGGAAAAGTTTAAAAATTAAGTGCTGTTGTAATTATTTACGACTATTGTTACGTCATATGGAATAAATATTACAAAATTTTAAGAGCCCATAAAACAAGGCTCCCAGATCTCGGAGGCTGACACTAAAACTGGCTACGTCCGATACCCCGGATTCCGCTGGATCCCATCAAAGCATTTATTGCTGCGCATCTTTTGTCCCGCTCACTCTAACCTGGCTGTAAAGAGACGGCGAATGGCGTTATTATCTTTTTCAGGGATTCAATGTCGTAGGAGTTTTATGATTCTTGTGGATGGCATATTTTTATTGCGTCTAGTGGATTGAAAAGCTCCTTGGTCTAGATCTTGCAAGCTAGGGTTGCCCTTTTTCCATTTTTATATTGTATTAGTTTTATTATTAAAGAAAAAATAAAATAAATCATAGCGCATCATATGTGTGTTACATATTTAAAGTCGTCTTCAAATTTAAACTCTTCTAAATAGCGATATGAGTGTATTAGAAATATACATTGTTATTTACATATTTAGTATCTACTCGTTTTCATAAAATCGAGATTCCGCTATATCCAGTACCAAAAGACATCATCATTAGGCTATTGGAATACACTCAGGACTTACATATAAATTTATTATGTAAGACGATTTTTCCCAGTTTTAGATCCGTTTTACATAGAAAAAAATAAAATTGTATACTTGCTCTTTAAATTGCTGCGTAGACAACCCTAGACAGAAGACTGATGTGACATTATGTGTAGCGTGCTTTCTTATTGCCTCTTATTTCTTTTCTGATCAATTTGTATGATTGAGTCATGACATTTGTATAACTACCGAATTAAAGAAAAACGAGTTAAAGATATAAAACTGAAAATATATTTTATCTGATCTACGGAATTCTTTTGATTGCAATCTTGCAAAAGTGGTAATAGCAGATAATGGTTAAAAGTCATCCATAAATTACGTCACATGTTAAAGGGCGGAGAGTCAATGAAATGTCTGGCATGACATGGAGGACAAAAATTATGAAATTCGTGTAACGTCATTTATGGGTATACATTTTTGAATTATGTCACTATTTGAGTGCAATGAGATAGGCTTGGGTAAATGCCAGGGACAATGTCAGAGATAGAGGATGGCAAATTAGGCGGTAAATTCTTCATTCTTATAGAATTGCCATTTTTAAAAGTTCTCCGTTCTTTTCCCTATAATAAAAAAGGCAATAATACTTATTGCAAAAAAAATAAAAATAAAAAACCAACCATGTGCGAGCCGGACTCGTTTTTTTTTTTTTTTTTTATTACCATTTAGACGTAACTGTAATGACAAATTCATTACAGTTACGTCTAAAATTCACCATTTTTAGAGTTTACATTTATGATATAGTTTTCTAATTTTAAAACCAAAGAGAGTGTATGTTATGCAACATATACTCTTTATTTCAAAATCGCAAAGGAAGTTTTTCTACGTTTGTTTGTATTTCAGCTAAAATAAATCCTAAAATAAAACTCTACTAATTGAACTATGAAATAATTCCAGACTACAATATATTATTATTTCCTTTCTGAAAATAAAAATATGTTTAAAGTTAAAAGAAACATCAAAAATTACATTAATTGGATAAATATTTCTATGTAATGTCTTATTATGGCAGAAAATCATATTTATTGAATTGTTTTAATAAAAAAGTCTTGTTCAAAGTCATAAATACAGAAACCATTAACAAATCAATTTCATAATCGAATATTTTTTCTCGTCTTTATGATAATCTTGAGTAAAAAACATAGTCGTATAAATAAATAAGTATAAAATATATTTCTGTGATGTAACACTATGACACTATAAGACATCAGAATAAAGACGATTAAAACCAGCATTCAAAGACGCGGAAACAGTGTGATACTACAGACATAGACAATAAATAAATATCGAATAGAAATCGGATACGATAGGGTTGAATATTCAGTAATAAAGTGGTTACGCTCGAACCGAACCGCATGAAAAATGCTGCATTTCACAATTTACGTGCAATCCCTGAAAAGCTTACTGCCGTAAATATATTCCCGGCCGTAAAATTGGGTTTCGGTTATAAGGTTTTTACATCCCCCCTCCACTCGTAACTCTGGCGCAGTCGACTTTCTGTTACAGTCATGCTTCCGTATGACACATAACGGAAATTCTAAAGTCTAGATTTTACTGCTTTCACTATTTTTATTATTATGGGCATACCTAATGTCGATGGAATTAATAGCTTAATTAAAATTATGAATATTTTTTTATAGAATTATTATATATTTCCATTCATTTTAAGGCTTCTTCAGTGTTAAAATTTTTCCACACACAAAAAAAAGAAACATCCCGTTATCTAGGCCCTTTTTTTCTTTTTTAACATGAGAAAAGTATGAGATACTTACGAGTGATCCTAACAGATCCTATACCAAAACGATTACCGATTACAAATGGTGTTAAAGCGGGGTGATGAACGAAATAAATGTTTATCTAGATATTTGATCACAGATAATGTTAATACATACATACGCTAAAATGCTAAAATACAACAAATGCTAAAAAAACTGAATAATACAAATATTTAAGGGGGGCTCCCACACAATGGTATGGAACACTTCGTAGCAAATCCGACTCGCACTTGGAAGGTTTTTTTTTACTTTTTAGTACACGCTCTAGAGAATGTTTTGTCTTCACCCAAATTTCTCCTATTTTTCTCGGGTGCGCCCTTATGATATCTCACTCACGACCTGAGAAAGTGACATTTGGGTGTAGACAAAACGTTCTTGAGTTCGTCATGTTACGTGCATATTATATCTTATCTCACTCGAGAAAAGTGATGTTTGGTGTAGACAAAGTATTTGTCAAAGTATGCCAGCTTAGCTATGCATGCAGCAGGCTGATTTTGTTAATGTTTACGATATAATCGCATCCAGTATAATCTCAAGTAACAACTTGAATTTATCTAGCTGAAATTTAATCATCATCATCTTCAGCACTTATACGTCCCCACTGCAAGACTTCCCTGTAGATGGTTAAGGAGGATGGTCCACATACATGAACTCGAGCATCAAACTCGTAAAATATAGTTCTGTTATATTTTAAGTTCGGTATTCATTACGTAAACATATAACATTGTAGACTTTATACCGACCGCTTAGTACATAACTTCCCTACTAAAAGAGGTCTGCTTACGGTGGTGGTATGTAGCGTGACGTGCAGCCGTGCGTTCATACTCATTCAGTGAATTCGGTTTCTTTATATGCAACTAGCTTTTGACCGTGACTTCGTCCGCGTGGTAAAGTTACTTTGAGCAGCATTTCTAACGAATATTTAATTATTCGTTCTATTAGGTACTGATAGGTTCAACCTAATACATTTACATCCTCCATCATCCCTTATTTTATCCCCATGGGGGTTGAATTTATCAAAATCCTATTTAAGCGGACGTATTCATCATAACAGCTCCAATCTTTAATTTCAGATCAATTAGTCGAAAATCTAGAAAAAGATTTTTACAAACTTTCATCCCCTATTTTATCTCCTTAGGGGTGGAATTTATTCTTAGGGGATGCCTACGTCATAGTAGCTTTATGCATGCAAAGTCTCAGCCCAATCGGTTTAAAATTGACAAAGTTTCATACAAACTTTTATCCCCTATTTTATCCCCTTGGGGGTAGGAGTGACCAAAATCCTTTCTTAGCGGATGCCTACGTCATAACATCTACCTGTATGCCAAATTTTAGCCCGATCCGTCCAGGGGTTTGGGCTGTGCGTTTATAGATCACTATGTCAGTCAGTCACCTTTTAGTTATATATATTTAGACTTATAATTCGACATTAGTAAGTGTCCGAAGCAAGTCGGGAATGGTACCCTTCAAAACCAATTTTCGAATTATCGTCAACTTCTTTGTGTCTTTCCTTTTGAGTTTATTTATGTCCTATTGAAATGGTCTGAGGCAATCTATGTTACTGTTGACATTGACCGTGCAATAAAAAGTTTACAAGCTTCTTTGTATATCGTGTGAGGCATTAAAATATTATAATTTTTATTTATACTGTTATTTAAACTCTAGGCATAAGTTAAGGTTTTGTTTATGATGATGAGACTCTAACGTTTTATAGATTAAACTTTATACTGCCAATGAGTTTGAATTTAATGTTATTAGAATTACTTTCAATTTAGAAAAATGAAATAATTTTCATTAAGAATATTTAGAATGCAAAATTGATCACATATATTTTTAACCGAATTCAAAAAAATTGAGGTTCTCAGTTTGACCTGTATGAATATATGTTTGTGCGCGATTATCTCGCGTTTGGCTGAACCGATTTTGATGCGGTTTTCAGCATAGTATTTTTCAGACTTAGGAGAAGGTTTAAGGTATATTAACCGGCAAAAAAATGGATGTTCTGACTTTAACACATGTTGTATATATTGTCCGCGATTATCTTGCGTTTGAACAAACCGATCTTGACGCGGTTTACAGTAAAGTATTTATGGAACCGAGTTCAAACTTAAAAATAAGCGACTTATTATTCAAGGAAATACTATTGAAATCGAGCGCCCATAATTTAATTAATAACCGAAACCTACAGAAAATCTCTAGCTGGCTTTAATAACATTTTTTTGGATAAATGGATTTTGAGATAAGTATTATTTTTCACTTTTTTAAGTTTGAAGTCTGTTCTATTTTTTAAGTTTTTTTATAAGTACAAATATTGTAAGTATTGTTTTCTTATTAAAATAATCGTCAGCGTATTGATGTCCCTACTTTTCGGACACAGGCCTTTTCTATAGATGGAATTCAATAGGGAGAACGGGCCATAACACAACAACAGATTAGTGGGTGTTAATGACTGCAAATGCATTGCCAATACTCATAACTTAACATGCCTTCCGTAACGCGAAGGAGTTCGAGCTAATAAGTTTTTGGTCACCCTTCATATTACTAACCTTTACGAAAATTGCTTTACTTCCTTATCACATATTGAACACGGTAATGATTGCGACATTTAGCTCCTCGATTGGTTTATTAGCATGATTTATTCTAATAAGCTTATGTTTAAACAGCGATTTTTTTATATGGCCTATAAAATTTATTTATTTTATTTTCTTGCTACAAAAATTAATGTTAGTGATTTGTTCGTATGGCAACATTATTAAGTTGGCAACACTGTTTGTTGCTCTTTGGCTGGGGGGCAGACCTTAAAGTATATATATAGCTTACTTATTACATATACTCAATTTATACTTTTACTCTTTGATATACCCTAAGAGGCAGACATTACCTTTCTATTTTTTTTTATTATACTATATAAACGGCATAATTATAGCAAAATTCAAGTATAATATAGTTTTCTTTTCTTTTCGCTCATAACCAAATTTCAAAAGTTTTAATTTAAATATAAGTAGTACCTACGTGAATGTCATATCATACAGTGCTTTACCACAAATGCTCGTAAAGCAAATAGTTTTTACTACTTAAAGTTAATTGTAGTACGAAATAACTTGGTCATTAAGTTAAAATAATGACGCGTTCAAGTAATTTGGTTAATGGTAGAATAAGCACCTAAGTTGCCACCGGGTCTGAGGAAAGCAGAAATTTATTAGTGCTAAGTTTATGGCCACGTTAAATTTTAATTTTGGCTCTAATGGAAAACGGTAACATTCTAATTATTCGGTTAGACTGAAATTTCATTTATGAAAAATAGCTTAAAATCTAATTATACTACCCATCTTTTTTATGTAACTGTCCAGTCTAACTTTTGGTTGCCTGGAAGATATTGCTTTTAAGCGATAAGGCCGCCAATTGTACTGTTTATTGTTATTGATTGTTATGTTGATTATATTTCCAAGTACAATAAAGTGTTCATTCATTCATTCATTATATTTACTTCGATGATCATTACTCGATAACAGGGCCGGTCCATCCATATAGGCAAACTAGGCAATTGCCTAGCTTGCTCACATTAAGCTTTCACTCAGCTTTCCACGTTTCTTATTTACTCGGAGTGGCATGGCTTGGCAAATTCGAATTCGAACATTAAAAATGTAACCGAAAAAATACTTTTGTCCTTTGATCATGAGTCCATGTCCACGTTATTCTAAAGTATGAAATTCTCAGACCAGCAACACCTAAGTAGTTTTGTCATTGGCAAAATTACACTCTTTAATCGGTGTACTTACATTAGTTTTTCATTTCATTCCTTTTTATGGGAGTCGTTCCAGTATTTTGCCTAGATAAAACCGCAAAATGGTACGGACTTATTATCATGTTCTATTTCGTCGTCGGACTGTTGGTTTTACTGAAACGTAAGATTAATAAAAATCGTCACATGTCGCCATCTAGCGTTTTTAAACAACAACTAAAAGCACTTTAATTAAACTAAGACGGGCGTAGTGAACGTTAAATGTAGACTGGATCGTCCATTGTAAATTCCTTCAGCGTTCTAGTTTCATGGCTTTAGTTAGAAAACGCCGTCGGACTTTTATGGGCAATTTCGGTTCAGACGTTTTGTTATATTACCAATGCTTTTAAGGTGCTGCACCTCACGCTCCGGTAAACATATGTGCGATTTTATGAGCAACTAGTCTATGGAATATGTCTGGTTATGTACCGGCGTTAATAACTCTACTATAAGTTACTTTACTCTCGTAACTTGATGAGATATCGTCTAGTTTATAAGCTGTAAAATAGTTTACTATGTTCGCATATTTGTAGAAAATATTACTGTTTTGTTGATATCTTTAACTATATAAATAAAATCAACTTCTTAAGATAATAAAGATTTTATTTCTTTTAACCTCTATGCTGTGACAGCGCTGTACTCGATGTCTAGTTCGAGGCTCACTTTATTACAGCTGGTGAAGTCGAAAAAATCATGCCGTCTTCTTAGTATTCTTCCTAGTTATAAGATATTCTGTATAAATTGCAGGGGTTACGTAACAAAGGTATTTGGCCAACGCTAAATTGCCTGTCACGCAATTTTATCAACCTTGCGACAGTTCCTCTTCTTTAAAACCCAGTTGCACAAACGTCCGTTAATATTTGGTCATGACTTTAAGCTCTAATGAACGTTAAGAACAATCCATCACGTTTCAGAATTTGTATAAGTATTCTTTTAAAGTAATAGCAAATTTAATGAACATTCGCGCAATTGGGCAAGGTAGAGAGACTTCTCTTAGTTAGAAAATCAGGAGTTACTTCAGAATGCGAATTGTGTAGGTATTATATACATAATTACATCATATGTAATCTGAGGTAGTTCATTTTTGTCACACACTAGTGAGCTACTCGAGAATATTTCACTTGGCATATTTTTTTGGTTATTTCATTCGTGGGACCAAATACAGGGACTATATGAATGATGTTAAACTTAGTCAAATAAATAATTCTTTCGTTTAAAAGTTTATATAACCTTCTGTAGCTTTTTAACGTACACGGTACTAGAACTCCACAATCATATTTTGACATTAAATACTTTAGAAATATTGATCGTGTAATGTTATCACACCTGTCTTGAAATTTTAGAAGTTATTCTTGTTAAATCAGAGATTATAGCCATTGTTATGTTTATCAATATTCATAGTATCAAAACCAAGAAGATTCATCCAAGTAGGTTTCAGAAAAGTTATGCCTTTTTTAGAAGCGAATTTAAGTAATATTAACAATATCTGTTGCATCACGTCCAATACAAACATATACTTAAATTCAAACTAGAACTTGTAAAAAAGTTTGCTTTATCATCGCTTCTATATATCTCTATGTCACTTATTAAATAGTTGTCAACTAGGGTTGTCAAATAAAAACAATCACTCACCGGAATAGACTTGAACAACATAGGGATGACGACTTAATTTTCTTTGTCGGTCCGTCAGGTAGATTGTTCAATTACGGAGATACGATGAGTTAAAATTTTACATAACATTACGCTTTGGTACATTTTCTACGAAACTGTGACGTAGCGAGCCCCCACTCCTCAACTTTAATGCCAATTATCTAAGCTATTTCTTGTTAAATAGAAGTGAAAAAAATACGTAGGTATCTTATGTTTTTCTATTATCTAACTGACGGACTAAATAGAACTTTTTTTTTTATCCACAGATTTTATTTTAGTTGAATGTAAATTAAGTTAATTTGTAGAAACTTAAGAGAAACCTTTGAAGGTGTTATCTACATTTTGTACTTATATACTGATTATTCAGTTTCAGATCAATGTATGTAGATACTTTTAACATTTTCCGTCATTCCCAATTGGACATATCAAAGGACATACTGTTCAACCATGGTACAACCCCATAAATAGAACTTTATGAGGCTCATATGGGTCCAATAAACCGGCGTTTAGTGGTGACTTCGCACACTCTTAGAACAGCTTAGCTTCTAGTGAACAATTACTCTGCAACAGTATTGAACTGTTTTAATGGCGGACGCTAAAATTCATTATATTACTTCTGCAACTGAGGGCCAACTATAAATTATATTGAACTATTAACGTCGCGCATAAAAAACATTATAGTCAGTTGAAGTTATAAAGATTTCACCTTTTTAATGCTATTCGCGATAATATACGAAGGTTTTTAATATTTCTTATAAATAGGTAGTAGAAAAATTCATTTTTTTTTATTTCATTGATATCCGTAAAGCTGCGACATAAAAGTGGAATAAACAAATGAGATTAATTAATTTGTTATTACATTTATAAACACAGCAAAAACCGCAGTTTTATACTCATTAATGCCGGTTCATTACTACACTTTATAGCAAATAAGATTAATGGATTTGCAATTTGCTTTTTATTTTAATGGCAGCGGTGTCATTAAAATAAAAAAGAAACATTTGTTTGGAACAATGTGGACTGGACAAACTGAACTTATAAATACAGAATTTGTCACAAAACTATATCAAGTCAGTAAATGCTGATCTTGTAATCAACGATAATCTGCCGCTAGAACTGGCTAAGTGAATTCAAAATCGAAAATAATTATTCAATCATTCAATCAATCAGTCAACCACGAGGAAATTACTTATATATATAAATAATATAGTGTATATAATCAGTGTATATAAATCAGTGTATTTATGTGAGATTAGTTGCAAGACACTATGCGCAAATAAATACACTGAGTTAGGAAGTTGCTAAAATCCTTGTTTTACAATTATTGAAAATCAGCTGTCTCGGGATATAACATGGAAAAAACAACAGATTCTTTCTAGTCTCCTTTAGCCAATCGCTTGTATTAGCAATAAGTCCGTCTCTTGCGTTTGTTTCCTCATTATACGTGTTTTCCACGAAAGTGATTTAAAGTGCAATAAAGTATATTCATTCATTCGATTCTCTAAAATATAAACTTAATTTGTAGAAGTCAAGAGCTCACATTTACGACATCGCTACTAGAATTGAGAAATGTCTTTCAGGGGGCACTTAAACTTAAGTACCTAGTTCCTAAGATCACATATTAGAATTACTTGTGAGAAGTTTTTTGTTAAGTATTAAATTTATTACTTAGGAAAGGACAGTCTAAGGTACTCATGAAACACTTCTATGTTTTAAAGATTAATATACAAACTGTACAATATTTTTCTATATTCAGCGGATTATGATCGATAACAATTGTCAATCTTTACAATTTTGAAAGGGCGATAAATATTAAAAAACCCATATACAAAATTTTTATGCAGTATTGGAGTTGTTGGATTAAAAAAAAAACATATTTACACAATTCAACAATGTTTCAGTTTATACGATACTATATTTGGTTTGTTTTATATAAAAAAAATCGAATATGGTATCGAAGATTTCATCACGAAATTTATTTCATAGTTTATATTTCATAGATAAAATAAAACTCTCCAACGAATTAAATTGATACTTATTGGTTGCATATAAAGAGTTATAAATAAATTGTTTATAATTAAATTGAAGTGATATTTACTATTTTAACTTATTACATAATCGATATATTTTCTGGTCAAATATATTTATTAATAAATTGCACTAACCCACAATATTTGTCCTTAGTATAGTTTCTATTAACCAAAGATTGTCTGGTAGAAATTGCTACCTTTGCTATAAAGCCACCTTTTGCATATATGTCTATTTCTCTTTGTTTTATATGTTTATTTTTAGTGCAATAATATATATTTAATCAATCAATCAATAAAGTAATCAAAAGGGGCTGAATGATTGTTTACTTCTCGTAATTACTGACGCCATTTTGTATTAATTTCACACCTCTCTGTACAAAAGGCAAGAAGTTATTCTCATCATTTAGAATAGTAACAGATGTGTCAAGATTGTTTTCACACAATTATAGCGGAACAATTGATAACATAGAAAATAGGTAAATGGAGTATTCCTTGATAAATACTGCGAAGTTCTCTGGTGGTAGAAAAAAAGTTTCGTGTAAAATAGTACTTTAATTTTATTACAAACACTGTATTGCATTTTGTTTACATTACAATGTTCTTGAACACAACTGTTTTCTGTGGCATCGTATCACTAACTGACCTATGAACCAAGGAACAAGATCCAAGTCCAGATTGCAAGGAAACGGTGTCGGATGACATCGCACCGGTATAATACTTGGTCACCACGTCGGACGATGTGTAGCCCTTATTATTAGTATAACCAATATAATTAGAATAAGAAAAAATCATTTTTCTATAATATATAAAGCTTAATTTTTCAGTATATAGCTTAACCTATATACATATGTTACGCTCAAATATCGGAATTGTTCATTGAACGAAAAAATAGTTCACAACGCGTCGTGGCAACGCAGAATAATGAAATCCATATCCTGTGTGATATTCGACCACACCACGTGTGGTAATGCCGCGGCACGCTCGCTTTGCTCTCTCGGCTCGTGCGTTGTTTGTCATACTCTAACCTAACCTATCAAATATGGTTTAATACGATTCATAATTTTTTTTTCATTGCCACAACTCGTTGTGGTCAAATAGCATGACAGCCACGGCATAGATTTCGCTGTGTGGTTGTTCTGTGAATGTCACCACGCCGTAAGCGTTTCCACAAGAGCGATAACACGAATTTCGAAATGTGGTCATTTTACTGTGATCACAACGCGTTGTGAATTATTTATTCGCTCAATGAGCGATTTTAATCTTTGAGCGTAAAAAATATATAATATTAATTATAATACTAATTAAAATTTAGTTACAAAATCTAAAAATTAAAGATCTAACCTTTATAATAAATTATGTTGCTAATACTTATGATACTATTATGTATTAAATTGGCTCCAAAACTATTAGGCTGATATAAAAATTCTTATACTTATAGGACATCAATCGCGGGTGACATAAGCTATAATTTACGCGGACGGAATCGCGGGAACACAGTTACTTACCAATATAACAACGGTCAGTAGAACAAGTTAAACTAAAAAAGTTTTTTATTATTATATATTAAATTTTTCATACTGTCAATGAACGAAAGCTCTCTGATGAAGAATTGACATACAGCTTAAACAACTGAGTCTATGAATTTGATAAAAGATAGCTTATTTTATATCTACTCCTAAGTGTTTAAAATATAGTGATGGTTGTATGAAAGTCAGACGATTTTTTAAATTAAAGTCTTAAACATAGTGTATGGATTTTTTTATTTAAAAAGTGATCGGCAGTAATTGTTATCTGAGTAGTTAATATCAAACTTCATATCAAAAATAGTAAAAAGAAGGATTAATAGGTAATTTTTAAACCTTCTTATGTCAGTATTTATTATGCTTTTTATCTCAAAGTTATAAGGGAACATAGTGGACTAAACAAAATGATTTCACAGCTACAACGTTAAAACCATTATAAATTAGTCTGTAACATATCTTATTTAAACTTAACCGAATATTATATTTAAGAGTTGATATCGAGGGAAGCCCTATTTATTTGCTCACAATAAGTCTTTATTCTAACTTAAAATCCCAGTTCAATCAAGTATCCTAGAGTTTAGTGATCAACAAACCACAAACGCGTAAAACCCTCAAGACCGACACTATAATTTTTAAACTGGGCAATTTCTCGAAACCAATCAAAGTAACTAGCCATCGAAAAAGTCACGCGCCTTCATTCTGCAAACAGTGAAGCCGTAAAACCCCGTTGGTTTACGGCCAAAGGCTGCATTTTTAAAGGTTTTCAAAGGAAAACTTGTTTTATTGCGATGCCTTGAAGGCGTGTGCTTAACGATCGCCCGTTGGCGCTGCGATTAATAAGTTTTAATTGGCTCCAGTTTCGTTTTAAGAGTCAAAACTAGGTTTGGAGTTTTGTGACGCTGCTGTAATTTTGTTTAAAAAACTAATTGATATAATTGTCAGTATGTATGATGTGTCTGCTTGATATAATGTTCGTATATTGCAACAGAGAAATGCGTATCACCGTGATCGCTTGCTGTGTGGCAAGACTTAACATGGACTTGACAGTTTGCCACATTTCGGGAATTCAAAAATCATAACAAGAAAAAAATATTTAATCATTGTTTCGTTTATGATATTTAATCAGTCATTTTTAGTTACATTAAATACAGAAATGGAAAATACAGGATTTCTTTCAGATATCCATAATATTGCTGTAATTATAAAAAAATACTAATAGCAACAACTACTGTCTATAACAACGCCAATTATCAATAAATCGAAAAAAAATGATAATTTATCATACATAAATGAAAAGATTCCATCCTATAGCAATTTTACGTCGATCGCAAATCTACATCTGCAATACATATAAGAGTGAATTGAATGAAATGGTGTAATTTCATTGTCGCGTGCGGGGTGCTTTACTTAAAAGAAAAATGATTCGAATAAAGATTATAAATTATATAGTATTTTTGTATCGAATAATGAATTATGCGACATATCAAAAATTAAAAAATTGAATCACTAAAATGTTAATGCATATGCTTTTATGTACTTCAATTTTCTTAGAACATGTCAGCACGGAATTAGACTTTCCATACAACAAAACCATTGAACTCTGTGTAAAATACCGGATAAGTGCGATAGGCGCACGATTGCAAAAAGATCACGCTTGTATGGGAATAATAAAAAAATATATTTTATTGCTTTTTAGTATTTGTTGTTATAGCAGCAAAAATTATATCATCTGTGAAAACTGTCACGGTTCATGAGGTATAGCGTAAAGACAGACGGACAGGCAGACTAACGGACAGCAGAGTTTAGTCTTAGTAATAGGATGTGCCAATTTTACCCTTTTACCGCGATGCCCTAAAAAATTACAGAGATTAAAGTGTTTTTTGTGAATTAACAGCTTTACTTCATAAGCGACCTATTACTATTTTAATTATGCTATGGCAAATGAGAAAACAACCCTAGGCATTAGCCGCTTCCTTGTTCTATCGTTTGTGTTCGTTATTCTATCGCACTATCCCTTACTATTGCATAAACACGTTCTTCTTGGGTTTTATGAAATACTATGTGCAGTCGTCCTCAAAAAATATTACTTTTTAACCAACTTCAAAAAAAGGGTGCGCGATTATCTTGCGTTTTCAGCATAGTATTTGTCAGACTTAGGAGAAGGTTTGAGGTATATTAGCCAATAAAAAAATGGAGGTTCGCACTTTAACTCATGTTGTATGTATTGGCCGCGATTATGTCGCGTTAGGCTGAACCGATTGTTTGAGTTTTCAGAAAATTTATTTTTAGTGTTATCTATTATATAAAAATATTAATATCACTAAAAGAATGAAATTAAAACTTTCCCGACTTCAAAAATAAAAAAGTAAAAATATTACTAATTGTAAAAGCTACTTGTTCAAGAAAAAGCTATTGAAGTCGAGCGCCGATCATTTACTTGATAAACCACGATAAAACCTCCACTTGACTTTAATAGCATTTTCTTGAATAAGTCGCTTTTGACATAAGTATTATTATGTCTTGATTTCGCTCTCATTATATAAACTATGTTTTTCATTTGTCACATACTTACTATTGATTTCATTCTGTAATGCAACACAATGACCTTAATATCACACCTCTAATAAAACAAGTTGAATATCTATGTACATTTTATAGATAACACTTTTATCAATGAAGATGCGAATATATATTTATTTATTTGTCGGAAGACAGCTAAATAATGTAAAAACAAAAAACTTATTTGATATACAAGTTTTTTATTGTCAATGTCTATTGCTAACTGTGTGGATTGTAGTCTTATAGTTAGTAAATGTGCATTACACTCCTATACGCTTAATTAGAAGTTAATAATACGTTAATAAACTCGTCAATGAAAACACTGCTTAAGATACGCGAAAGCCATTCTAGTATCGAAGAGACCTAAGTTTGCTTAGCTTTAGCATTAAAATCATTAAATGTTCTCTAGATATATAAAATTAAAGAGGTACTAAGTAATCAATATCAAGTTATAATTCATTTCATCATCATCGTCATCACCAGCCTTTTAACGTCCCCACTGCAGGGGCTCAGGCCTTCCTTATGGATGGTTATGGAAGATGGGCCATGACCCTCCACGCTGGCCCAATGCGGATTGGAGGGTATTAACGACTGCAAACGACTGCTAAATCGTAGTTTTCCAAATATTTTTCACCTCACAGTTTCCCACAGATATTGAAATAAAATTTAAAACCTTTTTATGTATGTGACTGTACTACGAAATGGACAATAAGTTAGGTACAGTAATATACATCTGTTTGAAATACTCTCTATGCTCATAGATTTTATTAATTATTCACCGTTTTACTCGACCATTCATTTACAGTTTGATTGCTATATATGAGTAATTTAAAAATTTAAATGTGCAATTCTAATGACACGCTAAGTTACTTGCCATAATTGTATCTTTTTATGTCTTAAACTACTAAATATAGTATTACAGTCAAATTATATGAAAAAATAAAGGGCTTTATTACACGTTGTTTGTTATAGACGTTTAGCTGTATACAATTGTAACTAATTCGAGACTCATTTTTATGATAGTCATTCGTTTACAAAATGTAGTTATTGTTAGCCTAGATAATTCTATTTTGAAATTCAAAGCTATACCAATGTTTGTTTTTTTATCCAGTATTAATTGTGCCTTTCAATCAGTCAATTTAACTTTGAAATCACAAGAATAAGAAGACGCATAAACTGCAATTGTACTATAATTAAAAATGGGATTATAAGTATTTTTTATTTTATTAAACGTGATAAACGAAATTGGTTTGAAATTACTTCTCATTATCCAACAATGTCAAAATTTTCCGTAATTCTATTAGCTTAGATCTTAGTTACGCAACATTCGCTAGAGGATGAGTGACCAAAAATTTGTCATCTCAAATACGGAAACTTTGAAAAGTAGTCGATCCCGGCTGCCAAACTATTACGTTTCGATTTCATCCACAGGGAAGACATAGACTCCAGCAGTAGGGGAATAAATAAAAAGACCAACTGATACAGTATTGTTACAATTACACATATAAAACCAATGTAACTGTGTAATGGGATAAGGTTTTAATATTCTACTTTTCATTTTAGAAGCTACTTCCTCTTTTGAATCACTCATAACTTTTAAGCATTCAAATGTTTTCTCAATATCTTATTCAGAATACAGACTTTGTAATGCCCATAACTACAAAAAAGGTACACTACCCACGTTGTGAGCCATTCAGCGAAATCAATGAATGAGTTTCATCAAGTATATGTAAACAACTTAACAGTGTGCGCACGAGCTGCATAGTGAATACGAAATGTGCGCCTGATTGGAGGCATCACACTATCATAAATAAGTTTACTGAGATAAAATAATACCCATTGCGATCTTATCTAAAGAGCTCCTTTGTTCTGTCAGGACAATGTAGTGGATCGTAAAACCCCTGAAAATGGCTTAGGAAGACGACGCGGTTTAAAATCTTTCAGTTATTCGCGCTGTTGATAGAGAAGCTCGATGGGGCAGTGGTCGAAGCTTCTCCGTGCTTCGGAAGGTACGTTATACCGTTGGTCCCGGTTACATCTGCAGTCTTAATTACCCATTAATCCGCATTGGGCCGCGTGGTGGGTCATGAGTGTTCGCTTAATCACATATCTGTATCGTAAAGGGTAATTCATGACTTTACGCCGTTTTTTCTCCAAAAAAAATGTCATGACCCATTCATTATTTAATTCGATTTCCTCTATTAAGAAGGCCTATGCACCAGCAGTGCGGATATTCATAGGCGCTGGTGAAGGTGATAGATTCACGGCCCTTTTGTTTGAATGGGTATTTTGCTTGGATCATAGTAAATTCGATGTTACTGACACGCCCTTAAGTTTACGTTATGACAGACTATTAATAATAATTCGTTTGCTCAGATAACGCATGGACTTAAATTACTTTGTTTAGATTTGAATAATGTATGTAGTGTCTAATATTGATAATATATTTCATATGGAGCAGTCATATGGATAAAAATTCGTATCTAAAAACATTGAGGGCGACTTAATATTGCCGTTACAAATATACCAACAGACACCGCCCCGGCAGCTCTTCATACTGCCAGACACAGTGATGTCAATTTCGCTCTGTTTCTTCAGCCCATTATGAAATTATTTAGCCCTTAGCCTATTTTCGGTCCCCAAAATCATGTAAACCAAATAGACATAAACCAACATAAGATCTGCCAGCACTTTAGTTCTGATCTCGGAAATTTCCCTGAAAATCAAACTACGATCTTTTCTTAGAATTGAAGTTCATATAGACGACTTATAAATTTTATTGTGTTCAGAAAGAAATTCAGTAGGTAACTTCTATTTTAGGAACAATATCGATCTAGTGTTAAACGACGATGGTGTTGCAAAAAGATTTATCCTTTAAAAATTTGTTGTTTTATTTTCATTAAAATGGCGCTTTTTTTTTATTTTAGCCCTTTTTGAATCCTAATTTAGCCCCAGAAACTGTCACAGAGTTGGTATTACTGACCCGGCATATAGCCACAAACAACTTACAGACATGAACCGTAAGGACTAACCAGGGTGTTTTTCTATTCTGTGGCTGTTGGCATCTGTGCGGTCGTTTTATTTTTTATAGAAACATATATTGTAGCCTATGTCTTTCGACACTTGTCTGGCGTGCTCAATGTCTGTAAGTAACCTTACCGTTTAAGTTAATTTTACGATGTTGATTTAACCAAGAGCTTAGTTGACATTTTTTATCTCGAAATTTTCCGAACACTAGCGCATAAGATTTAAATATACTCTATTGCCTTTTAACTGCAATCTTTATTTACGATCTCATTTAACACAAACCTATTGTGAGACGTACAGTACAGACGCAAATGAATGTAATATGTATTTATCAGCTTTATTTGCGTTGCTACTTATGAGTGCATCGTAAATGGCCTTACTAGGTTAAGGACGATAGATAAATAAACTGTGTTGGACGAATAACTTCATTTCTATTTATGTGATTAATTATCTTAATAGTCCATTTCGAGTATTGTTTTTGTATATTTAATGTAGTATTAATCCATGTAAAACATGTGAGAACCTAATTATGAAATGTTGTAAAGAGCTCTTTTAAACTTTTATTTCAATAAAATACATATACATACCATTAAGCATTAAGGCACGTTAAGCCGATGGTCCCGGCTGCATTTGCAGTCGTTCATACCCTCTAATCCGCATCGGGCCAGCGTGGAGGGGCATGGCCCGTTCTCCTTAACCATCCATAAGGAAGGTCTGAGCCCCTGCAGTGGGGACGTATAAGGGCTGGTGATGATAATGATGATGATGATGATTTCCATATAACATTTTTAAGTACTCCCCCAACAATCACTAATCAGTTACTTTTTAAACATGACTAACTAAGCTTAGGTTAAATCAAAGTTTAAGTGGGAAAGTAATGACTGTCGCTTATTAACGTCAGCTAATTTGTAAACAGCTATAAGAGTCATATTAATACTCTTACTTTCCTGTTTCTTTTTAGTCGAAACAGATCGACTCTCGGCGTAATTAATGTGAACCTACACTCATGTCAAATTACAACTGTTTAGTACCGTTTGAACTAAAATTAATAATATATAAAAGCCATTTAAAATAATACTCATTATTTTAGTGAGATTTAAACACAATTTGATAATAATCAAAATCCAACATGTTTGTTAAACTTTATTAAACAGGATATGTTGATAATATTATACACCTAACATTGATACAAATTAAAAACTATCGACTAATTTAATTCTATGCAACCTTAAAACTATTCCGTGAATTAGTAATAGAAACAGCAATAAAGAACGACGAAAACTCACTGAATTATGATCGGTTATCATGCAACTATCGAAGGTCATTTCGTAGTTTCTATGAGAATAAGTAGAAAATATAATCGGTCATTAATTTGCCACGTGTTTTATTACACTTTTAACATTTAAGAGCACCAGATGTAATAAGTTTTATACTTATGAAATAAGCGTTTTTAGTCACAATCGATACGATCTAGGTTAAAGACCGGTTATGATTAAGGCGAAGATAATTTTCGTGAGTAGGTACAACTTGCACAATAATAGAATCAAATAATATTTTGTAATTATATCAAAATTGCCTTTAAATAAAGTGTACTGAGACAAAGAAAAAAACAGATCATAATGCATAAACTACTGAACGTGGTCTTGTGAAAATTTTACCATTTTGAAAAGCGTTTCATCTATACTAATGTTATAAAATGATAAAGTTTCTAACTTTGTTTGTTTATTTATAGGGTTATCTCAGACATACTGATCATGAAAATTATTTCACCTACGAGAAGCTTCATCATACGCGGTCGCTAGCTATGATTTACACGCGCAAAGTTGCGGAAAAACAGCTAGTTATATGCGTAGTATGCGTTTTTATATGCGTGAACATTTTACAGTAGAAAACATTAACGTTTTTCGCTAACTGTGGAGAATTTAAATTGGTTCTGTGTTATTATATAAGGTTTTTAATTTTTGCATTGTTAGCCGTAAGTTTTTTAATAAATAAATAAACCACTTTGGGTAGTTGGTTTTACCCTCGCCTAAATGTGAGAATGAGATGAAGAAAGTATGAAGATATGGTTACTTTAAATGGCTTTAATTAATGTAAGCGACCAGATAAGGCTAGATAACAGACGGGTTGCCATATTTATTCTTCTGGACAAATCGAATAATTCCCGTCGTTTAGTTCTTGCTCAGCTTTTTTACATATTAAATTCTCAACTTCGAACTGAATGCAGTTATATTTAAAAATATTGCAATATTCTTTTTATTTTTCTGATATTATCGTAGTACTATGCAACCGAATAAAGTAGGTATCTGATTTGCTTTAATCAAAGTATGTATGGTGGCCTATTATTATTACCTGCTCTAATGTAATTAATTATTATAAAGGCAATAATAGTCCCTCCAATCCGCATTGGGCCAGCGTGGAGGGTAATGGCCCATCCTCCTCCGCATTGGGCCAGCTTCCTTAAACATCCATAAGGAAAGCCTGAGCCTCTGCAGTGGGGACGTAAAAGAGCTGACGATGATGATGATGAGGACAATAAATATAAATAGAAAATCCCGACTGACAGATAACAATAAAATAACATTTTAAAGCTACTTTTATTATTGGGAAATAAACTATAAAACAGTGACGTCTTTTAATTTAAACAACAACCTTGATATATAAAAGGTTTTGTGCCCGAAGATCTAAAGTTAATAAGAAAGTCAGGATTGCAAATATAGAATTTATTTATTTCAATTTATATAAATAAGTCTTACGAATATACCTCACGTATTATCTTAAGAATTTTTGAAATTATTAACAGCTACCCAATTCATGTGGATTTTCTTAGGAACAATATTCCCTTACTAAACATTCATTACACATTTTAATGGTCTAAATTGTAGCTAATGGTAAAAAAAAACATCTACCAGTAGTTTACTTGTAACACTAATGATAGCCCCGGGCCTCTTCTGGAGCTTAACTTGCATCAATGTATTCCTGTTCTTGAAACCTTTAAAATTACTGACATGCGAGCGAAAATGTTTTGCAAAAGCTCCTAGCTTTTTTAAATCTTAAGGTGGATACTCACTGACACAAAGACGCGATATATTGTTTTCTCGCTCAGTTGATTTAAAACATTTGTTTGATCGTTTACTATCTTTACCGCCGTTACTATATAGATAACATATATTTTTTAAATCCTTACTATATTATATAGAGATTTTTGTATAGTCTGTTTGTTTGCATTTAATTGGCTTTTAAACTGCTGGGCCTTTTGAGAATGCTTTCACCTACGAGAAGATACATCATACGCAGGTAACATATCTAAGTAATAACTTTCGCGGGCGCAGTCGCGGGAAGCTAGAATCATATAATTTCAATGAATGATTAATCAGTGACCAAAGATCACGACGACTTAGCAGACTTAGATTATAAAGAGCTACTACAAAATGTATACTTAAATTAATACAATGCTATATGACAGTTGTAAATGAATTCTAATTATCCAAAATGTTACAAGGAACTTATTTATAAAACTAACCAAAATTCATATTATAAACCATAGTCCTAGTATATATAGTACTATTTAAAATATATGTGGTTTCACTCACTAGTGTGAGTGTTGGCATTTATCACGCAACAAATTAGCATGCGGCGGTTTGTAAATGACTCGAACTTGTTACGGCACTGATCTGAAAATGTTGTATTTATTATATTACTGACATGCAAACTAAAAAGTTCAAATTTAATGTTACGCCGAATTATTTCACGCGAACGGGCACGTCATACTCCTTTTTTTAATTCGAGCAAATTTACATTATTAAGCGAAAACGGCAATGATGTATTCCAATCTCAACATTTTTTAAATTATGCTATAATCATTGGTGAAAATTTAATAACTTATAGTCAAAGTCAAAATAATCTTTATTCAAATTGACTTCTTTAAAGTACTTTTAAATCGTCCAACATTTTTTTTTCCTACCACTCGTTCAGGGGTGCGACCGCCTAACTCATGGACGTAGCCGTAGTCGTAGCTATAACCTACGCTTTATAGGTTTTACACATGAATCTGTTGATATTGTTTTAAAATTAATAATTTTTTATTATTTATTTAATCAATGCTTTAAGTTGTTTTTGTTAGCTGAATTATTAAAGTTAATCGAAATTTACAAAATGTCGAATTGATACAAATAATGCTATTTCGAAATGTTTGATAAAATATATAAATCAAAAAAAAAATTAAAACAATATCAACAGATTCATGTTTAAAACCCATAAAGCGTAGGTTATAGCTACGACTACGGCTGCGACCATGAGTTAGGCGGTCGTACCACAGGACGTCTTTTGGCTGATAAGAAAAACGAGTAAGAAACTCACCAGCTCTAATAGAGGTAATGACATTCACAAAAAACATGTCATTACCAGGTCAATACATTATAAATAGAGATAATAAATAAAAGACGAATTTGTCAAAATGTCAGTAGGGCTGACTGACAAGTCAATAGAAGACTGTTCAATAGGTGCAATCTGGTTAGCCAAATTTTTGGCTGTTATAAAAAAAATATGATTGAATATAATTGGAAATATAATATTTATCTTTGTTCAAATATAATTTTCTAACATACTTGTTAGTGTCAATGACATGAAACTTTGCAGTATTGCATATGGTGTACAATGTCATATTGAGTTTGCATCGCAAATTATTTTCTTCGTATGACAAACTATTGCAATACGGCAACGTAAAAAACACGACTTTCCCAACATTTAAACGTTAATATAAGTCAATAATATAACAAAGTACCTCTATTGCCAATAAAAAAACAATAAAGTGTTTTTCGCTATTGTTTAATAGCTTTTTCTAAAATACCACTAAAAGGAATTAGGCATAGATAAGTATAATGTTGAATGGCCCTTATCGAACAATAGACTGCCCATGTTTTTGCACAATAAAATATTATTTTTATAAATTTGTGAATTTATTGAATGGCGTTGGGAAAATTGTGATGGAGAGCAGTCTCCAGTGACAGATGACTGAACAGCTATCTGAGTACACAGTTCTGACTGGTTAAGATTGACTGACAGGGTTTCTGTTTCACTGTAGTTAAAAATAAAATAAATAAGTCATCACATACTTTTTGTGAAGTTGTCATAACAAACATTGTCTCGGTTGCACTATAAATGCAGTTAAAGTTGAGGTTTGTGTCATCTTTCATTCATTTCATTTTACATGTAGAAATTAATTTATTCACTTGACATTGGCCGAATTGTGCAAATGCGCAAATAAGCCATTAATAAAAGAAATTGAAAAACATATATGTAAAATTTGACATTTGTCAGACTCCCTTTAACATTGATTGTTTAATGCGTTGCACTATTTATTTCTTGACATAGAAAACAAAAACTTTAACCAGCGAATCTAAGGTAGTTATAGTTAGTTTACTTACTCTTTAAGTTATTACTTCATTCAAAATGAAAACTCATTCATCATCATCATCATCAGTCCTTTTACATCCCCACTGCAGGGGCTCAGGCCTTCCTTATGGATGGTTAAGGAGGATGGGCCATGACCCTCCACGCTGGCCCAATGCGGATTGGAGGGTATTAACGACTCATTACTATTTGCTTAACCGGTGCTTTAAAGTGTTTGTTATAATTTAAGTAAATCGATGCGACTCACCCTTAGTCTCGGTTGCACTAACTTACTTTAACAATAACAAAATGGTTAAGTACTTGATACGTAACATACTCGTACGTAATTACTTTAACTATTAACTATATCCGCCCAAACTTCGATGTACTAATATTGTTTTACTATACCAAGAAAAACGATGGTGCAACTCATTCCACGGTCAATTTTAAAGTCATTGTAGTTGACAATAACGGTCAGTTTGACTTTAAAATTTAAAATAAACCCTAACTTTAACTGCTATTATGGTGCAATCCAGCCTAAATCTGTTGTGTTGTGCTACGAAACTTTCCATTTATCTAAACTAATTAAAAAGCTAATGAGTTGGTTTGTTTAAACTAGGGCAGAGGATCCCATTTTAAGAATTACCAGCAAGTGTATTACGACACATCTCAGTTATTAATGGTATTTATTAGTTTTACAATAATGCAGAATTTTAAAAACTGTTCATGGTAGACTAATATATTTGTTTTGGCGTTAGGTAGAATTTCTCGAAGTTCCAAATGGCCAAAAAGGGGCAAGAAATAATACATAACATCATCATCAACCTTTTTACATACTTACTATAGGGGTTCAGGTCTTTCTTATGGATGCTGGCCTTATGCGGATTGGAGGTGTACATTACCTCACGCTATGACTAATAGCAATTGAGCAGCAATTGAAAAATATTGCCAAATGAAAAACCATCGGACACAAGGAATGCCTTTTCTGTACACTATTCTCAATATACCGTAGAACAGACCGTATGTTTTCATCTAAAAAAAAACATCTTAAATTATCTGTGTAACGTTTCGGCTCAAGGTCCTAAGGAAACTGGCCAATCTCCTTTTCTGTCAGTACTGTGGTCAGTTCCATGTTTAGAACACAATAACTTAAAAATTAATTAAATTAACTAGTCGGACCTTAATAAATATATTGCGACTGCAGCGATCAATGATATGCTTACTCTACATTTTAAATGCCTATATTTTCAATATAAAAAAAATCTAGTCGATATATGGCTGTTCACATCTTTTATATTCAGTTTATTTATATTGACGGCAAATAGGTATGTATAGCATAATAAAGCATTAAAAAGCCGCCAAGATGTAATTTAAAGCGTGATAATGGAAAAACAGAATTGAGTTATTATATTAAATGTTGATAACACATGATTCATTTTATTCATGTTAAGTGCGAATCTTTCGCTTTATACGATACAACTCATCGTTTTCTATTAATTTAAATATTTTCCACGGTACAATAGAGTCATAAAATGTTACATTTAGTAATAAAAATTAATATAGGAAATAATATACAGTAGCTTCAGACGGTGGGAGGTCGCCATCTTCTTTATGGTCAAGCTGCTTGCATTATGAATGAGTTTTTCCAGTAAAGGCTGTACAACGTTTCTTATCAACGGCTCAATTTCTGTGTTATATTACCACACAGACCTACGTAATCGTAATACAACCTCCATAATAGTTACATAAACTGTCAATGTAGAAAAATCTAATTTGGCTTCGTTACCGTTTGCCTTTATGTAATACTATATGTTTTCACGCGATAAATTATAGCCCATGTCATAATGTATGTACCCGTAATTACACTGGTAAACAGTATTTTTGTTAAACAAAATCGAGTCGGTTTTTTAAACACTACCTACCCGCATATAAACCTCATACTTAGTTTTGTTCAATCACCCTCAGTTTTCGTTAAACATAAACTAAACTGATTACGCGAATTTTGCTTACCGACGTATGTTTCCGATAAATTAATATTGAATTATTGAAATTAAAACGGTTTTTTTTTTGTGATTGTCATTTCTGTACATCGTAATAAGATGCCCAGAGTGTGTGTTAACCATCCTGATAACTTTTGTTACATTTGCGGTCAACTTACTATTAAAAGTCAACGTCGTAATTTGACACCATTAGTTAAAAACTGTTATTTTAATTATTTTGGCTTTCCGGTGCGAAATTTGGACAAAACCTGGATTCCTAGTGTTTGTTGTGCACAATGTGTTAGATTATTAACATCATGGGCTAAAGGATCTCGTCATATGCCGTTTGCAGTTCCAATGATATGGTCTGAACAGAAAGACCATGTATCAGATTGTTATTTCTGCCAAACTTCTATCAAAGGAATTAAGCGCAAATCTAGATACACCGTGAACTATCCGAATTTACAATCTGCTCAAAGACCTATCCCACACAGTGATGATCTGCCTTTTCCTCAGTCTCCAGTAAACACGGATGACGTGATTGATGAAGAAAATTTATCTGAGAATTCTGATTCCGATCCGACTTTTGAACCCAGCACTTCAAAGACGGCACCTCATTTTGGAAATCAAAACGATCTCAATGACCTTGTACGTGATTTAGATCTCAGTAAAAGACAGGCAGAACTCTTGGCTTCCATTTGATTCCATCAGGATATATCCAACATGGAGAAACGGTACCAAGGCAAGTGGAGTCCGAACATGTTGGCTGATTACTGTTGGACACTCAAAAGAGATGTACCTGACGCTAAATATTCCCGAAAATCCTAAATAAAAGTCAAATGTTAGTTGTTTTTCTTGATTAAATTCAATTTTCAACCATATTTACTTAAAAAAAAGTGTATTGCAGTTGCAAGAAAACTGAGGGTGACTGAAACTTTTTAAAAATGCAGATTATTAACAGGCTAATTGTAGATACAAAATATCCCATTCAAATTAATTTAACTTTCATTAAGGTCATTTTTGTCAATCAGTGTTATTTTTAAAAATACAAATAAACAAACACACGAACAATTAAACTTTTCCTCTTTATGATATTAGTATCCTTAAAAAAATTATACAAACACGTGAAGCAAAAACTTTTTACGAAAATTACGAATTATGCAATTTGGCACAGTTAAAATTTATAGGAATAAGAAATGCGAAATGCTAATATTTGCTTATTGGTGTTTTTTTTCTGCGAAAGTCCTACTCAATATATTTTTGGTATTTTGAGAATTAAAACACAGGACTTTATAACACCAAAAAAAAAGAAGAAAAATAAAGTCGATAAACACATTTGTAGTTATGATATGCCTTTTGGAGGTCGATGACCGAACTTTATCAATATACTTACAGTTTTTTCTGCTATTAACTACTAATGTAATATTTATTACAAAATGTTCAGAAACATTGAATTATTATCATTTAACTATGAAATATAAAACAAATCTGTGTACAATGCTCTATTAAGTACCGTTAATTGAATATTTTACAAATAAACCGTAGTCTGAATGTAATCCTACTCTGTAATTTACCTTGTACACTTCGCTCCTGTATTGAGTATCCTTGAGAGTTGTTAAATACTACTAAATAACTTTTACCCGTGTCTCGAGGTGTCGAACGTTTGTCTATAATTTCTTTCAGTCATTATAAAAATTGCAAATTCCTATACTTATACTCAACTAGCGTAGAGAAGCTGTATTTAATATGGTCGTACTTTGCGTGCGCCATTTACTCGTTTACGAGTTTTGTACACGTCACTGGGGTAATTTTATTCATTTATTAGATATCGTTTACAGCACAAATTCACAATGAATTTTGCCCTTTAAAAATATGGAACTGACAGGTATTTTTTGTATTATAAAACGACCTTATCGGGGCGAGTATCGAATCCCTAAACCCACTTTATCGATGATTCAACCCACAACGAATTCAATGACTTTGTGTTTGTTTTTGTTTCGCAGTTTACTTTATGTCAAATTTCTCCAGTTGATTTAATGTAATTTAATGTTAAAAAAATATAGCGTTACGTCGCAAATTAGATTAATCCGTGGTTCGTGTTGTATAATAGTGTATTAATTCTTTTTTTACGCTTCCTCTCGCCCGTTTCATTGTAGTAAGTTACGTGTAACTAAATGCTTATGTTTTAGACTATATTTATATAAATTAATAATGGTACTTATTATTATTTTTCAATATCATTTTGTTCCAAAGAATATTGTTCAAAATACTTGAAGAAGTTTACCTTTCTTAGTCAATTCCAAGGAAATTTCAAGACTCCAACACTAGTTTGAACACAGTAAAACAAAACATCAAAATACCTAGGTTTGATCGGGAAAATAATATTAGATGTTTGATGATTTGACAATGTTGACCACAAATTATTATTACACTCAGATCAGCTCTCTACTCTTTAGACTGGGCGTATAAACAAAAAACGAGATAAAATCAATTCACATATCAATGAAATAGGAAAAGTGATTGGCGTATAAGACGTCAAAACAATTTAAACTGCTCTCAATATTGAAAAGGAACTTATTTATTTACATAAACGCCTACTGAAATATAGAGATTTTTTAATGACGCGCGGAATCCCAATTGGTAGCGCCCTCTAAAATTAATATTTCACGTCGTGGACTGATCTGCATATTTTTTATGAAGGTTTTATACATTTATTAGCACTTTGAGCAGCAAGTTCCAAACAAAAGTTATTTCATTATAAAACGCTGAAACAAAAGTATATTCATTATATCTTGTAAAATACCTGAATATAGTTTTATGATTTTATCTTAGATAATGAAGAACTTCCATTAAAACTTTAATTCCCTATTTCTACCCTTTTATATCACATTAAAGAGTAAACCATGTGCTATTTCAAGTCAAATCGGTTTAGTGGTTAAAACGTGAGAACATAATATACATATAAACAGAATTACTTTCATGTATAATATTAATATGGCATAAGTAAGCGATTCTCCTTGTCGCTAATTACATCATATATAAGAGTTACTCAATTAAATAGACTAAAAGCAATATTAAAATAAAAATCACTATATTGCTTTTTATTTAAATTGAGGAGAGTCATTGAGGCTAATTTATAATCTTTATCGACTGGGTAAAACAACTGTCTAATGAGGTGGATAATATAATAGCGCCATTTATTTGTACGGCTAAAGGTCGATCATCTAAGTAACCCATAAGTCCTTCTACAGTGCTGCTGTACAAAGCCCAGGGAACTGGTTTACTGTCAAAGATCACGATAGGAAACACAATTATTAATTCTATTTATAGCAAAATATCCGCGATATTATAATAAAAATTGCCTTAGTTTTGAACTTCGAAGACACTACAACAAAGATTATATTTATTTATTTAAGGAACAACAACAGCTGTACGTGTAATAACATTTATAAATATGGGAATAATTGTACATATTATAATAATAACTGGTACACACAACCTTGTTAAAAATTATGATAAGCTAAGAACAGGAAAATAATAAAACGTTAATTACACATACACACCCACATGTTTCAGCACTTCATCTCTGAAAAATGTAGAGTTATTTATCTAATTTGAAACAGATAACTACAATAACAGATACTAATTTGAACAAATGGAAAGAAAAACACAAATCTGAAGTTTACAAAAATGATTCGTTGAACCAAACGATAGCGCAGTTTAGAATACCTACATAGAATAGCAGAGCTTAAAGTTCTCCTGCCAAGCATTGTATTTAATAGTGATATAATTCATGATTTGATCAAGGGAAGTTTTTGTACACGTGTATTATGTATCTATTTAGAAGTCTTAAAGTTTTAATATACAACAGAGCAATATTTAAAGTTTGATGCACATTTATTCATTTGTGGCACACAAAACAGATTAAACACATATTTGACAATATAATTTAGGTTTAGACTACGATCTAAAAAAATGTTTACACAACATAGTATTGATTTTGTCTCTTAAATTAATTTCAAAATGTTTTTACATGTTTAACTATCAATAAAAATAATAATAAAGAAAATTATTTTTAACATGATGCGTCCCTATTTTATTTATTTATTCATTATTTTAGGCGCAAAACTCTTTCACGCTTCTTTTAAACTTCCCAAGAGTACACATTGAGTAATTTGCTTGATTAGCTTAAGTTAGTATTCAGGAAAACGCAATGTGCTGAAAAGATAAAAAAATAAAGTCATGTTATTATGATTGCCACAACGCGTTGAGGTCAAACAGCATGTCAGCCAGGACACGGATAACGATATGTGTTTATTCAGCGATTTTTCTCAATGAGCGATTCCGATGTTTGAACGCAACATATCCACACAATGTCTGTTACGAGGGAACACTGATTCAGTGTCAAGGTCGCGTAACAATGTTGCCGGTTGTTGCCTCGCCAGTCGCTACGTAATTGGCTCACCAAGTCATCAGTGCAGTGCGACGTCTTACATAACAAGCAATACACGTGGAGAGACGACGACTGCTGCAATTACATTGGGATGCAAAGTTCATATCGCGTGTTTATCTGGCAGATTCAATGTAGCTAATGATCGTTATAAAGTGACTTTGAGAATCCTTTTCCGCATCTGTTATACAAACGAAACGAATTTATTTATTGTATTATGATGCTCATGTTCATGAAGAAAATACTCACGATTCCTCTTAGGACACTAAAATTTAATCAGATATGCAGGTACGATGTCATTTTGTGATAAGCGATAAAAATCATTCATTTTGTGTGACGTAATTTATGGACGGCCCCTTACGGTAAATCACAAGTCTGTAAACTCCTCATTTGCATTAGATTATACAAAAATAAATAAGCAAGACTTCATCGAGCAGCTTTCAAGTTAAAATGGAAATTGTATCTCTATTTATATAACTTGTTAATATACAAAATCGATAAATAACTTATAAACAAGAGATTTCGTATCAGTAGCGCGTGAGATCAAATAATTAACCTTGTATTGACACAAGTCTATCGTGATGATTGCAATTAGTATGAATCCTATTAATATTATAAAGGCGAAAGTTTGTAAGTATGGATGTATGGATGTTTGTTACTCTTTCACGAAAAAACTACTGGACGGATTTGGATAAAACTTTACAGCAATATAGGTTATACATCAGAATAACACATAGGGTACTTTTTACTGGGAAAACTTCTCACTCCCACGGGATACCGACTTCCACGCGGACGAAGTCGCGGGCGTCCACTAGTAGCGATATAATTTTGTTCTATCCACGTTTATCTCAAAATATCGCACGTCTAGCTTTAATTCAAATAATCTATAATTCTACAACTTGTTTCTAAACTTTTACATGTTTATTTGATCTGAGTTTTGTTTACTGCAAATACTAAACAAAGGTCAGCGTTGTTTTGTTTCTGGATAATTTTAGGACTCTTACATACTTAACAAGAATCACAAAGCTAAAACGATTTCAGTAAAATACTTAGTCATGTTAAAATAAATAAAATGTCGGTATCCATTTTTACTCAATTCCAAAAATTTTAATTTATTTTCTTTTAATTACAGAATTGTGATTATTTTCATAATTACATAATCGTACAACCTTGGAATACATGACGACCGTGATCTCTTTGGTACTAAAGCAATACAAACGAAGCAGTCAATGTGTGTTACCTGCCAGCATTCTTAATTAGACAGACACTTATTGTCGGGGATATGCGTTCACCATAGACGAGACACGCTTGTTGCGAGTCTGCAATAAATATGTTTGAACGAATATGATCAAATGCTTCTTACTCATCGGCACATACAATCGGCCATCTATCTAAATACGCATTCTAGTAGGTGAATTATTTCGCTCACTTACTTTAACACAATTATTTAATATAATAATGGTCTGTGGTTAGACTCAAATGATTATGATTAAATTATTGTTAATATAATTTTTTTTTTATTTAACGTATTAAAATCGTTGAACGTGTTTTTTTTGGTAAATCAATGTAGAAAGATAGAATTGGTAATTCAAAATTGTTTGATGTATATCAAACATTTGTATTTAAATTGTCTAATGGAGACCATACGTGAAGTTGGCAGTATTATGGTGACGCTAAGTGCCATTAAAAGTTAAGAAGAACAAGTAATAGGTGAAGAATTGCGTGAGTGATCTATGAGGGCTGACTTTCGCAATTGAACTTACAAACAAATGCGTGCGGGCTTTTTATAAATTAAAATGTACAACTAGTAATGATTCAAGGTGGCTACAAAACCGAATATTAAATTTTATATTAACACTTATCAGTGTATGGCAAACTGAAAATTACTCCGTTGGCACTAATTGCATGTACATCACCGATCAGTAAGCGTCAATCTAATCACGACTTGTATTCCGACTATAATTAGATTAGAGTTCTCTACGCTGCCAATAAAAACAACTGAACCATGATGAACGACGCTTGCGTATAATGCATTCAATGTGATTAAGGAAACAATAATCCTTATTATTTGTCCCACAAATCGTAAGAATAGATCTGAGGGAGTGGATAATCTAATTTCCTAGATTTCCTAAACTGGTGTCATTATGTCTTGGAAATTGGATTATAGATTATAACAGTGTTATTTATAAACGAGGTTTAGCGTTGGAGTAAATTTACGCTGAGACTGCACTTAGTATCAAAATTCATATTACTAAACAGAGACTTAGCAAAGGTTAACCAAGTACGAGGTTATACAGGAGTATACTCTAACGCTAAACCTTGATTATTAATATCACTGAAAGAACTAGATGGTCTCGATAAAATAAATAAGTCTATCTTTAAATACATTTATTAAAAAAAAACAGAAACAGTTTGAGACGTACCAACACAACATTCATCCTCTAAAACACAGAGCGATTATATAAAATATAAAATAATATTTATAGAATAATATTGAAGAAGAATATTTATTAGTCAATTATTATTTGTAATATTTATTTGATAATAAAGAAATGTACAATTAAACTTAAATTTGCGCTACTTTATGTATTATGTGCACCAAAATTCGAATCCATTTAAACAAAAAACTATATTATAACTATATTTTCATTTACTGTCATACGTAAAAAAATAAATTATAATATGTGGAAACACTCGGTGACATTTATTATATTGGTTCGGAAATAATATCATAAATAGTGTTTCAAATGTAGTGATTAACTATTTAAAATATAGTTAACAAAATTTGCATGACCATTTTATGTTCTATTGTATTTTATCTATAATTTTTTTTATTTTTTTATATAATTATGACTGAAAATTTTCATCAAGATTGAGTCAACATTTTAATAAAACACTTTACCTAACTTTTAATAACTTCTATAAGGATACTTTAAGTACAATTTAATTATATACGAACATAAAACGCAGTCGACATAAGTCTGTAGGTGGTATTTGTTGTATAATTGCTTACTAGTTACTAGTTTCATCATGAACTTGAGTTCTGTGTTATTATAAACTGCTATTAGACCAGGGGCCAAGAGTTCGCCATTCTGAAAAATTAAATATCTTGCTAGTTAACGATAAATATCATTTAACATGCCAAGAATAAGAATCAGTATAGAATAAACAATAACATGAAATAATAAAATAATAATTACCTTGTAATTTAGATTACAATTACAAAGTGAGTAAGTAACAATTAGGCTAAGGTTAGCAACATAATATACTACATAATCATTAAAGAGTTTTTTGTTTTAACTATATTATATTATAGCCACCAACTTAATAATGTAGAAGAATAGTACGTGGATAATGTTCATTAGCAATTATATTATGAATACTTACTTACTTAGAGACCCTTAACAATCCTACATTGATAGTTGCTTTCTAAATTAAAATCAATAAATATAAATGTGCATCGTATTTCATAACTTTATTACATTTGATGTCGGAGAAGATGATTTTTTATACAAGTGGCCGATATGGTCGATCCTGTCTCCTTGCGTAGGCGTGTACCTGCCGGCTCAAGGTGGTTGCAACAATGTTGCAGTTTGTTGCTCTATCAATTAATGCTATTTGCGCCTGCGCAGCGACAGCAACATTTTTTAGTACGCATATTTCGTACATTGCACTCGGAATACCGTTGTACGTTATACTAAATATATGAAGGGAAACCTTGACTGCATATTAAAATATCTTATGATGACCTATTTTCCTTCCCTTCCCTTTTAAAATGAATAATTATGTAATAGGTAATGTAGACAACATTATTACATAATATTAACTACTCAGTATCTAATAAACCTGTTGTGCAGGCGGTTCAAAAATGGGACTTAGAATAAAACATAAATGGATTCCCTTCATGATGTGTTCTATTTATAAAGATAACTGATGTTAATTTCAATATGGAACACAACATTCTTTATTAATATATTTTCTTATCTATACTAATTTTACAAAGAGGAAGATTTGATTGTTTGTTTGTTTGCATCGAATAGGCTCCGATACGAATCGTCGATTGCCGGGACACTTCAAGTCGGCTTGATCCATTGGCCCTGCGTAGAAATGTTGCTTCGCTGTGCATCTTCTATCGCATCTATTACGGGAAATGCTCCGAGGAATTGTTCGGACTCATACCTGCCGCTACCTTCCGCCATCATTCCACGCGACAAGAAGTCCACGCCCATCATTTGGATGGTAGGAAGTCCTCAACTGTGCGTTTTTCTAGAAGTTTCCTGCCTCGCACAGTCAAACTCTGGAACAGTTGGTCGCCAGCGGTATTTCCGGACCGATACGACCTTCAAATTTTCAAGCGTAAACCATATTCGTCCCTCAAAGGCCGGCAGCGCGCTTGTAGCCCCTCTGGTGTTGCAGGTGTCCATGGGCGACGGTAATCACTTACCATCAGGTGATCCGTCTGTTCGTCTGCCCCCTATCCCATAAAAAAAACTACTGGACTGTTTTTTTTCACCAACGTTTAGTTACATCATGCGTGGTTAACATAAGCTATAATTTACGCCTGCGATGTCGCGGGAAAACAACTAGTTGATCAATAAATTCGCAACATTTTCCCATTTTAATTTTTAACACAGTGTTATTATAGCCACTTTTGACTAGTAAATATTTAAGTATTTGAATAAAGTCTAGTATACACAACTGTATGACTGTGTGAGTGAACTGACCTATACCAGTCATTGCTTCAAATGTGCGAGTCTGACTCACATAAAGCGCCGAGTTTATGAACAGTTGACACAAGGACTATATGGTTTTCTTTCTCATTTAGATAATTATGAAATTTTAATGAAGATTTCTAAGAGCATGCGTCCACTGGCGACAGTTATTGTCATCGCGTTGAAGAACCCTTAAGAGCCCTATAACATTTCGACTGTGATTTCTGCGTAAAATTATTATTATGACGTTTTTCATCTTGGAATCCAAAATATACGAGTGTTTAGTGTGTACATAATGGGCACGAAATATGCGTACCAAAAATGTTGCTGTGGCTGCGCATAGTTCTTAGCGGTTTCGCTTTTTGTAAGTTGTGCTTAACTTTTTAACCCATAATTGCGGTGAAAGATTTTCATAAAATGCAGAATGGCACTTTTGTTCTTCTTCTGGATTGAGCTACTGGTCAATCTGGATAATCAAATGAGTTAAAAAAAATTATGTTATATCGAAAACTTATAGTCGTGTAGTTTGTTAAGGACTCGAAAATTTTATATATCAATCATTAAAATTAGTAAACAAAATATAATTACTAACCAAAAAACCGTCTCAAATAGCTTGAAGCTAAATATGAATTTCGCCTGTCTACGATAATATTATTGAACAAAAACTGTAATAGAATAATTATTACTTCCTAAGGAATTAAGAATTCATAATTTAATTCTTAAACGCACAAATTAATTATTATACTTAATTTGTTTCAAAAACGCGTTTGTTCCAACTACACCTTTAAGCTCTAATGGATGTCAAATTGTATGGGTAATGTCGCTTTAAGCTATTGAAAATTTTAATGGACGTTTGTACAACTAGCTGTAACTCTGATAAATTTAAATGCAAAATTACTAATTGTAAGAAATGTAATTTTGCAGTTGCCGTCATGCACCGGCCATCCGAACTGAATTTATTCAGCCGTGTAGCGAGTTTCTTTGTATTTTCAAGAGGGCTCTTACGGAGGCAACAATAAATAATGGTGACAAAAATCACCAGTACGCGTTATCGCTAATTTATAGTTACCTATCATTTATTATTGACGACCTCTAAGGTCAGTAAATGAGCACCCCGGACTCCGTCACAAAGCTAATATTAATTTCTGATAAGAAAATAACACATTAAGACTTTATTATATATTTCAGTTACATCATATTTTTTGCAATATCAGCCTCGAACTCAACGCAAAGAGCTTTTATTAAATAAAACCTTTATTACCTTTTCAAGTAAGTTTTATTTGATTGAACCTATATGCTGTGACAGCGCTGTAGATGATGTCGAATCCAGCGCTGATTTTATTAGAGAATAATACTGGTATAGTATAAGGCGAAGTTTATATGACCTCGTGGCATAAGAAACTACATATTCATAACCACACAGATTTTACAATCTTGTTTGTCCAAGTTTTACAAAGCGCGTTTATACTACTTGGTTAGATGCCATACGGTGTTTTTGGTATCTCACATTAAGGAGGCACATAGACCAAATTAATACTTGCTAATGGATTGTGAATAAATTAAGTAAAGTTCAAATAAACTCCAAAGTTCAAAATAAATCTAAAATATATGTGTATGTGTAATTATATTCTATAAAAAAACTTATTTTTATAGAATATAATATATTTTATAAAAATAAGTCAGTTCAAGACAAGGTTTGATATTGACAAACATTACAATAATTGTAATAGTTTTTATAGTAGAGTAACCCCTACCTACTACTGATGATTTGCCGCCACTGGTTCTGGCGACTAGCGGATCGCCTGATCTTTTACCTTCAGTGCTTACACCACAATTAGTTTTACCAGACTTTCGGCGCTCCTGCGAATTGTGTAGCTAAGATATGCCAGAATGCGTTGTTGATGTATGATGGACAGGCGACTTTTAATCCTGAGTTAATTCAGTCCAATGGTCTTTTTAACGTAACGATTACTTATTACCATATAATTTATTTTTTAATTATGTTTCTCGCTATACTCCATTATCTGTCTCTATCTCATTGACTAATTTTACAAATTTGTCTCGTTTCACTCTTATACACCCTATTAATCGTCTTGTAATGTTTAGTGTAAACTGGAATCATGCGGTCATATTATAAACTCTGCTTTATGCAATTTATATTGTCTGTTGTATCTGTCATATGGCATTTATCTACATAAACACTGCAATTAGGTTTAGTTTAATTAGGGTTTCCACATAACCCTATGTGAGTACTGAATGTGTAATTTGTTCTTTGGTACGGAATATTAGAACAAAAACTCCAGAAATATAAAATGTGTAAAGCATTTAAATTCACTATTGTATCTAAAAGTTTAAAAAGTTGTCAAAATGGACGATCTGTGCAACGTATAAGTAATTCTCTCGAACTAAATAAAGAGCTAAATACAAGACGCACGCGTTGTTTTTTCCTTATTTAATGTATAAATTATGAATAATTCAACGCCCTTAATGAAAATTAGATTTAATAAGTTCTTAGATAAAAGAAACTGTAAAATTTCTACACCATTGAATAGTATTGCTTGACAAGATTTTCAGAAATAAAATTGCTGACTAATCAAAGAAGTTTTGGTAAGATTTGGAAGTTTTGCAAATATCTTGTGACCATTAAGCACTCTTGGTCTTGTTTAATCATAAAGGACGTTTCGTAGACATCCTTAGTAAGTTTACCTCTATACAATGAAGCGTATTAATTTATTTACACACATTTGCATTGATAAAGAGTTAGTTATCAGCCCGACCTTGACTCACATAACACATACGAGATACGAGTACTTTTATTTAGGGATTCCGATCTCGATTTTATCGAAAATCGATCTTCGATTTTTTGAATCAATTTTTGCCATCCAAATCGATCTCAAGATCATTGCAAAACGAACAAATCGAAATTCGATCTTTACTATTATTGTTTATAAAGAGGTTAGCTTTATTTTTTCTCATTAACTTAAAAAACAACGGCAATCATAACAATTATTAACAGGTAACCTTCTCATGTTATAATTCTATTGTCCCAACAATTTAGATTGGTTTTTGTGCGACATCTTTACGTCATAGATCTTAAAAGTTCTGATTCGAAACGATTCACAAGATCAATTCTTCGTAAAATATTCGCGATATAACGTGACTACTGTAATGCAATGCATATATACGAAGGTACATTTTAAAACAGGGTTATCAAAGTCCCTTATATATCATAAGATATTATTACAAACTAGATTTAATGATAAAGTGCTACGTCTTAACAACCGAATACTTACTTATCTTCATATAAAGGAAGTAAAGTATACATGTATTTAATTAAAATATTATCCCGTTGAATATACTATAACAAATTTGAATAATAAAAACCAATTAGCTTAGACTTAGATTTTCGTAAAAGCAATTTTTAAATTATATGTATTTCAGAAAATCTTAGATACAGTCAATTGTTAATTTTATTTATCCAATTACAAAACTTAACAGTTTTTACGATTAACGGGTAAAATGTACAAAAAAACAATTGGAACACTTTATAAATTATTTCACCTATATTGTAATATTGTATAATAAGACGTTGCATTATAATTAAAATGTCATTGTTAACGTTTGTGAACCTTGACTGTGACTTACAGAACTTAGCCTCTGCCACTAATTGACTATGCACCACTTATTATGCAAGTTTTACAATAAGCCAACTGCATAAGTATATGCATTCGCATAGATAGCATATCATTGTGCACGATTCTGGACGGATCTTCGAGAGTAATGGATATCTTAACCTACTTAAAAAATATTTTTTATAAAAAACTATGACCTCTCCGATATTAATATATCTAAATATTTTTCAAGTTCCTATATCATATGATATGTGCAAAATTATAAGATTTTTGTTTGCGATTTTGACGTAAATAGTTATTTAACTTAAATATCAAAGACATTATATAATTATTGAAGACATATTATTAAAAGAGTTATCCAAATAAAAGTAAATGTTACAACGTATTGCAAAACCTGATATCAATCAAACTATTAAATGAAACAAAATAAAATTTTGAGAATTCATAATAAGACGTCTAAATCCAGTAGTGGGACAGACATACAAGAGGCCCTTTAAGCATTTTTCTCTTATTAAATTTCCGTCCTCAATTAATTAAACGTCGCTAATGACATTGCAAATAATACATTACTACTTTTATTCGTCTGGTGTTTACAATATAACCCTTTGTTTAAACTTCAAAGCTTTAATGTATTCAAAAATTAAATAAAAATTATGAATATCAACATTGTGCTACATTTTATCGTAGTCCCTTTATCAGGGTACTCACAAGGCGCTAATTGTTGAAGCAAAATAATTAATGGAAAGGACCTCTGACTCCGCTCGCCAGATAACAGACTAAATACAACGCACTATTTGTATACAAATTGATTACATTTTGAAATAGTTTCAGTTCATTTATTAACAGAGACATTACCGGAGTGATAAAGTTTTTATATTAGCAATGTAGTGATTTACTAGACATCAATGTTTTTTTAATACAACAAAAAGTCTTAATACCACTGATTGCTGAACTGTAAATTCTTAACTGTGCCAAAAAAAATCTTGTTTGTTGAATTAGAAATTATTAATATACGATTATTCATTTAAAGTTAGCAGAACTGAAACTAATATTTATATTTGTGCTGATTTTAAGGACAAAATATTTTCACTTTATTAAAAATACTTCTTGATTATTGGTCATAATTTTTCAATATTTAAAAATCTGTTATATTTTATTTTTTCAATATAATTCGTAGCTGATTGATCCATTATCTAAGATTTACCAAATTTCACGGAAGTAAAACTATTATTTCTGATAATCAAGGTAATGTACTGACACCAATCCCTAAAAGAGCAACAATGAATCTTGATTCGAATCGGTCTTCTTGGTTATTGTATAATAATTTATAATAATGTAATTAAAGTCTACATTTGTTAAGACCAGCTTGTTCAACAGTGTTCACTCGCGTACTGATTTCTATTAATTATAATAAGCATGCACTTCGATTTGTAAATAATAAACAAAAAGAAATCAATTAAAAGATGTGTTAAATGAATAACATAAAAAACCTATGTATTTGTATTATTTTTTATATGTATACAGTTAAGATAAAAATAATTTAGTCGTCTGTATGTTTATTAAATCAAGCTATTTATCAAAATTATTGTTACTATTTTTCATTCGGCCAAGACTCCGCCCGACTTTAAAAGCATTTTCTTGAATAGATCACTTTTGAGATAAGTATTAAGTATCACCTTTTTAAAGTTTGAAATCTACTTTTTATTAAAGTTTTTATTATAATTATTCTGTGGGGTGTAAATATATATTTTAAAAAAATCAACCTGTTTTAAATAATAATAGCGCGCAATACTGTCAATATTTAAAATTTAAATCTAAAAATTCAACATTCAAAGTGACATTTAAACATTAATTCATATTTTTCTGGTAAAATTTCAAGAAAACTCAGCGATGGCTTTCCGTGTTATGTGGACATGAATATAAAATAGCTGTGTATACAAAAATTTATAATATTAAAATTCCTCTAAATTATAATTTTATGGCACAAATGTTCATTTTATTACATTTACAACCGTTTGCAAACGTCCATTGATTTTTTTATTAGTTTAAAGCGGCATTACCCATACAAATTTGACATTCTTTAAAGCTTAAAGACTTTATTAAACCTTAATAGATACTTGTACAACTGATCGTTAATCTATAAACATGAAGGGAAGGAAAACATATAGTGCTATGCCATCATTCGTCTATGGTCTGGTGTGTATGGTATTCAAGACTAGTGATTTAACCACTTTTGGAATTCCATACTTCTTATGAATAACATCAGAAACATGCATTATGAACTCATTAACATTTCCTTGATGCGAATTTTCTGTTAGCAAAGTCAACAGTTAGTTTATGAGAAAATTTATCGATAAAATTTAACTGTTACAGGATTGTTACTTAGTAAGTCCAATTTACGACTTCCAGAAGTATGATTTCTGGCTGCTAAATGTTTAATTTATACTTTATTGAATAATGTTTTGGAGGGGACAGGAATTTTATTGTGATTGGAACGTTCGATTAAATTTTTATATTGTAACTTTTGGAATTTGTAGCAGCAAGTACACTTATCTATAGTAGGTATATTGTATAAATATGAATAAGTTTGGTAAATTATTTGGGACAGTAGACATTCTGAGTATATAACCTATTTAACCAGCATTCTTTCTTCTAATACCGTCGGAATATTTATGACATAATGCGTGGCTCTGGAAATATTTTTATCTGGCTATTTTTAGAAGAATAGTTACGTTTTTAACTAGGAAGAATTCTTATAAAATTGTTTACATATTTAAATAATTTATTATTGTTTTTTGCACCCACTCGATAGAAATATCATCATCATAATTTTGAGCCTTGTTCGGCAAATTTGCTCCGCGCAATTGGAAGCCTCGTTACTGTCTTACCAATAAATTAATTTTAAAGTTATTGTTAAAAATGCAAGAAATAAAATAAACCACGCATCTGACTAAACTCATTTTGTTAGGTATAAATATAAACTGACATATCAAACTCAAGTCACAGATTAGTTCAGCTGTGAACTATTTGGGAAAGCAAAGGATGACTCTTCTGTTTCGGTAGGAGGAGTAAAGGGGGTATAAAAATTTACTATAGGACTCGCTCAGGTTTAATTCGGCATATCCAATTTTTGCCCGTCACCTTTTCGATGTCATTCGTCTATGTCATCTGCGGTGTTCCTGTCTTTTATGTCCCCACGGTCTCCACTCGAGAAGAGCCCTGCACCATGAGTCACTCCCTCGGGCTATATGTCCTGTCCATTGTCATTTGAGCTTCGCAATACGTCTCGACACATCAGCCACTTTGCTTTGCGAGAGCGAATTAAAAAAGCCCATATAGCTAGACTTCGACGTCTACGTTACATAATGAACGTTCACGATAACGTAACGTTTCGCACGTGAAAAAGCGCCCAATCCGTTATAATATTCTACATGCATGTACGCGTGTTATCTGATTGTCATTTAAGGTACATATTTTTAAAATTGCATGGTTTTTTTTTGGGTAAAGAATGCTTGTATCATAAAAGCAAAACAATTTTATCACCATTTTATTAAGAGTCGAAGCAAAATACCATTTTTACATTGACTGGATGACTTAATCGATTGAATACTGTTTTGTAAGCCGCTGTATTTAAAAAGTCGTCGTTCTGCTTTTGCCAAGCCTTTTATTATTTTGGTCATACGCAAAAAAAAATACAGTCAACACATCAGGTTATGCAGAACGGCGAAATTTCTCCCATTAAATGGAACCTTAAAAACTCTGCAAGTAGAGTGGGAATCGATTGCAGATATTTGACGTTTGAAGGTAATCTGGCGTGCTGCCGTGTGTACCACGAACCGGTGTCGAATATCATACTCGGCTGGTCATGTCGATTCATATTAATTCGGTTCTTGTGTCCCCAACGATTTTAAATAAGTGAATTGTGTCCTTAATATTCTCGGTAACGTCTTGGAATTTTATGCTCATTATATATTTCAATTTGAAGTGATAAAACAGGCGATCGGGAATTCTCCAAATTTTTTTTTCCACTATATTTTTAGGGTCCCATACCCAAAGGGTAAAACGGAATCCTATTAGTAAGTCCACTGTCTTTCTGCCATCAGACCGTATCACACGAATTTCTGACATATCATGTATTTCTGTTGTCACTTTGGCAAAAACCGAATAAAATTTATATTTTTATTGGGGACTCCCATACAACAATTATGAATTTTTGCGTTTTTTATACATAATGTTATGAAATCCTTCGTGCGCGAGTCTAACTTGCACATAGCCGGTTTTTAAATATCTTCAACGAACGAACCATTACCATCGACGAACCATTTTCGAAACATTACATTTAACTTCAGAAACTACTCATAATAACATATTTGTTAATAGAAAATTATGCTACTTAAAGAACTTCTTGCAAATGACCGGACTACATGAGATTTCTATTTTTGTTATATTTAGACCCGGAGAACTTTTTTTTTTTATTATATATTTTTCTTAATTTTCTTATATACAAACCTTGTCTTGCCCATAAATAGAACACATAAACAAATAATCATCTCGGAGTGCCAGGAACAAAGTATATTTTTAATCATTTTTCATTAAGAATATTTTTAGTATAGCATATAGTATACATACATTTTAGCGATTCATGTATATATATATATATATATATATATATATATGTCGGAAAGTCAGGCGGGACCGGCGGAAAGTTAGGTTGGTCATCATCCGCCATCTGACTAGTGTTCGAGATATTCTTTCGAAATAAGATCGCTGATAGATCACAAATCAGTTATTTAATCGAATTAAATAATTCTCTAATCGAAATACGTCAATATTAACGTGATGCAAAGGGATTGCGATACGAAACGCGGAGAGTTCTGCGCTTGGGTCCGCTCAATATGGCCGCACAACGTCAAGTGTCATCTTCGAAAAAGCATAGACCACTACCAAGCGATGACAGCCGTCAATGTCATAACTTGACGTTTCGCAAAGCACCATAGATCTTGACAGATGACAGCTGCAGGTGACAGATAGCGTTTCGCACAATCGAAGCGCCCTCTCGCCGACATATGTATATCCCTTCTTTTTCCTTAATATTTTGACCTTCGATCGTCACATATACCATACTGCGCAACTTAAACAGCAAAAGCAAAATATTATGTTTTTTGTTGCTTGAATTGATGAATTCTATTTGTAACTTTGCTAATCCAAAGGATTATAAATAATGAAGTCAGGTAAAATATCATTATAGATGTGTCCCAGAAACATTTACAGTACCAACAAATCATCATTCAAACCTCGTAACTGTCTGCTTCATAACCGTTATCTTCCCTATTAATACTAAAGTTATTCTAAATACACTCATCGAGATATAATCTGACAAGATTATTAATTAAATACAATATTTCGCTGCAAATGCACGCGACTATAATGAGCACGACTGTACTTTCTAGAGTTTCTTACAAAAAATAAGAAACATCAATTTTTCAGAAAGTCTATAAACTAAATAAAATTAAATTTGGTCTCTACGTATATACAAAAGTAGGTTACGATACAGTTTTCGGAATTCTATACGGATGTTATAATGTGAAACGGCTACAATCGTGATACGAACAAATTCTAGCTTTTTTTCCCGCGACCTCGCCCGCCTAAATTATGGTCTATATCTCCGCATATGATGTTACTTCGCGTAAGTGAAACAATTTTTCCAGGTTTTAAAATTAATTTTAGATTTAGATATTTTATCTTTAGTTTTCGTCGGTGCGTTTGTGGACATACATGCAGTATAAATGTATTATTGATGAAAAGATTATCTGATGTTAAACTACGATTATTAACATAGCGCCCGTAGGTTTCCATTCCATTCAATAGTGTATCGTTCCAGGAACACCTTTAGCTTTAACGCTTAATGTCGTGCGCCAGAGCATCGCGGAAGTCACGTTCGGTTAGGGTTAACAAATTGACAAAATATATTTATATACATAATTCTCTCTTACTAAGTTTATACTTAGCTGTATATAAAATGAGTAATGGCGCAAGGACCAAAAGCGCCAGCTTTTGGTCTGCGGTACTATCGCAAGAGTTGGTCACAGCACGTATCACCAAACATTTACTATCTCGAACTCTTCATGCTTCGAAATATACGAGTACGTTAAGCCTTTGGTTTTGGCTATCTTCAGTCGTAAGCAGCCATGAATGCGCGCTGGGTCTACGTCGTTGATTATGGCCCACTTTTCATATTTAATTCCATCCATAGAAAGCTTGTGCCCCTTAGTGCGGACATTAATAGCCTGACGATGATGAAGTTTTACTTTATGAGTGAGTAAAGATTCAAATTTCATTCCAATAACTTGGTAAAACTAATTAGCACTAGGTATATCTGTCATTTTCGACTAATCTAGTGTTTCTAGCACACGATACAAATAAGAACACCACTTGGTGGTCTTACAGATAATAATGAGATTGTAGAAAATAATATTTTTCAAGAGTACGTAGAAAGCTTTATCTGTTAGTGGGTATCACGTTAGTTTGTTGCCGATGGATGAGATAAAATGGTTTCACTCTTTAGTCTAGTTCTGATTTAACGTGGATACAATAATAATTACCAATACTCGTAAATTACATTAAATTCTTTTTGTTCTTGTTGAAGTATAAAATAGAAAAATCCATCTTTTGCGTTCTATTAGTTTCAGTCGTGCCATAGATAATTGACCTTCTGATACGCACTTCAAAAGGAAAAAACTAGGGTTCTACGTTATTTTTTCGTCCGTCAAGATCCTTTTTTCTCGGGAACATGCAAAACACGTGGAAATTTGAAATCAAAAGCAAATAAACTTCTAAGTCAACAAAAATGAAAACCTTTAGGGTAGAGAAAGCTACGATCTGCGTGTCGCCATCTCTGAAGGTCCAAGTTCGATCCCCGGTCAGATCAATGCTAAAGTAAACTTTTGTTCATTGTATCTGACGTAGGTGTTGCGATATCATCGTTGTTTCAGATGTCCATAGTACGAAAAGCTACTTCATTTGGGATGTGTCACATGCGTTGTTGTTAATATAATCACGAAATTTGGCAAGAAAAAGCATTTAAGCGTACAATAAAAGGAAATGCCGACCAAGAGCAAATCGTACCCGTAGAAGGTTCCGCATAAATTTTATACCGCGAACGCGTGCCAAGTACTCAGCAGAGAAAAGACTGGTGAAATATTATTGAAATAATAATGTCCATAAATAGGTATTTATTATAGGTAATTATATTAATATTTATGGCATTAATGTTTGAAATAATGTAATCTTTTTGAGGAATTTACGTATATTTAACTCATTTAGTAAGTACTTAAGATACTATTACGTAATGTGCCAAAACTATTCTGATAACACCAAATTTTAAAGATAAGCTCAACTTCAAGCTGGTCATTTCTCAACAAATCCAGTTCAGATGGACAGCTTTCGAAAAGCCACGAAAAATCTTGGCGTCCAAATTACATTAATGTCTCAAGACGACCGTCTTTGCTAGTGATAATCTAAGGAAGAGAAATGTATTTGTTTACGATAGATCTCATGAAAGGCTCAAATCCACCAAGCGGTATTGGAGAGAGCAGTAAGGCATAGTGTTTCTCAGCGAGATCGAATTATAAATAAGGAGATCCGTAGAAAAACTAACGTCATTAATATTGCTCAGTTGAAGTGGCAGAAGCAAGATACGGCGAGAAAAACCAATGACAGTTAGGGTGGAAAATTTCTAAAATGGCGACCGGACGAGCCACTCAGTGGCCTCTACTAGTAAACTAGTAAGCCGATGATCTGATTAAAATTGCGGGAGGCCGCTCCTTGATTTGATAATATCTCCTTGTGTTAAGTATGTTGTGACTGGACTTTATTAATAATATTCTTATCGCGTTATCATTTGATCCATGACACAGGTGTGTAGATTATATGTGACTTTGAAAACATAATATTGTGGCTTGTCAACAATTACTTTATTAAATAACCAGCTGCTACTTTGCCCGCGTAAATTATAGCGAAAGAATTATTAAAATCGGTTTAGTACTTTCGGAACTTATTTAATGCAAAGAATTAAATCTTTCCTCTTTTGTCTTTCCGCCCGTAGGTCCCTAGGGAACTGTTTATTTGGATATTCATGACACGTATGTAGTAACAATTTAATTCTCGATGCAATTTTTAACCGCATATGATGTAGGTTTCCGTAGGTGACAGAATTTTTAAAATCGGTCTAGTAGTTTCAGAGCCTATTCATGGCAAACAAACCATCAAACAATCTTTCCTCTTCATAATAAAAGTATAGATATAGATAGTGATAACAATAATTCAAATCTTAGATAGTGAACAACTCGAAGGTAGACTGCTTAGAAGGAATTAAAGTTATTCATATTTATTTATTCATTTCCTGATCCTTATAACTTAGGTACAATGTTATACGTCCAATTACCTTGATGCAATTCATGTGGCTTAATAGAAATATAGATTGCCTTTAAGCTAGTTACTCACTTTCATCAATACCACCGAACATATATAACATTAGAATTGAAAATTGAGTGACGAGTTCACGATCTGTCCTAAATATTCAAGGATTCATCATCTCTTGCGTATTCTTAAAAATAGCATTAATCCAAGGTCTTTTAAATTATTAAGTAATCTATAATTGGTTTATAATATTCCATTCTATTTTTATAAATTGCATTTTTAACTCTGACTCGCCCTTCAGTGCTTAGTTAAAATTGATTCATGTCTATAATATATATAGTTTTGAACTCATACCTGATATTTGGCATCTTCGCACTACGACGCTAACGAAACAACACGATAGTAAAATATCGTCAGCTCGGACAAGAACGATATCGGCATGTGACACGAGACGAAGTTACATATGCAAAATTGCCCTCGACAATTGGCCCGGTTTACCGCTTAACTAATTGAACTTCATACAGCTATCAATTTAGAATTCATATAGGTATGTGCTTGGAATTGATTTGAATTGACATATGACTTTAGCCTAGTTACACACAAACACGAAAATCAAAATTAACCAACTCAAAATATACTATTACAACATGACCCATTGCCATTTCCCATTCCCATTCATGACAATCTTCATATTTTTATTCACACAAACGAATTAAAATCAGCTTTCACAATTGAGGAAATACATTGAACTAAAATAACGAGACATAATATCTGCATCAGCGTAGAACAAAGTAATTAACCTTTCTACAACAAAACTATATCAGACTGCATGCAACATTCTCTATCTTGGTACCATTAGAAGTGTGCACTAAAAATTGTCGGTCTTCCCCGTCCCCCTTTTTCTTCAGACGCGACATAGACATTACGGTAAGGGTATCACGTCTGAGAGATCATGTTATGTAGGAGTCTACTCTCGAATGTCAGACACACATACGCGTAACGCCACGTGGTACGTATGTATAACATCTCAAAACAGTGTGTGCCAATGATACACCACGCTATCAATGCAATCGCATGCAAATCTTCGAACGCACAAAACGTGAAGTTTGATGTTTATTATTTCCCACATAGGACTATTTATCGCTTGTTGACGTTCTAAGAGTGTGGGTTGAGAGTAGTATGATACAGCTATTAGTTAAGATTTAAATATTATTTCCACACTGCGTGCGACATTGTTGCGCAGTTGTGGCAACCGTTCGGTCGTCTTCCTTATTTCTATAATAACATCCGTTATTTACGTACAGAAGTTATATTCGAATGTTTCAATGATATCCTCTAGGCTGGGGACTATTTGTTTTTTACTTTATATATATATATATTAGGTGTTTTTATATTACATTGTACATGCTTCGATCAATTTAATGAACCGCGCTCCATGGATTATGTAATTATTTATTGGTAAATGAATACTTTATACTGGATAGATATATTTTTCTTTGTGTTTAATTTTCAATGTCAGTTAATTACCGACATAATTATTACTATTACAATATAAATGTGAAAACGTTAATACCGGTAAACTTGGCATATTATCTATAGCCTTAAAAATATTTTTATGTAATGAAAAAATGCGTTGTCAGGGACAACGCATTCTTTGCTGGTTTTGGCCTGGCTTCGTCCTGGTTTGGGTGGATCACCAGAACATTGATGAAAAAACAAAAACGTACCGAAAAGTGACAAGTGCTTGAAAGATTCGCAAGTCCTGTTAGGTTCTAGTTAGTTCAATGGTTAAAGCAGTCGCCCGGATTGCGTTCGATCATGGGTTGGTCATGGGTTCGAGTCCCAGCTCAAAGTGCCAGGGACAAAGTAATTTTTTAAGCATTTTTTATTAAGAATAGTTTTTAGTATCACATTGTGAATGCAAAATTGATCAAATATAATACTTTTATGTTACTTGAATTTGACTAATAGTCATCTATTAGTCAATACTATATACAATAATAATACGCACCGGTCAAAGCTGTCAAGTTGAGACGATCTCCTGCTCCGTGGATCACACCTTTTGTGCGCATTGTTATGCGGAAACGCGACAAGGCGTTTCGAGCATACAAAAGGTGCCGTACCGATACCAACTGGGAGATTTTTAAGCGGGCTAGAAATATGTGTAACCAGGTGATAAGGAGAGCCAAACGCCATCACATTCATCAAAACATGTTTAACTCTTCACCTACAGAAAAGTGGAAATTTCTAAATTCCCTTGGGATAGGCAAATCTCGTGCTCTAAATCCTTGTCCCTTTGCATTAGACGACCTTAACCGTCACTTTTCCCCTGTCATAACTCTTCCTGTTACCGCCAAATTTCTCACTATTTCCAAACTTTTTTCCACTCCTACCTCTCCCAGTAATCTCTTTTCCTTTACCCCTCTCACAGTCGATGAGGTACGTAAAATAATTATCTCTATTAAGTCGAAATCTACGGGATTCGACAACATCAGTAGATATGATAATTCCTATACTTGACGCTATTACCCCGGCTCTAACATATATCCTTAATTATTCTCTGACTTCTGGCTCCTTTCCTGACCTTTGGCAAAAGGCATACGCTACTCCTCTTCCCAAAATTCCCAACCCTAGCTGTATGAGTCATTATAGACCTATCTCGATCCTACCATTCCTCTCTAAGGTGCTTGAAGCCGCTGTTCACATACAACTTTCCCGCTTTGTCTTTCATAATCAACTTCTCTCCCCTTTTCAATCGGGTTTCCGCCCCGGACACAGCACTTCTACTGCTCTTCTTAAGATAACTGAAGATATACTCGACGGTATGGAGGGCTCGAGACTAACAGTGTTGGTCTTACTCGACTTTTCTAACGCTTTCAACACTGTTGACCACGATCTCCTACTCTCTCTTCTTTCCCGAATTGGATGTTCAGCCTCAGTGCTTACTTGGTTCTCCTCTTATCTTCAAGGTCGCCAGCAAGCAGTACGAATAGGTCATACCATCTCAAACTGGCGTACTCTGTTTGCTGGGGTTCCTCAAGGCGGTGTGCTCTCTCCTCTTCTCTTCTCAATTTTTATTAACTCCCTAACCACCATTATTACTAGTTCTTATCACCTATACGCTGATGACCTTCAGTTGTACACGCAGGACGACGCTCTTAACTTGAATGGAGCTGTTGAACTACTCAATAGGAATCTCTCACGGATAGCCGAATGGTCACATAGTTTTGGAATTTCTGTAAACCCCGACAAATGTCAGGCAATTATCATCGGGAACCCACGTCAAATTGCGAAGCTCAACAGATTTTCAATTCCTGCTGTTGTTTATGGTGGCACGGTAATACCATATACTAATACTGTGAAAAACCTTGGACTTGTCCTTGATAGTTCTTTGCACTGGGATGGGCAGATGGAAAATATCTGTCGCAAAATACACCACAGTCTTGGTTTTCTATATCGGCTGAAGAATTTTCTTCCTTCCTGCATTAAATCTGAGTTAATTCAATCCCTTGTACATCCCCTTTTTGATTATGCTGATATTTGTACTTCAGATATCAATCAGATTTTCCTCAACAGACTGGATCTTCTTCTCAACAACACCATTCGCTTCGTTTTCGGGTTACGTAAATATGACCACAGTTCTCACTTCCGTCTACAACTTAAGTGGCTGCCCATTCGTGAGCGCAGAAACCTAAGGATCGTATGTACCCTCTTCAACATTCTTTTCGATCCACATACTCCTGAGTATTTGAAATCTAGGTTTCACTCCCTCGGGGCCTCCCACCAGAAAAACCTTCGCTCCAGTGGTAGTCTGATCCTTCAAACACCTACTCACCATTCCAGCTACGTATCCAGCTCTTTCACTCTGACTGCCATCCGACTATGGAATGCATTGCCATTTGAAGTTCGTAATGCCCCAATCAAGCTCGCATTTAAGTCTGCAGCTCGTAACCACTATTTCCTGTCTACTTCCATTTCATAATCAGACACCACCATTTCAGTACTCGTTATATCTTATAATGTATATGTATATATAATGTATGTATATTAATATTATGTATATATGCGTATATGTATTGTATGTATATGTGCCAATGCTTATAGTTACGATTTTATGTACCGTTTTTAATCTTTACCGCCTACTACTGTTCTGTACAATCTAACTGGTTGACTGGGAGAGAATGCCTCTATGGCATTAAGTCCGCCATTTGTCCTTAGTTAGGCAATAAAGAATAAATAAATAAATAAATACTAATAGTCATCTATTAGTCAAATTCAACGATACTAATTCAGATGGTATTTACGTGATACGAATCAGCTGTGTGTATACTAATATTTATCTTAAAGAAAAATACTTAAAAATATTGCTAGCTGGCACCATGTGCTCGATATGGGACACGAACTTGACCTTTCGTAATCTGGCTGGTCAATTCTTTCAATGTTAACGTAATAATCGCATTTTAATAGAATCTACCTAAAGTCTAGTATTATTAATGCAGCATACATCAATGGTGACAGATATATAATCATATTGGACTACAGGTAGTTAATACAATGACAAAATACAAGTAGTTCAGATTCTATCGAGATGCGATTAATAAGTATACATTAGCTATTGCTTTGACCAAGTGAGCAACTCAAGATCTTAGCGGGACTGACGATTTTTATTTACTTTTGCTACTAGTGAGCGCAATTTCATAAAAATATTTTTACAAATATTTTATTAAACACTATTAAATCACTATTAAATATAACTAGAGATGCGCCGAATAGTGGTTTAACCGAATAACGAATATTATTCTGATTAACTTTTACAAAACCGGATATTTGGCCGAATTATTCGTTTTACCATTTCACTGTATTGCCACGTAAACGGGTTTAAAAACAAATGTTGATTTGAAGTTTAATTACTTAATTTTATTACCTTTATTGAATGCATTCTCCCATAGGATTTCTTTGACTTATAACATAACTCTTATTTATGAAATTTTGTCTTTTAGTCGACAAAATTTCATTTCGTGTAGCCAAGAAAATAGAAATACTTAAACCGAATATATTCGGCACCAAAATCGAATAATTCGGCCGAATACAAATAGTGAAAAAGATGCCGAATACACCGAATACCAAACTATTAGTTCGATTCGGCGCAAAATATAACTCAAATAAAATTATAATATCGTTTCTTCTAACTCTGTTTAAATTTTAGAATATGAGTTACATAATATGTTATTGACGTAATCGTTTTCTTGTTCCATTTACGCAAAATATAAGTAATGTGTTGTGTCTATTGAATACAAAATATATTTTTTCACATTAGCGTAGTAATAACATACGGTATGAACGGTCTGCTGAATAAAACTGTAGCATACCTATCATTAAAAAAGTTAAATGTCAATTAATTCATTGCCTCACTGAACTGCGGACGTACGGACAATAGTCACTGAACAATTACATTGTAACTTCGTGACGTTAAGTGAAATGTGTCCATTGTGTCGGTTTTATCATTTGAAATTGTGTCATCAACGTTATCATAAGGTTTATATTCTGCATCGTACTCGAGATCTTTGAAAGAGTTTCGGAGCGCAATGTGTTGTCCTTTCGTGAACATCATCAGACTGAAATGATGAATTAAAAATTAAATCTCAATATTTTATTATTTACAACATAATACACACATACACTCAGCAACATATACAATTACAACGAAACATCAAACTGAATTTAAAAAACTCCAACACAACAAAGTACGTGCTCCAAAGTTGCGATTGAATTGTGATCATAATACCTTTTATTATATACTCGTAATTTGCACAAATTCTGCAATTAAAAAAACCGCGTAGATTGCGCCACGAGAGAATTAAAGTCACTAATTATATGCTAGGAATAAATTATTGCTAATATGAACAAGAATGTATTGCATCTTGACGACTCAATCGTGTTAATGTAAAATAATAGAGTTATTCACAATCGTAACTAACTACTTCCACCGAATTATTTATTACTCAGCAATGAATATCTATATTTATCTATCTATATCTTACGCTAGATTCCTTGCGACTGACGGAGAGTGTGCATCGGTTTATAGCTCGTTTCATAAATAATTCGTACGATCAATTTGATCGTGATAGGTGGGTCTTAGCTAAAGAACCCATTTTAATTTATTAGTCAATAATTTCAAATTTAAGACTGAAAAAATTGTAACAAGTAGTATGTGCAATCCTCTCTTGACACTATTTATGGCATTCTGAAGAGGCTGAAATATATAAAAATCTGTAGGTTCAGGATTATATCACGGAGACATTCAAACCTTCCATTCAAATTCTCTTAATTTTTAGTGCGTAGTATTATCTTGATGAAAGACCACACTCCTTTCTGTTGATTAAGCTACTTCATCTCAATTTCCAGCTTATCTCGCCAGTGGTTGGCAGTAAAGATCCGAACCGATAGTTCTGCCTGTAGGTAGAAATTCACAATGAATAGAACTTTATATATCCCCTTTATACACATAGCATCAATGTATTTTGACTTGACACGGGCTTTGTCCCAGTCTGTGAAGTCTTTAACCACGATTTTTGTAGTGCACTAAAACTGCAAATGAGTATACGGTTCGTAAGGTTTCTTTAAATGACCTCCTGTGTCAATCAAATTTTTTTCTAAAGCTACTCTTTTCAAACTATTTTGTGGTAAATTTTATAGTTCCTCAGTTTTGTCGTAACTACCGATATTCCGATCTTGTTCCTCTTTCTCAAAAACGGAATCCGTTTTACTTGGACCACCACATCGAAGTGCCTCTTTGATATCAAAATTCCTGTATTGAAAAAAATCATTAATAAAATTTTCATAAAAAACCGCTTGTCTTTTTCTTTCCTATCCTGTTTGCCTTAATACACACACAATATAGATCAGGTGCCAGCCCTAAGACTCTGTGACAAATTTGTGTTGTTTATTCGCGCCCATAAACTAAGCGCGAGCTAAGTTTGAAAAGATTTCGTTTAAAAGACTGAACTTATTGGAAATTACAATGTAACTTTGTTTTTTGGAAAACCATAAAATTGGGATTATTTCTGAACAATTTTGACTTTCATTACTAAATGATCCACATGTATTTTTAGGGTAAAAAGAACCTTTATGGTGCAGTCTGGCTGTCCGTCTGTCACCGCCTATTTTCTTCGAAATTACTGGACCGATTTAATTGTTTGGTATACATATTGTTATGGACAGGGTTAAACAATTTAAATGTATTATAGATAATTTATTACTAGCTGCACACACTTCTATCAGAAAGTGACAAATTTAAGAGAGAATAAAAAAGCATACATCACTTAAACCTCGCTACAGTTCTAGTTGGTTCTAGATAAATAATACTTATTTGGTCATCTATATTAAGTATCAAACATATGTATTAAAACACGAATCTCTTTTTTGGTATTGCCTTATTATATTGTTTGAAGTCAAAAGAGTGGTTTTATTGTAAAGAATATATATTTTTAAATTATGTACTTTTGCAGTTGTTTAATAAAATAGGCAAAAATTCGATTCGATCGAGAGCTAGTTATACTTAAAGGCGTGTACGAAGTCTTATAAAAAAAGTTATTTGTCTGCCGTGTCTGTCTGTTGAGACATTAAGTACTTTTATTGTATCGCGCAATAGAACTTTATGTCTCCTAGACCGAAATGACGTATTAAAGGCTCATGAACCATCAGTTTTATACTGATATAAAAATTATATGTTACAAATAATACGTTTTATAGTACACTAGAAATATTAACAGCTCTGTAATCAGTTGACATATATTAAGTTTTTCCTTTGCTATTGCAGACATTAAGTGACTTCATACAAGGTCATTCATTGGGTAGCTTACCAAAATTAACTTAATGTTCCGTGCTTCAGAAGGTACATTAAGGTTGTTCCCAGGTGTTGTACCTATTACTAACCAATCTACACTAGAGCAGAGTGATTGTTTCTAATATACCTGCCTATTATATACATACTAGATGCGTCATTAATAAGCAGCAGTTTTAATCTATTTATAAAACAGCCTCGAACTCAACGACGAACGCTGTCATAACGTAGAGACTATAGCTTTGTATTAATATTCTAATTTACTTTTCACAATGACATATAGTCGGATTTAGTAAAATTGTAGTCAACCGACACCTGTGTCTCAATGGCATTTCAAAAATTTCAATCATTTGTATACCGCTACTAAATTGTTTATCTGAAACTTGACAAAGATGATACTCGTATTTTTTGTTATAGTAACAAAAAAAAGGTGTTAAAAATATGTATTATTAGAACGCCATAACGATAGGTCGATTAGTTTTTGATCGTTAGCTCGAACATGCGTAGTAACCATCGTCGTTACTGAGAGGTTAATTAAGTACTTCATCTTATAATTGTGATGAAAAATACACTACCCGTCTGACGCCAAGAATTTTTTTCAGAAATCAGCCATCAGAAATCAACGTTAGACTTCAGAGTCTAGTTACTCGTAGCTAGCTAAAGTTAAGTTTTAGTTACTCGTAGTCGTAGCTAAGATTAGTAACTTATATAAAGCATCTTTTACACTTCAGAAAGAGAAAGGCATATAGTACACGGTTATTATGTAATGTGAGATCTATGAATACTTAATTAGGTTTGACCTTCTCAAAATATTATTTCAAGGGAAATTAATATTCAACACTGTGAGTGCATCTTTCATAATGGATGGAACGCCAAATTAAGCATATAATATGACGGCCTTGTTTATACTTATATTGCATTAACATCGAGTATATTTAACATTAATAATTCTTAATTTTTGGTGTATCCAAGGTAACCTATCTTAATTTCAAAACTTCTGTTCAAATTTCAATAGTTCGAAAACGGTTTAACCGAAGTTTTGGATAAGTTTTTAATACATAATATTGGAAATTATTATACTGATGTTTCATTTTCCAGAAAAACAGAAACCCGATTATCTTAAGCCTGTTTTTTGTTACATCGTTGTTTTTCTTATATAATAATTTTATTTTCTAGATGTATAAAAGATCAATGCACCGTTTTCCCTATTATAATTTACTACTTTTTTCTATTTTTTAACATAAGTTTTCCGAGAGAAACAACAAATAATATGTATCTAATTATTTATTTTATTAAAAAATAAACTTGAACATACATAATGAGTAAGTTAAGTGTAGTTTATTTAAGCAATAAAAAAGCTTGTTTAATTTAAATTTTAATAAAGGTTCTTTTAAATCAATTTTGCAAAAATAAAAATGTTTTATTAAAGCCTTGTTTAATTTCGATGATTTTTTTAATTTCTCATCCTTTTGAACATACTTCTTTCGTTTTTTTCTGGCGGTAACCCGCATATCATCTTTTCGATCTCAAATTCATTTATTATTGATTCTTTAATTAGTACTTAACGAGTTGAAAAAACCCTGGTTTTCTTTTATCAATTATTTGGGTAATATGATGGTGGCACGCTTCTGCAGAGTTTTGTGTTCGTGGGAAGTTTAAAATATTCATAGTGTCACAACTCCAAAATTCCGAACACTTTACAGGCGCGCTGCAACATACTTTTCTTCAAACCAATGACCAAGTTCTTTAAGATCATCATCTGTAAGAAAGCCATTAAGTTTAAAACCTGTGATAATTTATAAATTAGCAGTTGCCAAAATGAATTTATTTGATAAACCAGACTTGTTGTGGTAGTAGTCCACGTGGTACTTGTCTGCGCAATACCACAGTGTTATTAAGCTCACTGTAGTAAGCACGAGTTTTGCAACGGAAGGACTGCACATCCCACAGCGCCGGAGACGAGCAAATCATGCCTGCTTGCTTGCTGCGTGTCTGCTTGCATGCTGCATACGTGAATTGTTGATTAAGTTACATTTAGTCAGTTCAGTATTTTAAGCTTATTATTATTTTTAAGCGTTAATGTTTTTAAAAATTGATTGGTTTCAATTGTTCGATATTTAGAATGTTTGTGTTTGCATAATAGTGGAAGCAATTTTCTGGAAGCTAAATCATCTAACATTAAAAGCTTTGGCAATTGTTAAGTATGATTTTAAAATATTTACAATTAAACAAATATGTTAATATATATGAAAATCGGAACAGCAATATCTCAACTTTGTTTTAGTTTTAATGATATTATCGAAAATGAAAAAAGATAGAAACGTTTTCGGAAAAGTAAAAATCGTACAATAACAATTCTGATTTAAAATAGGTAACCTTATCCAAATATCATGTACTCTTTTTACAATTTTTTATGCTAAAAGCGAATAATAACAATAAACATTTAAGCGATGGCGAACTTACCGAACCCTAAATGGTGATGGTAGTATAATTATTGATATGATTTTTAATGTGTTGCCTAAAACATCCCTGCAATGATTAATTACGATTGGCATGGACTTGTTGAAGAACAACGACAATTAATTACCATCTGTCAGATGCTGACAGTTGATTGACAATCCGTTTACAACATACGTAAAAAGTTACGTCACGTGACTTTAACAAATTGAATCGTCTTCAACTACTTCATTAAAACTGATTTCTGATTGATAGTTCGTATCAGTTTTGTAAATAGCCAGTTACAGTATCATTACAGGGGTGCGTACGATTGAATGTGATTAGGAGCGTATCTTAATAGGTGAATGGTGTAATATGTGGTACGATTGCAGCACAATGGGTGGTCCACCAATGGCGGATGTACGAGAGGTCACTGTGCTCACTGCTGGACCTGCAGGCGCGGAAAGGCACGTACTCTCTGTGCTGCTCGCCGCGGTACCTGCTCGCGCCCGAGTACGCGCCCCACATCCTACCTCTACCTCTCACGACGCAGAGGCCGTCACCGCCCCCCGCACACTTGTAGCGATGCGATCCAGCGCCGCGACAGGTACGTCACTAGTTCCTTATGCCTTTTTTTGTTAAAACAAAAGAAATGTCCCTTATACCTCAAATCAGGGCTCTCCATCCATATGGCCTGCACCAAGAAGCGAGATTTAAGTTTGGTCGGCCTACGGATAGATAAAACTCGCTGCGGAGTACCTTTACGTCTAATTCCAGCTCGAAGACCACCGGACCCAACCCCACTAGCACTTTATGTTTGAGTTACACTTGATTGGTGTCAGGTGTATAGACAACTCGCAAAAAATATCTGTTAATATTTCGTTAATAAAAAAATTATACAAAAACAGATACTTACTATTAACATTATCCTCATCCACGACCGATCGATCAACGGGTTATTTTGTGTTTAAAACACAATCTGATGTTAGGTAGGTACCATTTTTAGCGTATGTACAAAACAATAACCACTGTTACTCATAAACGCTTGTTTAAAGAGAACGGATATATTAGAACTCTTTTCCATAAACCAGACTATGTGCACCCTATTGTATAACCAAATTAAGTCCCAGATTACTATAAAAGATCAACCGAGTAATTTTGTGGATGAAAGAGACACGAAACAATCGAAATCTCGTTCCAGGAAATGGAGTCATACAATGACGCTATAATATAAATTGATTGTCTTATTATCATAAAGTGTTATAATATGGTTCTATTTTTATTCGCAAGAAATATACTTGATTAATATACTTTCGCATTCACAATGCTATGCTGAAAAATATTCTTAATACAAAATGCTTAAAAAATCCACTTGGTCCCTGGCACCCTGAAAGGTCGTGGGTTCGAATCCCATCTCACGGTGCCAGGGACCAAGTGGATTTTTTTAAGCATTTTGCATTAAGAATATCTGATTAATAATCAACAATAGTGTAGTTACTACCAAAATTACAAAACATTTATCTTGAAATCATGCTTTATTGAGAGCTGTATTCAACAGTTACATTATCGCTTAACTTTTTCTATTAAAAGGCTTCCAGAATTTTTTGCATTGTCGACAATTTAAATGTAACTTAAACAGGCTGGTATTAAAGGGTCATGTTGTCAGCACATATGTGGTTACAGATAGCCTTGTACACAGTAATTAGTAATTAAAAGATGACAGATAGATTGTAGGCTACGAAACATTTTATGTCTTACCGTCGTTAATTAAAACAACATAAGCAGTAATGTAACACTTAAATGACATCAATAGTATCTATCGCTGTATTGAATAAAATAAGCAACCGTTGATATGAAAACTATTTATAAATAAGTAAATCATAAGAGAGTCTTGGATGACGACAACCTAACTATATCGATATAACTCTAGCCTAGCCATAACAAAAAAAAAATTCATTTTATTAATGAATATGTTTATATATCTTTTTATAATATTGTGTAATTTAAACATATTTAATCAAAGGTTTAAGTTGTTGTAGGATTATGAATTATATTATATTTGACTAAATTAATAACATCGAATTTTAACAAAGTTGCGAGTAAATTTGGTATCGGTAAATTATAAATTATAATAGCTATATCGTTATAACTTTTGTCTTCCAAAATATTTTTAAAGTCTATAATCCAACCATCAAAGCGTCTTGTTTTATCCGACTGCAAAGGAATTATTATGTGTGCGCGTATCTTATATCTTCAGAACCGCTGAACAGATTTAAATAATTGAGATATAGTTTGATTTGTCTTAGTAGCCCAAGTGTTCTTAGATAGGTGACGTTACAAAATCAAATATGGCGGCTGTGTGACGCCATTATATTTAATTATATATATTTTTTGTTATATTACACTACAATATGAGGTATCAAATTAAAGAGCTTAATATAAGGATTCCAAAAAGGCATATCATGATTATCATTACCGTAATACTTATAAAAATAATACAATGAGAAAGTTTTAAAATATGGACTTTGTTCTTTCACCTTCTGAACCAACTTAAAACAAAAAACCCGCCTGCGTGAAAACCGACTAACTGAAAAGGCCGGAACAACATCATTCTGTCTGTGCATGCCTTCGACTGCATGTTATGTATGATTTTGCATATTTTTTCATCTTGTTCCAGCCTTTTCAGTAAGTTGTTTTCACGCAGGTGGTTTTTTTTTAATACTTTGAGATAAGTTCTGCATAATCTGCTAATAAAATTACGTAGTTGACCATTCTGTGCTACTAGTAATTGCCTTGTGCTGGAACCTATTGCAACTTTATCATTCATCACCTATTAACTTGAAAGGAAAGAATAAAATTTTGACATATTATTTGTTATTATCGCTTATTTTTATTTATCCTATGGTAATTTTTAAAATGCTGTATTTCTTTTCATTTATTTGTAGCAGAGGCATATTTAATAAACAAAGAAAATTTTTGCATGATACAAAGTCTGTGTAATCGGATACAGAGGACCAGTAAAACTTATCATTATCGTCTCGTCAATTTCTTTAAATATACTTGATAACATTTTATGTTGTAGCATAGCTAGGCTAAGTAGCAAATGAATATGATACTTGGCAAAATTCCTTAACTTGTTAACCCACGCAAGTTTATTCTTCAAAAGTACAGTAATATTGCTTATTGAAATAGAGAATATTTGAAATAGTAAGAGACGTTCGATTGAAATTAATAAAATATTCCTATGTAAAAATGTTTAATCTCTGCAAGTTATTTTTAATATATTATACGAAAGTTTTTATACCAGGTTTAATTCTTAATTAAAATCCGGGAATGTTTGTTCTCTTCCATCTCAAAAGGTTGTCGACCCCTTACTACTGCATAATATTCATATGTCTACATCAGTTCTGGCTCAATGAATTCTGGTGCCCTAGACGAAACACTGGAAGTAACTGCCTTAGGTAAAACTTATGGGCGTCCATAAAAATCACAACAAAATAAAATACTAATGCACGGTAGGTACACCTATAAAAGAGTGTTATTTTGCCAATAACAAAAGAAACTCCTTAGTTACTGCTGGTCCAAAAATTTTGTACTTTTGAATACCGCGGACATGGACTCATGTTCAAAGAACAAAAGTCATTTTTAGGTACTGGGCTATGCCGTCCCCAAATAAATACGAGCGCCATAGGCAGTCATCAATTAATAAATTAGTCAAAGTATCTAATGTTGATAATAAAGTTCACTAAAAATACAAAACGAAACATGATCTTAAACGAATTGTGCGTGTGGTATTGGTCTTATAGAGAAACACATCAAAGTTATTCACATGTAAGTTCGATCCAGACTGGCCGTGAACTTGAAGGCGGCTACTCTGAAATGTTGTAAATCGAAAATACGCATAAGATCATGAGATGAAAGAAAGATAAGAATTGTTCATTTACATTTAACTTGGTTAAAACAGTCGAGCACTATCCTTCCAAAAGGCCATTAGAAGTCGTTCTTATTTATTAATATTAAAATTCCTAAATAAAATTAAACTTTTATTAATTTAAAATTTTATAAATTATGAAATAGTAAGTCGGTATAGTAAAATGGTATAAAATTCAATAGACGTTTCATAGTAGGCCCCCAGGTGTCGCATGACGTGTTCGAATGGTGCATAAAAATGCCGACCACTCTGCTCTGTTACGATCCATAAAACAGTGCAAACAATCCCATTCGCTACTACGGGACTTATAAACTTATCACGTTTGACCACCTAGCTACACGTGTTTTAATACGTGCCTTTAAGTAAATGACGTCGCGTCGGAAAGACGCGACGTCATTTACTTCCATTTGAACTATTAATTGCTAGTTGACTTTATAAACATATAAATGTATGTCCTGTTAAAATTTTAATTACCGTTAAAATTACCGAGCAGTATGTTTCTTTTATGTTGCCGTTCAGATTCCAAATTTTCTTTTTGTAATGGTTATTCAGTTCTTACGTTACGTTACGTTGAGTTGACTAAAGATGATTTAAAATCATTAAAAAGTTTAAAATGACCTGATCTATTAACTCACAGAGCACAAAGTACTGAACAGATCAAGCTAAAATTCAGCAAAGTAATCGTTATTATTCTATGGGAAAGGATTTCTAAAAATTCTACCCCTATAAGAAGGATGCGATAGGGGTTTTATTCATGTAGGCGAAAAAGGCGGACAGAAAAATAGCTTCAAATAAAAATGAAACTGCAGCTGAGTTTCTCCACAAACAGAACTGTGACACCGATTTTGTTATAAAACCAGATAATTTACTAACATTGTAAGCGCGATTAAAAATATAATTTGTATTATTGGTAGTTAAAATAAATATCTACTTAATCGATAAAATATAAAGTTTATTGGTGAATTTAAATATGTAGGTCAAGCCCTCTGTATATTATAAGTGAATTAACATAAGTCAATTTATTCGACACAGTCCTTAGTAAATAATATTGTCATTGAAGGCAGCGTATTAGCGTAATTAAAATTGATGACCATAAGATTTACATAATGAAAATACAATGTTATGCATTCATTTATGCTAATAACCAATTTTAAAGCGTAGCTACTAAGTAGTTTTAGTCCTTTATCTAGGCAAGCTCATCCCACCGTAGATCTCTTCTATGTCCTTAGGCTAGATTGAGGTCAAGAGTGAGCCCATTCTAAATAAAATAAAAAAGTAATAAGGTGCATTATGGTACGTATACAGGGTAAAATCCAACAGTCTCACAGAAATGAGTAACTGATATACAAAACAAAATTAGTTTTATAATCTCAATAATCCGTTACATAAAAAAATACTGCTGGAATGTTAATAACTCTGCGTCTATCCCAAAGTGCGGGAGCATAGCGTTGTTCTTTTGTTCATAACTACAACATAGACCTACCAGCCCTACAAGTACAACTACCAGTGGCATGATAGTACAATAAAAACTTATAAATCATTTTTGTTCAAAATATAATATTTTATTTGTTAAAAGTTTACGATGTAAGCTATCTAGTAAATTGCTCGAGTCTTACAAAGAACCCTGTATATTATGCAAGTGTTAGATTCTACACTTCAGATCATTATTTGTAGTTGAATTATAGGTTCATTTATTATTTTAACTTTGGTTTCTATTAAACTTATTTTCTTTTATAAATTGAAGTTAAAACCAAGTCTCCTTTGTCTTTTTAACACATGATAAAGTAAATTAATAACTAGCATCAAATATATGCTGTTCTTAAATTTCGCTTATTAAAAAAATCCAAATTTGAAGCTTTCCTTTTAAAAAAAGTATTACTATAGATGAGATAATAAAAAAATATATATTACAATGTCAACAATTCTGTTTTAAAGAGATTAATTTTCTTAATGAAAGAATTACGAGATGCTTCAATTTGTATTATCTAACAACAAACCAATAGACATCAGGCATTACACTAGATATAATAAGTTTAAATGAAACTCATATATTGATAAATTATCAAAAACACTTTACTCTGGCAACATATGCCGTGTCAACAGATACTCAGCTGAAGTATATGATTAATATACTTCAGCTAGTTTCATAGTCTTGTCGTATGGTATTTTGTTATGGGGAAATGCCACCGACATACAAATTATTCGAGCAGTTTGTAATCTCAAAGGTGTCCAATATCATCAACATTAATAATTTATTGAAATCAAAAGAACATTTCTTACACTTACAATTAAAAATATGATTAATTTCATTTACAAAAAATATTCTCAACTCAATCATTCAAAACAACTACCAAACTATGATTAAATCTGTAAGTATTTTTAAGAAAAAAAAGTGTCATAAACTCAACTTGCGCATCATAGGTTCGATATGTACATTTAATTAAATTATTTAATTAGGTATATTTGATTAAAAAGCTAATAAATAAACTTCTAATCGATTTCCTGTAATCTATGTGTAAAAAACTATATTTCGTATTTTTTTTCAAAATTTTGAGTTTAGTAGTTACGGAGATCAATAAAAAATACCTAATTTGTTGTAATAACATGTACCAAATTTTAATTCAATCAGTCGCGTAACTTGGGAATAAATTAGGCTTGACAGACCGACAGCTGAATTTTCGAAGTGAGGTACAGAACACTAAAAATAATTTCGAAATCGAAGTGCATAATTATAATACTGGAAATAAAGTATAGCTCCTAGAGCTTATTTTTCTCTACCAATAAAAGAATTTCTGAGTGGTGCCTTCTCTTCGATGCTTTACATTTTTTTTTTTAAATTCACGATAGATAATGTATTTTAAGCCCTTATAATAGTACAAAAATTTAACTCGGGTACCAGTACTTTCACAGGAGTATAAAACTTTTGTTCAAACTTCCTAGCTTCGAGCGCATACGCTGCATCTATTCCACGCGATAATAAAACACTGCAATATAGCTATCTCGCGTTTTCACGCTCGTAAACTAACGTCAGAAAGGGACGGCTAGCTTTTATAGCACCAGACGCTTTTCGCAACAAAAACTTTTATAACCGGCTACTCATAAATTACGTAGTTTTACCTCTTTAGAAGAAAAAAAAACATAGCTTCCCGCTCTTACATGTTAATCGAAGCCTGTCTCTTTAATACAGTAATACGAGTAATACCATGTCAATAATAATTTGCTAAATGCTCGTGAACATATTTTACTCTCTCTATTACTATTAATTAATTCAAGTTTGTATTGTCTTCGTAATAACGACCTACGACAACGTGATACAGGGACCCATTTAAAAATGGAACACGGGGCCAAGACGATAGTCGTAAAGCTAACCTCTGAGTGATGTTCCATTTTAATTTATAGTGTCGATAAACTGACAATGTGATCGTTCACGTCTAATATTTATATGCAGTCGGTTAACGATTTGATGAGATGGATGGCTTATAATTGAGAAACTTAAGAATCGAGAGTTCATTTATAACGTTTTTGCATGTAGGTGTCGATTTACGTATATATTCCTTGTTAAGAGCATTCCCATTACGATATGTTAGTTATTCAATTATTCATTAGAAACTTACATAACTGATGTTTACTTAAAGTTGAACGTTTTAACGTAACGTGATACAACACTAGTAATCGACTAGACCGACAATCCAACACTACAATATCAAATAACTGCATTTTACATACACGGCAATTTGACTGTGTAATATCTATCACTAAACTAAACATTAAATTCATTGAAAACGCAATGAGTGGTATTATTATATCTTACTTATATCGACGGTAAGTATCTGTTTTAACGTACACCACTATTCGTCTGACGTGTCTCGTCGTCTGCAAATCGTAAAACTTTTCGCGCGTAAACGTCACGGTTGACACTGGCTAGCAGCTGCAGCGCTGTGAAGCGAGCCTTTGTGCCGCTACCGTCTAATAACAGTATTGATTTACAGCGGCTTATGCTTAAAAAATATGTTTGTGGTTTGTTGTTAGGTCAATGACATTGGATTACGAATTTGTTTTTGTGGTTCGGAATTCGAAACTTGAATTCCATTACTGCGCTCCCATATACACTGGAACCATAGATGAAATATCTACATTATGTGAAATGTTTTATGATAATTCTGTTTTATCTGTTCTAGAGTTGGTAAATTTAGTTTAAGTGTTTATCAATAGTGGTTAGCAAAAAAAAAACGGATAGCTTTTGACGAGATAAATCGAATGTTCATTTATAATATTCATTTATAAATAATCATATCAGTAAAGAAAAGAAATAGAACTTTACATAGGACATAATAATTGTGTAGCAAACAATACATACACGTCACGTTTACGAAATGTATAGACGAACATTTCTGTTAGCAATTTTAAAATTACTGGTCTCCAATTTTATAATCACTAGTGCCAATTTAATATTCAACTAAATAGTTTATTACATATTCGCTGAAAACTATGATGTGCGTAAGGAAAACATTCTTCTTTAGCGAATACGTCTGCAACTGTTATTATAAAGTCGATAAAGTAGATGTACTGTAAATAAAACTAAAAATAAAAGAACAAGAGACACAAAAAAAGTATGTTATATGAACAATTGAATATGCATAGTAAAAAGTTTACCATCAATAACGAAGGCCTGAGCGCCTGTAGTGGTGATCTATAACGGCTGATGATGATTATGAATAAAAAGATTAAATAATGTTAAGACGAATCAAACTTATGATTTAATAAACAATACCAAAGCTAGATTATAGTAAACGACCACAAAATATGTATTCGATAGTAGTAAAAAATGCCATATTTTAAGTAATCTTGTGACAAACCCGAAATCCGGTAGAGAACGCTTTGTCCCCCAACTTCCTCATATCTACACAGCAGTCTAGAACAGGGCTAGACTGCCCCATAAAACCCCAGACATCCATCCAAGCTCCCGCCTCCCGTCGTAAAACGTAACTAAAATAAGCCATAAAATATTGTCTGAGTATTTAAATTTATCTTTAGTGCCACCAGTGCACTGCTACAGTACGTTCAGTTGTGTTGTTTCTAATTGACTGACTTTGTCGGTGATCACGCACGATAATCAAAACATAAATGTCGATTAATTCCAAAAACATTATAAGACACCCATTCACCTAAGAACGACTGATTTGACTTTTCAACCGATTGTTACGGAAGGATGTTTTTGACTAATTATGAAATCAAGTCAGTGTAAATCTGATTGATAACTAATCCGTCAAGCTTCTCCGCTATGCGAAGGGTCATTGAGTGTGAAACGCCAGTTCTGATACGGGAAGCATCTACCATCGGTTATTCGCTGATACTTACACTGAATGGAATTATAGAGGTAGAATTCTATTCAAAATCATAGGATAAAGCCAAATCTTTTACTGCTAGATAACTAGAGATAACAGCGTCACAAGGCGGAAGTGCCACAAGGACCTTACGTCTTTCTCTTCCTCGACTTTCGTAACTATTCATACACGCTCGGCAGTTTTTATCGCTTTTGACATTACCTGATACTGATCAATCAATTTGATCGTAAATAGTGTGTTTGCTTGGCTTTTTATTCTTCCACTTGTGGAAAACTGTAAAATTAGGATAGAAATTCGGTGAAGAAATGCCCGGATATTGTTATTGGATTCACATATCATGTATATAATACATTAATATAGAGTTTTTGAAGCAATAGTTTACCTTAAATTAGGATTATCAATTGACAGATTTAATATAACGTGATTTAGATAAGAAATGAGTTTTCCCAACAATAGAGAATTAACTGTGATTAATGTAGGTCAAATGTTGCAGGCAAATTTTTTAATTATATATAACTAGGATGATAAAATATTTGATGATAAAACTGATTTGATGATCAAGCCAGAAGGTAACTATGGGACTCGTATAATAAAATGAAGCAACCACATTGAATGTGAACTAGTTTAATTTATATTGAAAACGACTTTAGTCTGATCTAATAAACAGGGTCGAAGCATAGCAACTTTGTAATTACCCCCAACTCCTCCTAATTTGGACTCATTCGATTTTTCGACAGCATTTTTATTCTAAGATAATGTTCAACAAAACATTTTTCTAAAAAAGGTTTAATATTTTTTTTATAAATTATTACAAATTCTTTATAATTTAAATTATTTGTTTACCTACCTATACGTTATAACCTCATTTAAAAGTATAATTCTCTGTCATTTGCTTACACGGGAAATATAATTCGATCTCAATTCAAGATTGCGCTTATAAAATAGGTAGGTATTATTAATAATTATTTATTGCATTCTTTGAATCTTAATAACTATGAAACACTAAGGGTCTCCTTGAAGTTTGTAAAATTGATCTAAATGTACCTACATATTACTCTGTTGTTATATAATATTAATATGGATACTGGCTATTTATGAACCAATAAATATCGCTGTTACAAGTAATAGTCCATTAAACACTCCATATTTTTTTGCCTTGATGCCGCTCACTTAGTAGTACAAATTTGTTTCTGCTGTTTAGGAAGCTCCCGTAACAACTAACTTCACTACGACGTGACGCAAGAACCCATAGAGATAAATAAAAAATGTTTATTTTAACAATAAAAGATAGAATAAATATTAGAAATTATAGATTACTTTCTTGAAGAAAAGCCTTGGACTCTTTTTCATGAAAATTATGCGGAACAAGAAGCATGAAAATTAAATAAAGTTTATACGTAGCAAAACTGCAGAATTGTGCAATTATCACATTATAATATTCTCGCAAAATAACCACCCATAACCAAACAACAAATCAACCCTGCATATTCTGTTGTTTACTCCAATTTCATTCAATATTTTCAGTTTCCTAGTCATACGGTGATGTACACAATCTATCCTCTTCTATGTCCTTCTCCTTACTCTTTATTGTTGTTCACGTTGATGTTTAGAAAGAATAGGATAACTGTTTTATCGACATATATAAATAATTATATCACTTTTCATAAATTTTAATGATCATGATTGTCGATCACATCTGCAAAAGGTTGGCTAGCAAGATATTAAAATTTAAAATTGATTGAAAACAAAAGCGCAAATAAAGTGAATATAGAAGGTGACATCTAAGTTAAAGCACGAGTCAAAACGGAAATTTACAAAAACTATTTTTTTCAAGCAAATTCAAAAATCATTTCAAACTCATTTTTAAACGTACGTACACGTAACGCTTTACAATTATTTTATTTTTAAATATATGTTTTATATCATTTATATGTAAACGCATACACCGGAAAATGATAGAAATTTAACTAACCTACTGTTGAAAGACAAAGTCTCGAAATAGCAAGTTCTCTGCGAGATGTCACCGAGTAAATTTGCAACTTTTAGTGGCCAATTAAACCCTGGCTTAGTGTATCGTTTTGGCGTCGTAAAACCCCCGGACGGCCGGAGGTAGTAAACGCAGATATAGAAGTATGAAGACACCGTCTTCAACTTCTGCGCTGCAAAATTAAATACACAGAGTACCCTTTTTTATTTCCTTCAAAAAATATTCATTTTTAAATCTTTCTAAAGATCTAAAACATTAGTATGTTTTTCTTTTACTTAATTTCTTAATCTCTATATCTAATAGAACCGTGTGGGTTATAGAAAATGTATTTACAATTAATAAACTTATTTTTGTGGACAGTCCCAGAATTATTGAGCTAAGACTCGTATGTGACATAACAGTTTACGTTGTTTTACTATTTAAAATAAAGTAAACTGTTACGATCAAATATACAGCCCCAGGATAGAAAGACATATGGACAACTGTCACCATCCTTTTACTAATGAATCCCTAAAAAACAGTGGAAGACACCGCGAGCAAAAACAGATCTCGATAAATAGGTAATTTTTTCGCTTGTATACAAATACCGTTATATTTACCGTTTTAATATCTAGTAGGTGAATCAATGACCTATCGTAGGTAGTGGTTAAGTTATGAGAAAAGTTATCATTTTATTTATTTACTTACCTTCTCTCATCGGACTTTTTAATTTCAGACTGTGCCCTTGAGAAATGGTACAGTGTATATTTTAAACTTTTTTAGAACTATATTTTCATACATGAAATCAGCAGTTTCATATAACGTCACTTTGCACATATTTAATTCTTGGTCTTTATTTAATTTTCGCTATTTTCTTAATCTCTTATCCAAACATTTACAAAATACGAATTTGACGTGTCACATAAGACTGCTCAAGCATCATAACGAAACGTTAATTAAAAGTTCGTACAATTACTTAATATTTTATATGCGATTCACAATACTTTCTTTGATGACGTCTACCATGACTCAACCCCCGTGTTCCAGTGAAACGACCCCGCAATCTGTCTAATACTAATTCAGTTATTCTATTGCCTTATATAAATGTTATGGAAGAACTGTGCGAGCGACTTTTTACGACTTCTTTCAGTGCAAACTATCTCCGGTATAAATCTTATCAGTCAACTTTATTCTCGCAACTAGTTCAATATGTTATATTTATTAGTATTATCAATGCTAATTAGTCAAGTGATTAGTGACATTTAATACGAAACCGATAGTTGTGAATTTTTACAATAGCTATAATTGAAATCTGGCCGCTGCTAACTATAGTAGTAACTAGAACATAGACTTAAGGAGGTGGTATTAGACATGGTCTTCTTAATCTTAGTCGTGCATTCTTGACAGAATGGTTGGGTCAAAATTTTATGACAACGTTGATCTGCAATCCGTAGTCACTTGAATTTTTAACTAAGTGAGTGTAATCGGACCGGAAAGAGACCCGGTTTTTAGAAATAATAGTATACGTTTGATTTGCTGAGGAAACCTGGCCGCGGGCTATTGAATTTTATTAAGTTTATTTATATCTATATACGTACAAATAAAGAAAACTTAACGACATGAAACCATGAGCTACATTCATTCATACCTTTTACAAGGTCCTCAGATTATTACTTATATAATACGAATACAAAAAGCATAACCAACCGGCCGGCGTTGTAGATGTTAAAAACTAATAAAATCCCATAACATATTGAAAACTATTAAAGTTTTATTGCGTTAGAGAATTAGGCGCAACGTTGTTAAAGTATAGATCGCTTTTGAAAAACAGTTTAACAGCTTCAGACGTGTCGTGAGAATGATGTTTTTGTTAAAAATCAGAAAAGGAAGCTGTAAAAATTATATTGAAAACACTTTAAATGTACTTTTTGAAGTTTTTAGCGACTTTAAAATGTTTCTTAAAGATGAAAGCGTTCATTCATATAATAGAGACTTTATTGCAAAGTCTCTGTTATATGAATGTGTTCCTTAAAGATTAAATCTCGTATTTCTCAAATTATATTGGTCACTGCTTCAACCGATAATATATGTTGCTTATAGAGAAATATCTCTTTAAATCTGTCCTCATTATAATATGTTTGCTATAACTTAATTTTATTAATATTATATTAAAGGTTAGTTTCTAATATACTTTTTTTTATTATATTTGTTAAATTTTGCATTCACATGCTATGCTGAAATATATTCTTAATTAAAATGCTTAAAAAATGTAAACTCTGTAGTAGTGAAAAAGTAACAAGTGCTTGAAAAATTCATCAGTCCTGTTAGGTGCTGGGTAGGTCTGTTGTCTGGAGCAGTCGCCAGGATTGTGAAATATTATGGGTCCTAGTCCCATTTCAAAGTGCCAGGGACAGAGTGGATTTTTTAAGCATTTTTCTTACGAATAACTTTAATTTTATTTGAGATTCAAGTTGATTAGTTGATTGATAGTTTTTGATTGTTCACCTTTAGACAGAAAATAGTGATTCTTCTTTGAGTACCTTTAAGGTCCAAAATATCATATTTAGTACCAAAATGAAAAGTCTCATAAGTAGAACTATCTACGTTTATGACATACTTCAACTCCATGCGTTTCTAATATTTCTTAAAGTCTTGTGGGTGATAGGTTTAACTTTTTATTTGTATAAAAACCGATTTCCTATTCTGCCACGGGCTCTTGAATTTCGTTTTGTCTATTTGAGTTTTCTATAAGAGAAAGAATTTATGAATGCTTCTAAGACAGATTCATATTCTTATATTGCGAGTTTTAAAAAATCAGAGTCACCATACTTTTGAATACAATAAACTCAGAAACTTAAGGACGAATTTTCATACAATTTCCTTGATCAGTCCTATTAAGCTTTTATGGAAATTAGTCGATTAAAATTGAACATAATGATGATTATAAGTTGAAGTTCTGAAAAAGGAATTTCCGTTGGAACTTACAAAGAGCCACTTAAGCTCTACAAGACAACCGCGTGAATTATAAATATAACTATCCGTAAAATATGGCATGTTATTTAAAAATATACTACAATCGAACGACTTATCATCCAAAATATTTTAAATAGTTTTCATCGCTTCTATTCCTTGATAACTATATGAAACAGTTTGTTATGAAAACCGAAACCAATGGTTCCGTAAGGCAATCAGGTACAGCTGCCTATGTCCATATAAACTATTTCTTTTATTTACCTACACGGTACCTATACGAAATATTTTTCAGGAAATACAGGAAAAAAATACAGGAAGATTAAACAATTAACATATTTTTTTATTTGTTATTTTTATTGAAAACTTAACATTTGAAAGGCCGATTAAAGCTATTTTGTAATAGCTTAAATAACAATTTTGCGGTGCCACCTCGAAACTAAGAAGTAATCATTAATAAATAATTAAAACTGGAATTCAAATGTATTTTAGTTTATAGGTTCAAGATCAGCATATCAATGTTGCTCCACTACTAAAACAAAGACCTTTATTCCGGAAACAAACACTGGAACACAGCCATAACACAACTTTTTTTTCTGATGCTACCCATACACTACAGTTAGCCGTTATTTACAAGATTTTTCTCTAGCCTGTCAGTTCTCGCATGTTTGTTTCTCGCAGATTCAACCTTATCTTACATTTTCATTCATCAATAAAGTAGTACACCTCTTCGGCGACAATATGCACGTAACTTATTTGTATGGTAAATTTGTATAGTTCTGATTTATGTAGAAAATTAACTTTTTTCAGTATCTCCTATCCGAGTTTTGTGGTTCTTTCGTTCTTTCAGATTTCCGTAATACAAGTGCTTTATCTACTTAATTTGGAATCAGAGCAATGTTGGCTAATATTTTTTTATTAATTTTTTAAACTCACCTTCCGCTATCAAAAACTAGTCCAAGTTTTGCGCTCGGCAAAACATTTGGCTTTTTTTTATATACAAGTGAATTAGTATATTGTTCAGTAAGTAGAACATTTTATAAAAAAATACATATAATGAAGCAACAGTAAATCAAAATATAAAATAAAATTCTCCGATATACCCTAGGTTAGATGTACCCTAATAGCTGTATATATTAGTTTCCTTAATAATACGTTCATGCTGTGAATTCTTTATTTTGATTGAATTGGGACTAAAGGTAAAGAACGGGATATAAACTGAGCGAGCTGTTCCAACCCGAGTCAGTTTATTCCCAAACTTGGATTGGATAGTTACAGATAAGACAGGGCGAACTAAGGGGCGAGATTGCGTCCATGAAGTTTAACATGATCGTAAATATCTTATATTTTCGTACCTTTTATACATATTAAATAAATTTTGATCTCCAATATTCATATCACTGTTTGTTTCAATAAAATTCGGGATGGAGACTAGGCAAAAAAAAAATCTATTTAGTCCGTTAGGCAGGTAATAGAAAAAAACTAGAAACGTGTTTTTTAGTTCAATTCAAAACGAAATGGCTTTGATAACAGGCATTAAAATTGAGGAGTGGTCACTCGCTAAGTTACAACTATGTAGAAAATGTACAAAGGTGTGACGTCATGCGATATTAATAAATCATTTTGTTGGCAAATGGCAAATTAAATCATTTTGTTTTAGTCTACTTTTACAACTATTCTGACAGCTGATAAGCTAAGAACACATTCTATAATTTTACTTTCGTATTAGCATATTATTTTTTTATGATGCATAAAAAACTATAATCTACGGTGTAAATGCCGTACTAAACAATACGGTCTAAACAACTAAATCAAGCCATATTTTTAAAAAAATCTTGCCCTTTTACCACCTCTGGCGCGAAAATAAAAACGGAACTCTTTTACATTACCTATAAAGAATCAACAAACTTTTTACAATATTAGGTTAACATATATTTTACTTACAAAACTCGATAGTAATGTATTTCAGCATAAACATACGCGCTCTATATAACGTTTCTAATGGCTATAGACATACTGTTGTGTATTATTTCTATTACAGTTATAAGTAACCGGAACCAAATTAATACTGTTTTAACTAGGAAATTAGGTTAACCAATGAACTGTAATATAATGTACGAAATTAATAATACAGGTTCTGTTCACCTGCTCAAATGTAATTACAGTTAGTAATCTTAATTGTCCTTAATTATTGACCGGTTAAGTTACAAGAAGCTAATCAGTGAAAGGAAAGTTAGTATTACATTTCTCATAACTTTGCAATCAGCACACAATATGTAATGAAACTGTATATGTGATGAAAAACGATGTGTTTTTTTTTTAATTTTGAATGACAAGCTCGATACTAGGACAATTACGTTACAAACACAGTATAGAGGATTATTGAAATAAACCCTTTATTTTTATTACCTTAAGAATTATTGCATTGATCCTCGGTCCTATGACAACATTTTTTTTCAGAATTGCACTGTCGCTCAGAAATTCTTATTTAAGGTGCTAATTTCAGGTTTAAATTGACTGTGAACAATTTAAATTCATCAGTCTGTTTCATGACTAGCCGTGTGATTATGTTTCGTTTTCTCTTTAAAATATATTTTCTTTCTTTTTCCAAAATTGTATAGTTAGTTTACTTAATTTAATACAATAAGTTTTTGATTAATATCGCATGACTGATAGCATCTCGTCAAATTTTAGATAAGAATAAATAAAACAATCCAAATCCCGCTAGCAGTTTTTAACTTGAGGATTTTCACTTGCAACTTTGTTGCAAACGCTTTACGCATAGAAGGTTAGCCGTTTTTGCAAGCAACACGTCGCTAAGGGCTACCGCACAACAATTTTTATTAACAAATTACTATCGGAACTTCTTCGTTACCAATTTCATGGTTCATAGATCAGTAAATTATTATACCTCATTATATTTTTTTTTGAGATTGGACGGTGTGGCATCTTCTATAATACGCCTCATTATCGTTTGACTATTTAACTTTTGAACTGACTGTATATCTACATTATGTTGTTATTAACGATAGCCGAGTGGTTCGCACGCCGGTTTCAAGGTCTCGTCATCTCTGAGGTATCGATTCCCGGTCGGGTCAGTGTAGAAAATGAAATTTTCTATATTGTCTTGGGTCTGGGTCTTATGGTACCTTCGTTGTCTTAGATACTCATCTTGGAATCTGAGCAATGGATGTGATTTTTGTTTAATAATTATTTATTATTATTGAGTCATTTGGCACGGATTGTACATAATTCCAAGAATTATATTTATACTGAATTTATAATAGGTAAATATGTGTTCTTAGTACTTTGTGATATATAAAGTAACAAGTAAAGGTCTCTATTATTTGAGGAGAAATAAAAATAAATTGATTCTTCCGCGCGGTCCCAAGGGAGTGTTTTATCTTTCAACTCAACAAATTGAATAGTAAACAATGGTTACTTTGGTAACGTTTTAATTTCCAACACAAAGTTCCACTGGCATTTTCATCCCTTTATTTGAAATCTTTCGGGATAAAATATAACCTATGTCTACCGCATACGATGAAGCCACGTAGGTGAAAAAAAAATTAAAATCGTTCTTGTTTTTCGGAACCTATTAGTTGCAAGCAAACAAACAATTAGTATAGATAATTATGTTAATGATATGTACAATTATATGTTAAAGTGTTCAGTCTCAGTGGGGAACTGGGGAATAAGCATCGGTATTACACCTGCATATTAAGAAGATTATTTATAATGTTTTAACACGACAGATTTTTCCAGTTAACCGTGTGGCGATTTTTAAATTGTTTATTTATCGAAAGTGGATATTCAATTTGATTTATGAGATTAAATAAATACTTAAAATCAATGATATAAATAGTTATGAACGAAGCACTTAAGTACTAAAAACACATAAATTATGACAGACATAAATATTGTTATAAAATAATGTCCTATTTAAATAAAATATTTAATCACCCAAAAGTTAGGCAACTAGGTATTACGTAATTGATGACGTAGTTATTATATTTGATAAATTATCATTTGCTTACTCTTTTCCTAATATGTGTAGATACTACTTTATATTTTTTATTATTTTAAAACCATTTAAATACTATATTAGTATAATATGCTTATAAAATGTATTTAGATCGTGTTGAAAAAAATCAGTTGGCATCCAAAAAGTGGCTTCTGCCAAGCGAAAGGTACAGACGTCTTGGCCTCGGCTATCAACCACCTGTCCGAAGATCAACAATATATTTATTTATAAAAGAAGGCCTTATAACTGATATGAATTATTCACAATAGTCGATTGAAAATTCCAAACTATGGCATCTGTACGTAAAATTAAAAATTTATTGAGAAAAATTAACAACACATTTTTTAAATAGAACCTAATTCTAATTTTTTTTTTGTTTATGGAACCGATTCCAAATAAAAAAAATGAAAAATAATACTTATCTTAAAAGCGGTTAAATGTTTTAAGAAACATTGGAGTCGGGCTGAGGTTTTCTGTACTTAATTAAATATTAACTGCCCAACTTCAAACATTTAACCGCTTTAAAGATAAGTATATTTTTTTCACTTTTTAAACGGCTTCAAAAAAAGGAGGAGATTTCAATTCGACTGTATTTTTTTAAATTTGACGTTGGTTCCATTTTTTGAAAGATTTTATTTTATGCAGTTTAGTGATACTTTGAGTTTTGGGGTAACAAACATCAAGCATCCTTTATATAAATTTAAGACTTATATGGTTTTCTCATAAATATCATTGCCATATCTGGCCCAAATTATCGCGGCTATCATTTAATTAATAACCTGCCGAAAATCTTTACCAGACTTTGACCTCTACCCATTAAGCTGTCGAATAAAAGAAGAATTTTGAAAATTGGTCAACAATTCGCGTGAACATACATAAAAAAACACATCGCCGTCGCATATATAACCTCCTTTACGATTTTGGAATCAGTTAAAAAAGAGAAACACAAATTCACACATATGACCAAAAGCTTCCGATTCAATAGCCCAGCGGTCGGAGGCGTCAAGGCCGATTCTCCGAAAACAAATCGCGTAGATCGGACTCACGTGTCTATATCTATACTAATATTTTAAAGAGGACAACTTTGATTGTTTCTTTGCTTACTAGAGCTATTTTAAAAATTCTTTTATCTACGGGTAGCTACATCATACGGAGTATAAATCGCGGGAAAACAGCTAGTAAGATATAAAATCAATTAAACTCTGTGAGGCAAGAGTGCGCAATGTCTGTAAAAAACATCTAACATTGGAGATGAAGGCAAAATGGCACGTTCATTGCCAAGGACACTCGGGCGATTGCAACGTACATTTGAGAGGTACTAACTTAAAAATATATGCGGACACTTACCCGCTGCGCGCACTGCCTGCATGACTACGAACATTGTCTGCTTGTTGCGATTTTATTTTTTTTAATAGGTTGTCATCTTTATTTTGGCAAAACACGCAGATTTGTATCATGGCTGAAGTCGTTTTTTTTTAGTAAAATATAATTTATTTTTCCATTCCGTTACTTTGTTTATAAACATTTTGATATTGTAATTCTTAGTAAACTTTTAAGTGAGATAAAAATTATCGTCCACTACCAGCACTAGTTCGAATTTGATTCTAAATATGAATACTGAGAACCGGCTTTATGCAAAAAAAAAACACGTTTGTTGTATAAACCCCCTATTATTATATTGTTCTGTTTTTTAATATTTATTGTTATAGCGGCAACAGAAAATATATCATCTGTGAAAATGTCAACTGTTAAACTTTCACGATTCATGAGTGACATACAAACAGACAGCGAAGTCTTAGTAGGGTTCCCGTTTTACCTTTTGGGTACGGAATCGTAAAAACGATCTACTTCATGTGCTTGATACATATTTTATACAAAGCCATCCAGCGCTACTATCATTGAAATCAATATCATCCGGCTATAACACAGCAACCAGGATTGACATTGGACTGGGCCGTTTATATCCGTCTCGTATTCTCAGCTGTACCTATTAGTTTCAAGAAACAATTCAGTTTAAACTGAACCTCGCTAGTCGTGTACCAGAGCTGTAACGATAAATGTTAACACAATTTCTTAGTATCAGAAACGATAAATAAGTTCAAAACTTCCGAAGAATCACATAAATCTTGACGTTTATAATGTTTATTCGAGGAAATGGTTTAACTTGTCCCAAGTGGTTAGAGTATAAATTTATATTGAATATTAGCTTATGAAAAATATTCTTAATGAAAAATACTTAAAAAATTCAATTTGTCTTTAACACTGAAATGAGACTCGAACCCATGACCTTTCGGAATCAGGGCGACTGATCTAAACACTGATCTATCCAGCACCTAACAGGACTGATGACTTTTTCAAGCGCTTGTTACTTTTTCTCTACTACAGAGCGTACTTTCACCAATATTCAGAAAATTCAACCAACTCAAAATCTCATAGTCCTACGGACATATATTTTTTAGTATAGCATTGTGAATGCAAAAGTGATCAAATATCACAATCTTATGCTTTGTTGTCTGTTTGGTACAGTGTTCAGGTGAGTGAGAAGGTTCTGAAGGTGAAAGGAAGGTTCGGTTTTCTCATCTAAATCAGAATGTTGGATATTGCTATGACGGGTTCGATGCTTGGGCGAATTAAAGAAAGGCTGACTAGCTTGAGAATTTATTTATTTTATGGTAATAATGGGTAAAGAAAAGAAACCCTTTTTGGTTTTCTTAATAAATCAGAAATCTAAAATATTCATTTCATAAAAGAATATCTTCTCTAAAAATAATGTTGTAATGACTGCATATCGGATAATTTATATATCTCAAATGTTTTTTTTTTAATGATATGAAATGTCAGTATAATTTTATATTTATTATAGTATTACATATAATATAATGTAATTAGCGACTAATCTTATATATAATATAAAAATGAATCGCAAAATGTGTTGGTAAGCGCATAACTCAACAACGCCTGGACCAATTTGGCCAATTCTTTTTTTTAAATGTTCGTTGAAGTTCAAGGATGGTTTTTACGGCGAGAAAAATTTGAATATATGCCGAAAAAACCGTAAAAACAGCCATTTTCTTTTTCTCATACAAACGTTTTCTAACTAAAACGTTGAGTCAATTTGAGCTCTATTACTATTGTATAAAGTTCATATTAAATTACAAGCACTCACTGTTATCTAAGCAATGTAGGTGTGTTCCTAACAACGTCAAAGAGTCAATTTGCACTTTATTACCGCTATACAAAGTTGAAATTCAATCATATCAATACAGTGTGCGTGTGTGCGTTGGAGCACAGAATACATCGTTGGAGGATTTAATGCCGCGTTCCGAAACTCAATTAAAGTAAATCATTAGTACTGATTTTCAATTTGGTCGGCTTTGCGATATTATTTCTTTTGTTTTACTTTCAGCACGCGACATAAAATGCATCAGTTTTCACGTCATGACATCAGTCAAACGCAAACCGCGTTACCAAAAGTGTTTTATTATTTATTATTTTACACACATAAAAAATTGGTACGGCCTGAAGGATTTGATTCCAAGTCATATCAAATTTAAAAAAAGTTGAAAATTGAAACAACAACAAACTGTCGATGCTAAACATCAATGCTAAATATAGTTTAAAAAAAACTAAGAAAAATAAACTGTCGATGTCAATTTGCCGGTGTGGAAGTATTATTTTCTTGGATTTTCTGTTACTTATTCTACTGAGTTTGCTTTTGTCAACTAAAACTGTCTAATACACGAAACAAATTCGTATATCGTGTTTTGTGCAAAGTGTTTAGTTACCTATGATCACTATTTATTATAATAATAATATTGCATGTGACACAATAATTTATATTTGATATGCCTCCTATTTTTTGCCCCGACTATAAAATAAGTAGGAACAAATAACTGCCACATTACAAATCTTTTTGACAGGACGAAGTCTGTCGGGTCCGCTAGTTAATTAATATTAATTCATTGAAATTATATTTGCATTAATTTTTAAATATTATTTGACAAGTTATACATGATGTAATGTTTTATATGGGATATCCTAAAATAAACTGTTGTTATTATTATTATTAATAATAAAAACTTGGACGCTATTACAGGATATAATTTTATATATTCTATTTTAGTCACATATGTTCATAATTATAATATTTATATTTTTAAATTTATACGATTTACATGTTCACAACAGAAGAATTTTTTACGAACTGACATTCATGAAGAGTATATTTTGATTAGTCAAAATTTCAAATTACGAAAGGTGAGTAAAAAAAGAAATGTTGTTGAATATCACCAGCCCTTTGACGTCCCCACTGCAGGGGCTCAGGCCTTCCTTATGGATGGTTAAGGAGGATGGGCCATGACCCTCCACGCTGGCCCAATGCGGATTGGAGGGTATTAACGACTGCAAATGCAGCCGGGACCAACGTCTTAACGTGCCTTCCGAAGCACGGAGTAGCTCTAGATAATAATTTTTTGGTCACCCATCCCGTGACCGACCCTTGCGAAAGTTGCTTAACGACGATCGCGGGCCGCGGCGCTTATCCACTACGCCACCGAGCTACTCAAAGAGCTAAAAAAAGAAATGTTGTTGAATATCAAAGACAAAAAGTTTGCATACTGAAACCTAAGACGAAATAAACGGTGGTACGGCACACTGTTATATTGCTATACTGTAGCATTTTGATTTACATATTGATAATATCAAGCATCGTAAAAGCTAATTTGAAATTTAAGGGTAATAGTGACTTAATCCTTGAAATAAAAGACGTTATCGTCATTAATACTTTTTATTGTCTTTATTATTATCTTTTTATATCTATATTACAACAAATGTAGAAAAGATTTTTTTCTAACCTACCTTTCCTGGTGGTGAATATGTACGGTGATGTGCTTACTACTCTGTATATATGCGCAGTTTATGAGTATAATGTTGTTTTGCATGGAATATGGTATTTTATTAGTACTAGATACCTGTTATGTTACTGTTGTTACAACTTGTTATGGAAATAATATGTTGTAAGTATGAACCGTTGACTTGAATGTATCTTTGTCGCTTCATCTCTCATTATAATCGGTTGTCATACAACACGTTACGAGTATAACCCTGTCTCCGTTAATTTACGACACGTCGCAAGGGCTGACTGAATGTAATATTTTGCAGTTTTACACACTTATTCCATTAAGAGTTTCGTTTTTGAAATTCGAAATCATAATCAGTGATTAAAAAATAAATATGTCTCACAGTTATATATATTTAGTAATTAATCCATATTAATATTATTGATCATAAAGAACTAGTTTGTAGACAAATGTTTAAGTTAAATTACATAAATTGTATCTAATATTAAAAATTGTGTCAGAATTAGAATAAATAGAAAATTATTATAGCTTTTAGTAATGCGACAACCCTACTCACGGTCGAAATTTTACCGCGCCAAACAATATATTACACACGTGTAATCTCATAAATGGATCTGTCAAAATTTTAATGTCGAGTTTGCATTCAGTCATAAAAAGTGACGTCGAAGCCGCACGGGTGGCACGACCCTATTAATGGATCATTTATTCTGTATCATCTTAATAGAGCAGCTGTTAATAAAAATAAAAAATGGGAAAACTAATGTATTTTATGATAAACTCATTTAATACCGGTCTTACTTCGTAGCATCATCGCTTAACATAACACAAGATAATGGTGTGTAAGCAAACGCTCCTCGTCTTTAGATATAAAAATTCAGTTTATTTATTAGAATTGAATTGAAAATTTTACACAGTAGTACTTAGGTGCTATTGTCCGGATTTTTGCATCTATTATAAATACAATTTATATTAGTACCTAGATACCATAAACCTCGAAAGACTGCCTGGAATGCACTTCCTGTGTACAGTCGCGTTGAACAAAAAAAAGTCTTAATTATTATTGAAATCCACTTTTAATATATTATGGAAGCGACTTCTAGTAACGTAATTGTAGATTGGTATAATAAACTTTCTGCCAATTGTATTGTATCAACGGTAGTGTTCCTTAAAATTGTGATTAATTTTCTTGAATTCCGAGAACCAGCTTTGCTATTCTGATAAAATTGCAGCGTCGACACAGCGCTGTCACAGCATTAGAAGTTCAATTAAATATATACTTTCATTATATTTTGAAGTATGACCTTTCATTTGATCGAACACCAATGCTGCGTCAGTTTAAACTATCTATTTTGTAGTTCGACAAGATTTTTAACAGCCTTATAGCACTTCTGCAGAACGACCGCCTAACTACGACATCTTAGCGATATTATAGCGTTATTTCGTTTCATTTTACTACTTTGACATGTTCTTTAATATTAAAAATCGAATAATAAAAAAAATATATGAATATAGATTAGACAACATTGTTTCCAAATTATTCATTTATCCCAAATTCATTCAAAAGTTACGTCAAAGATGTAAAATTAAACGAAATAACGTATTACTCGCTATGATGTCGAATATGGCTATAGAGTTAGGCACTCCTAAAAGAAGATTAGGAAACCCTTATTTGGAATAAGTTAATTTAACTTATTTGGAATATGTTGCAACGCATATGCTATTGTTGGCTATGGATTCTGTTGGCGACTGTAGGTATTACAATTTTGTATGAAACAGCTGATTATTTTTCCCGAGTTGTTCAATATATTTAACTCTTCCACCCCACGAAATCCTGGCACATAATAATATTAGAACTTCAATTCATATGCAAATTTATATCGTAGTAATTTTCATCTCCGGAGTAGGGAATTGTCCCTTTTACCTGATTTTTTAACCGACTTTAAAATCGAAAAGGAGGAGATTATAATAAATTTAGTATTTTACAGTGCCTAATGGTACTTTTTTCGAATTACTATTCTTTTTCATAAATACTAAAATCATTATTCTTCATAGAATTCACAAAAATATTAGGTAGTTTGAACACAGAGTAATGGCAACACATATTAAACGATAAACATACGAATTTATTAGTGGCATAAATGACAGCCTTAACACTTGAAAGCAAAATAAATGGACTATAATGTTATGAATATCTATGAGATTGCTAATCTAATAAAATTATAATACTGAAGAGTTTGTTTGTTTGTTTGAACGCGCTAATCTCAGGAACTACTGGTTCGAATTGAAAAAAAATCTTTTTGTGTTGGATAGACCATTTTTCGAGGAAGGCTTTAGGCTATATAACATCACGCTGCAACTATTAGGAGCGAAGAAATACTGGAAAACGCAGACGAAGTCGATGGCGGCCACTAGTTTAAAATAAAATGTTTATTCGTTTCATTATTCGCTTGATTAAAATAAAATTTAGCTTACGCGTTTATAGGAAAGAAGAATGTAAGGAGATTATTACAAAGTAATATTACAGTGGGACGTCACGGGCAACATATTTTTTAGATTTAATAATTTAATTCAATTTTCAGTGTAATTACCTATACATCCATGTCACGATTTGAAACGACATCCAAATTGCTGTTTACACAGAAGTAAATAATCTTAGTAATATTTATTCCGCTAAACAGTTCCCTTAAGATCACGCGAGCGAAGGCGCTTGTGAAAAGCTAGTGGTTATTATAAAATTAAAAAGAGTATTTATATAGCGTATCCAAAATTTTGTATTGTATAAGAACAGATAGTGCCGCAATAAAAAAAATTAGTTAAAACTATTTAATTTTCTAAGTCCTGATGCTATACGATAATATACAAAGATTGATTGTTTCTAATCCAATAATATAATATAAGTGTCGCAGCCAAGACAGCGCAGATATAATCAGCCGACCAATTGGGTGGCTAGCCCTTTAATTGAATTAAATTTTTATTTTGTTCTTTATTTCGTAATAAAGTATTATTCCGATTCTAATCGCAATCTATTTAAAGTGGCAAAAAGATATTTTTTATGTGACCAGAATGACTTCTTAACGCCTTTCTTTAAAGCAACACGCATAGAATGAGAAGATCGAAGAATACTTTGTCTACACGTCACGTTTCTCGGGTCTATAGAATAAATTGGAATGTTATTTTTTTTTAACTGATAACAAAACTAAATGAAGGTTTTGGCGGCTTCTAAACCAACAGTCTTGTTGAACGGTCCAAATATCATAATTTTTCAACTAGAAAACTAGGCGTGCTATTGAATGACTAGCCGCTCAATTGAACGGCTGTTTTAACCAGTTGACTGCGACACATAGTTTACAGAAATACATTGAAAAGTTACACCCTTAAACCGGATGCATCATACGCGCTTAAATCACTGGAAAACGACTCCACTGCTCTCAAATAAAGCTGAGTACAGGATAGTGGCTACCTCAACACTTACCTACTATCTTATGAGTTTCAACGTACAGTGTCCTAACAAGCTTTATTAAGTAAATATAAGTCTTATAATAATAGGTCTTTACCTGTGAAATTGCCTTTCTGCCGTACTGGCCATATCAAATCAAAATATTTTTTGGGCTAATAATTCTAATTTAAAATTAATTTTATTTTAAAAACATGGTATTCTTTTTTTTTAATCGTCATATGTTTAATAGTTAGTGTTTTGTTTTCAACGCATTCGAACATTTTTCGTCGTTATGGATAAGTTAAAAATTCGAGTTATTATGGAGTATGACTACCGTTGTGGCAACCAAGCGGCACAAGCGGCACGCAACATCAACAGTTAGTATAGGAAATTTAAAAAGTTACCATAGTACCCGTTATTTACTACCGCTATTTACAACGTTTACGGAGTGAACACACGAATAAACGAACGCACCACCCGATATTGGTTTGCCCGCTTCCGTTCTGGAAATTTTGAACTGAAAAAGAACCCCGTGGGCGTCCGAAAACTTTGGTCAATAATGACGAATTAAAGGCGATTGTGGAAGCTGATGAAACTCAATCTACAGCTCAATTAGCAGCAGCTTTCGACGTTAGCATCATAACAATATTGGTCCATTTGCGTCAAATTGGCAAGGTAAAGAAGCTTGACATATGGGTACCCTGAACCGCATTGTTAGTTGTAACAAGACATGGATCCTGTTCGAAAATCGTAAGTGCTCAGCAAGTTGGTTGGACCCTGGTGCAGCACCCAAACAATGTCCTAAACGAAAATTTACCCTAGAAAAGTGATGGTCACTTTTTGGTGGTCTAACGCGAGTGTGATTCATCACAGCTTCTTACCAAACGGAACAAGCATTACTGCAGATAGTGTACTATGAAGAACTGAACACAATGATGAAGAATCTCGCACGTCTCCAACCAGCTTTGGTCAATTGTTCGGCTGCACTACTCCTGCACGACAACGTGCGACCTCATACTGCACAGCAGACGGTCTCCAAGCTACAAGAGCTGGGGTTGGAAGTTCTCCGTGATCCGCCGTACTCACCAGACCTTGCGCCTACAGACTTCTGCTTTTCCAGAATTTGGATAACTTCTTGGCGGGAAAAAATTCAATACCCGAGAGGCACTACAAAATACCTTTGAAGTATTTGTTGCCTCCCGTCCAGCTAATTTCTTCAAGAAAGTCATCAATAAGCTACCAATGCATTGGCAAAAATGCATTGATTCCATGGGTGATTACTTTGATTAATAGAAATAAAAAATGTAGAAAAATTATTTCATGAAAACGGCCATTTCATAGGTAAACACCTAATATTATAGGGGCGGCATATAATTTCATTGTTTGTATAAATATGTTACAATAATTATATAGACAGAAACAAGAAGATCGTACTCTATTGTTCTTTATCTTTATAATAAGATAAAAAACAATAAATCAACCTTATTTATCTTTATTCGCAATAAAAAAAGTATTTGTGGTGTCTTTTATTTTTGGTGTATTATCATAGTAATTGATTCCCGATCTTACGCCGCCTTGCCGTCTTATATTATACTAGCTTTTGCCCGCGACTTCGTCCGCGTGGTAAAGTTACTTTGAACAGCATTTCTAACGAATATTTATCCATTATATCGCGTAAAATAAAGTTTCATCCCCTATTTTATCCCCTTAGGAGTGGAATTTATCAAAATCCTTTCTTAGGGGATGCCTACGTCATAGTAGCTTTATGCATGCAGTCTCATCCCGATCGGTTTATAATTGACAAAGTTTCATCCCCTATTTTATCTCCTTGGGGGTAGAATTGAGCTAAATCCTTTGTTAAGCGATGCCTACGCCATAGTAGCTTTATGTATGCACAGTCTCAGCTCAATAGGTTTAAAATTGTTAAAATTTCATACAAACTTTCATCCCCTATTTTATCCCCTTGGGGGTAGAATCAATCAAAATCCTTTCTTAGCGGATGCCTACGTCATAACATCTACCTGCATGCCAAATTTCAGCCCGATCCGTCTAGTGGTTTAGGCTGTGCGCTGATAGATCACTATGTCAGTCAGTCACCTTTGAGTTATATATATATATTTAGATTTTATAGCAACAATTAAGCCGATGCCAACTTTGTATAGTTATTATACTTTAATAGCAAAGTAAACTTCCAGAAAATTATATTTTAACATATTGTGTACTTCATAAGCTTTAATCGTCATAATAATTATTCTGATGAGTATATTTATGAAATATATTTTGTGTTAATTTGATCGCCGTAGTTTATGGTATATTTTTACTTCATTATGTTATAAATCATTGACTTAAATCTAACAGACAAATAATAATCATCATTACTAAGATACATGAAAATTATTAGATCATTTTTTTTCTGCGTTATCCATTTTTTATAGAGAAATAAAGGAACAAAAACTTATAAAACTATCGAGTGAAGTTCATGCTTTTCCATTATGTACACAAAATCGTACTTTGTGTACATACATATCTCACTATGTGGGAAACATTTATAACAAGTTATGTCGTCGTGGACATCTATTATTACAACAATAATACAATGACGGTAAAACGCAGGATTTCTTGTTAAAACTTCTTCCAATAATTTATTCAAATATAAACCTATCTGTGCTTCAGTGCTTCAGGAAAATATAAATTCCATCTACTTTTTTATTTTTGTAATATTAAACATTTGGTTTATTGTAGAATTAGTGATAGTTCATCGACTACTAAAGTCACTCGTGACTTTACTGTTACCTTTTATTGTCGTTCTCACTCGAACATTGTGTACTCAGCCTTACAATGAGTTGATTTGCGACGCAAGTAAGATTGTTATGAAAACGTATACTTTGCCGCGGTCACGCGTGCGTGATTATAGTGTAAACAAACGCGGCGTTCGTGCGCCGTGTGTGAACGGTTCTTAGCAACAAAACTGTGATTTATCATACACGGCGCGTGTGTGATTTTGATTGAAATCGCCGTGTTAGTAAATAATTCTTAAGAAGTACACCTTTCCTTTACGGAAGTCATTTGATGTGTATTCGTTTTCTATACGTAATAAACAATTGATGCGACGCAATAATTATCAAGGCACTTTATTATGTATCTTGATAATTGTAAATATGAATTAATTGCGTTAAGGTAAAGTTGCATACATATGCGCATTATAATTCTAAATAAATGTCGCATTAAGGGGTTTTTCTACTTTATCTAGTGCTATTTTGTTAAAAATTCGTCGTCAAACGCAGCAACGAATACAACAATGTCATACTTTTAGAGGTTCTATCAAATAAAAACCTACTTCAAAAAATAATAAAGGTCTTATTTGGTTGAATCTTTTCTAATTAAATAAATTGATCTACCATGATATTGATCATAAATGACAATAAATGTATGAACAATACATTTATTTGCAGATGTACAGACTTAAAAAGTACGCCTAAGCTTAAAAATCCATTGTGATTGGATAACGATCGTTATGAGCATACTATGCGAGTTCAGTCTAATAGATCCATTGACGTTGCAGCGCTTGCACGGTGACTTAAGTGTGTTCCACGCGGTTGTAAACCAGCGTTCCGAAAAGGTGAACTTGTTGAGACCTTCGTTTATGGACGTCAATATATTTAATCCACATTATTGCAAGCGTTCCAACAAATATTACTTTCGTGAGAATTCACAGTGCAACTGTCTGGTAGTTTGTAATCATCGATTGGAAACACGTGTCTATCTACCAAGGACGTTGAAGATAACACCGATTATTTTACAAGGTCACCTTGACTGGAACGCTGGTGTGCAACCGTGTGGAATACCCTTTATGAAATTCAATTAGGGTGCAAAATATAAGTATTTGTGTGCATCTCGTCTTATGACAAAATCTTATTGTTTGCGGGTACGTACGATATGAATCAATTAGAACAACGCCTAACACCATCGTGAACTTACTTGTATCGTAACTTAGCCAGCTTTCCAGCGCGACTGCCTGACCCGTCACTCAAATAGAGACCACTATCGACTTTAATTAGGACTGTCTATCGCGTCGCGCTTTCAGTACATTTCACCTGATATATGATTGCACTTGATCATATTTCAGGGTTATACTTTTACTGATTTATGGAGAAGTTTGAAGCGCCTCCGTTTAAAACCAGTGCTTATATTAAATTGTCCTATTATTTTTTGTAGGTGTACTTGGATTTTTAGTTTCATCACTTTGCAGTTTTTCAATTTTGTATTTTTGTGCTATTATACACATACGATATTTCTAACCCCCGATGCAAAAATAGGGGTGTTATAAGTTTGACGTGTCTGTCTATCTGTCTGTTTGTGGCATCATAGAATCCGAACGGATGAAGCTATTTGAATTTTGTTTTTTGTTTTCATTAAAGGTAACTTATGTGCGAGTGTTCTTAGACATGTTTAATGAAAATAGGTGGAACGGTTTAAAAGTTTTGGGGGCTGAAAATGGGGAAGTTTAACCGAATGTCTGCAATATACTCGAGTGAAAGCGCACTGAAAGAGATTATTGATGACTTAATCGAGAGTGTTCTTAGCTTTGGTTAATGAGAAAAATATTATATTAAAGAGTTGAAGACTAATATAAACATTAAGTAACAATTATTAGTTATGGAAACAAAAACTAGTAATTAATAAGTAAAATGAAAGCGAAACATCGACCTTTTATGTAATCTTTATTTACGTTAAATATAAATTTAAGAATTTTCGACAAGTATCTACATTATAATAAGTATGTACTTACCTATAAAAAGTATTAAAAAATATATTTTTTTACTTTTAAAACGGAACTTAGGTTTTTGTGTCGGGTTTTTTTTATATTTTTAAAGAAAAAATGTTTATATTTGTGACAGTATATTAAATTCATTTTTACGTCAACTAGCGTTTTGTAACATTTTAACTCCAATTATTGTTGCAATGCAAAATATTTTTTTTATCTCGTTCATATTTTAGATACATCCCGCTTAAGATATTATATTTATATTATCCTAACTTTGGTACCTAACAAACATGCAAAAATGCATATGCCTAACAAAAATGCATATATAAATAATGATTTCGTCCTCAAATTATTCAATTTCCTCATTTTATACCAAGTTCTAGATATCACTTTTGAATTGTCGTGGGTAGTTTATTATGTAGTTATTATTACGTATGTGAAGCTATTGTCATAATAATCATCGTATGAACCTATTGTTCTATGACGCAATTCTTGAAGTTCTTAGTTATACCATGATATCTTCATATTGTATTTTTACATAACTATATTTCTTATGGCAATATGGGCGCTACTTAATGAAGACACTTTATTTTTAAAGTAGCAGTGAATTAACATTCGAAAATACTGATTGCGAGTGCTATTTAAAACGAATTAGATAAATATAGATAGCTAAACAAAACTTTTAAATAAATTATTAGTAAAGTAAATTATTATTATTAAATTGTGCGACATTACTGGAAATCTCGGTTCCTAATAATAATTGTAAAATGTCATAAATTTCACAATCTTATTTCGTTTATATTTTTCTCCAATTGTTTCTAAAGAAAATTATAGTTATAGCAATATCATTACAACGAGCGATTAAAGCACTTAAAAATGGCACCATAACTGGACTATGATTTTCAATTGATTTTC